>CM019063.1:492820869-493144539 GCA_009667805.1 Leptobrachium leishanense
TGTTCTATTTATTTGTTATTTTATTTTTACATAAAACTTGGTCATATTTGGTATAATTGGAAAGACCATATTCTGGCCATTCCGATGATTCCTCGCATGTCCCTCTAGCACGTAGGATTCCAGGGATATAGAGGTCTGACATATTCAAAATTGGAAAAATGTATTTATTTTAATTTAAGGGACCAAGGCAACCCCTCCCCAATGGCAGGCACCTGTAATTGCATACTCTGTCTAATTATAAATCCAATAGGGATGTGCGTTTCGTTTCAGACCGATTAGTTTTTTTCATGAATCGGCCGATTCGGTGTATCGGATTCACACGATTTTCCGAATCAGATCGGATCCGAAAACAGCCGAAACGATTTCTGATCCGAAATGAAATAATTTCGTTATTTCGTATGGACGTGAAATGTGTAAGATCGCATGTCATTTTCGTTCCATTCGTGATGTCGGTTCCATTTCGGACATCGTATTTTTCGATTCCATTGCTGATTCCATATTTTCTTATAATTATGCATTGCACAACTTTATTTATTTTCGTGTATTTGGATCGTCTGTTCTATTCGTTTTAACTTAAACTAATGGTATTTCGGATGATCCGATATTTCTGTCGATACGATATTTCTGTCAATACGGTAATTCTGCCGATTCCATCGTTTTTTATTAAATAAAGATCCTTTTTTTCTTATGAATATGCATTGCACAACTTTATTTAATCATATTAAAATGGTATGAAAGGAACAAAAATTAACAAAACGATTTAAAAATCGCAAAACTGACCCAAATGGTCTGACTTTAGAAATAAAAACCAGAACAAAAGGTTTTAAAACGGAAAGAAAGTTCATCAAAATGATCTGAAACGAAAAAAAATAAAAATTAACCATGTCGCTGCTGAGGCATTTCACGCCTGTGTGCTGAGCTCATTTTTAACGGTTTCGCTCATCATGTTTAAACGCGTTTTGAAGCCTTATTTTATTATATGACCCAGACAAGTTATATATCGTTCTTTCCGGCAGACTCGGCAGATTATTATTTATTATTATTATTATTCTTTATTTATAAAGCGCCAGCATATTCCGCAGCGCTGTACAATAAGCACAGTATAGACAGGGTTACAATACATTGAACAACATTTGACAAACAGTACAGGAGGAGATGAGGGCCCTATTCCCGTAGGAACTCACAATCTGGGAGGGTTGGGGTTGGAAACAGGAGGAGAGGACTGTATGGTGAGAGTGATTGATGGTTGCGTCAGTGAGTTGGGTGATAGGCTTCCCTAAATAGGAACGTTTTAAGGGAGCGTTTGAAGGAAGAGAAGTTAGGGGAAAGTCTGACCGTACGAGGGAGAGCGTTCCAGAGAGTGGGGGCTGCGCGTGAGAAATCCTGCAGTCTATCATGGGAAGAGGTGATGCGGGGAGAAGCTAGGCGCAGGTCACTGTTTGACCTTAGGGAGCGGGCCGGGGTGTATTTGGTGATTAGTGAGGACAGGTAGTGGGGAGCTGAGTTAGTGAGGGTTTTGTGGGCTGAGTTAGTGAGGGTTTTGTGGGCTGAGTTAGTGAGATTCATAATATTTCATTATTATATGTATACGTTATGTCCTGTCTGTATGTATATTATAACAAAAAAATGCAATAAAATTAGAATTTTCAATAATTTACAACGTGTAAAGTGTTTTTTTTTCACATTTTAACATGCGAGCATTTGCGGTTATATTTTATATGAGTTGCGCTTGTTAAAAAAAAAATTGTGATGGGGGACTTGTTACATTTTTTGGGGGAGAAATTGGAAAATTACACGATTTTTAACAAATGCACCCCATACAAAAATCCTTAGTGCAGCATCATTGTTCACATTATAATTGAAATGGGAACAATATTGCTGCATTAGTAAAAAAAAAAAAAGTTTTATGTATTTTTAAATATTTTTTTAATTTTATTTTCATTTTTTAGAATTTTTTTGCTCCGGCCGAACCAACGATACCAAACATTAACCCCTAGCTGCCACGGATCAGGAGATAGGGGGTTCCAATGAACCCCCTATCTCCACCATTGGTGGCAGTTAGGGGGTTAACTCCAGAACTGACGTCATCGCGCTGTGCACAATGACGCTAGTCATCAGGGTGAGATCCCGGAAGCTCCGGGAGAGGATCGTGACTTGGCGCCTTTCGGCACCGAATCACGATCCGGCCCCCAAGTGGTTAAAGCCAGCCACTGTTTGGAAGGGCAGGTTGTGCCCTTCCAAACGGTGCCTATCGGGAGTGAGACTCCCCTCCCTTTTAGGCACCTCCTCTGCACTCACGGGGGGGGCCTGAAATAGATGTCATCGTGCTAGCACGATGACATCTATTGTCCCCGCCTGGGTCCCGGAGTGCCTGGCTGACATCCAAGATGTCAGCCTGCACCGGGGGGGGGGGCGCAGCAATCGGCCGGAATCCCGGCCGATTGCTGCCTCCTGTGCTAGGACGCGCTCAGCGCGTCCATAGCGCAGGAGGCACACTTGGCAGGATGCGCTGAGCGCGTCCTTAGCAGCCAAGTGGTTAATGCAGCATATGAATCCGCACACTGCGGGGAAGCGCCTCTCTGCGGTACAATTAATGCAGCATATGAATCCACACACTGCGGGGAAGCGCCGCTCTGCAGTATAATTAATGCAGCATATGAATCCGCACACTGCGGGGAAGCGCCTCTCTGCGGTATAATTAATGCAGCATATGAATCCACACACGGGTGGACTGACAACTAATGGGGCCCCTGGGCAATAGGACATCCTGGGGCCCCTTGTGTCATGCCCACAAAAGGTCAACCCCCCCAAAAAAACGGAGAAAATCCACTTGGGCTCAACAGCAAATTGGGGGATCCATTGTGCCTTCTTCAGACTTACAGATGGCAACTGCTCTGCTGCAGCAGCCATCATCCACTCATTGCAGCAAAGGCTGCGCTGCGCACAGAATGTCCTTCTTGCACATGTGGGAAACTGCCGATCACTTTTCAGGTTTATAAGATGCTGTACATTACTGATACACTTGTACACACTGCACATTACAGAGCTCCACAGCAATAAAACTCACAGTAATGTGCGCTGTGTATGAGCGTATCACAGAGCTCCACAGCAATAAAACTCGCAGCAATGTGCGGTGTGTATATCTCACAGTAATGTGCGGTGTGCATGAGTGTGTCACAGAGCTGCACAGCAATAAAACTCACGCTCATACACACGGCACATTACTGTGAGTTTTAATGTCGTGGAGCTCTGTGATACAGTAATGTGCTGTGTGTATGAGTGAATCACAGCTCCACAGCCCCCCAAGTAAATTTCTCCCCAGTTCATTTAATTTCACACCACCCCTGCTCCTGCTCACACACACACACACACACACACAAACACACACACACAATCCCTGCTCGCACACACACAATCCTGGCACAAACAATCCTTGAACGCACACAATCCCTGCGCACACACACAGTCCCTGCACACACAATCCCTGCACACACACAGTCCCTGGAAACACACCACAATCCCTGCACACACACACACAAATCCATGCATACACACACGCAATCCCTGCACACACACACAATCCCTGCACACACACACACAATCCCTGCACACACAATCCCTGCACACACAATCCCTGCACACACAATCCCTGCACACACGCAAAATCCCTGCACACACACACAATCCCTGCACACACACACAATCCCTGCATACACACACACACAATCCGTGCATACACCCACAATCCCTGCACACACACACAATCAATCCCTGCACACACACACACAATCAATCCCTGCACACACACACACACTGGTTTGTGACATACTTACCCTCACCCTGGAATCCCTTACTGCCTCCGTGGTCCAGCTGGTCTCTCTCCCTCCCTGCACGTGCTGGACACTTCAGCACATGAGCACGGGAGGCTCTGCATGCTGCTCTGAGAGGGGCGGGGCCAGCATATTCCATGCGAGCTAGGCAGCCTCGTCTCCTTCCTCCCCCCCCCCGCCGGGCCTACACTTCCGGCGCAGCGTGTGGGAGTTTGATCCCACACGCTGCCAAGTGAATAGGAGAAACTTTGCCCGACTCCTGCAAGGCCAAACCGGGCCCCCCCCCACCCATCCGGGCCCTCGGGCAGTGCCCGAGTGCTCTATGACTCAGTCCGCCCCTGTCCACACACTGCTGGGAAGTGCCTCTCTGTGGTATAATTAATGCAGCATATGAATCCACACACTGCGGGGAAGCGCCGCTCTGCAGTATAATTAATGCAGCATATGAATCCACACACTGCTGGGAAGCGCCTCTCTACAGTATAATTAATACAGCATATGAATCCACACACTTCGGGGAAGTGCATCTCTGCAGTATAATTAATGCAGCATATGAATCCACACACTCAGGACCGTCTTTAACGCAGGGCAAAAAGGGCAGTTGCCCTGGGCCCAGTTATGTTGAGGGGCCCAAAGCAGCTGCCCCTTGGGCCTGTGTAAACTATGGATGACCGCCGCCGCGTCATATAAACTTACTTTACATGCTAGCGCCAGGGGCGCACAAACCAGTCAGGCACTCGGGCAGTGACCGAGGGCCCAAGGGTTGGTAGGGCCCAGTTTTGGCTTGCATTGGCTGGTTCAGTGGGCCCTGACGGTTTCCCTCAGCTCCGGTATCCAGAGCTAAAATCATCATGAGCTGACTTCTCACCATCATCATCCCGGGGGGGGGGGCAGCGGCGCTCTCTCAAGCCACTGTAGCGTGCCTCAGTGACTCCCACCCACATTCTAAACAGGAGCATGGCACGCTGCATTGGCACTGCCCCCTCACGTGATGCCATAGGGCACGCAGCGGCAGAAGAGAATAACACCCACAACAGAGGGTTTGGAGCCAGCCAGCCGCTGTGTGCCCTGTGAAGGAAGACAGAAAGGCCACGTGATTTTTCTTTTCAGTGTAGTGACTGGTGGTGAGCGACTTGCCAAAGGGATATGGCGGGGGGGTGTTGAATATATTGATATACTGGGTCCTGGGGGGTGAATAAATTGATATACTGGAGCTTGGGGTTCTGAATAAATTGATATACCTGGTCCTGGGGGGGGGGGGGTGAATAAATTGATATACTGGGGCTTGGGGGGGTGTTGAATAAATTGATATGCTGGGCTTCGGGGGTGAATAAATTGATATACTGGGGCTTGGGGGATTGAATACACGCTGCACAGTACTGGGAGTTTTATTGCTGTGGAGCTCTGTGATGCACTCATACACACTGCACATTGCTCAGGGCCAGATTAAGATCTCTATGGGCCTGGAGCTGAAGATTTTGGTGGGCTTATTTTGGAATTTAGTGAAATTAAAACATATTTTAGGTTATTTAATAGTGCAGATATGGGTATATCTAATGAGGTAGTTACTCTGTGATTAATTTTTCAATCAGGTTTCTATCATTTAAAGCGTGTAAAATTATTTTTTCCCATTTTATTACCCAAACCTTTGTGGTTATATATTCTATAGGGAATTCTTGTTAAAAAAAGTGAAATAGGAACCTGTTACTATTACGTATATACAATTTTAACTAAAAAAAATGAAAACAAAATGAAATATTTCCCTTGTTTTGGAGGATGGTGTTTTATGAATAATATGACTATGTACAAAACACTGACCTTGTTCCCAGAGTGGGAAATTGAAAGGTGAGTAATGGCAGTGGTATTGCTAATTTTATATGTGACAAATGGACAATACCATCGCTCTGGAACTAAAAATAAAGAAAGTTGTTTTTTTTTTGTTTTCTTTTCTGTTAGATTTTACATGGTCATGTTTTGGTATTAATGCAAAGGCCAGACTCTGTCAAATGATGCCGCACTTGATCTTGTGAGTGCTCTTTGCTGTAGTGAAAGGCTGTGGAATACAGCGCTGTGGAATATGCCGCCGCTTTATAAATAAAGAATAATAATAATAGTGCGGAAGTTTAGGTTTTTGATGTAATAATTTTGTGTTAGAAAGAAAAAATAAAATAAATATTTTATTTTTAGTGTTACATAAAACCTGTTCATGTTTGATATCATTGGAAAGGCCATACTCAGGCCTTTCCAGTGATACCTCACATGACCCTGTAACTGCTATGGAGTTGGAGATATATGGCTCCAAATGTCCATAAATGCAGATATAATTAGTTATCTTTTCTCTGGGCCTATTCTGGTGCATGGACCTGGAGCTGCTGCTCCATCAGCCTCTATGTTAATCCGGCCCTGACATTGCTGTGAGTTTCATTACTGTGGAACTGTTCATTTGCACTTTGTTACTGAAAGTTATTAAGATATTAACATGCCTTTTCTCCCAAGAACATATAACTGTTAATAGAAATATATGACGAGAAAGAGCCTAGAAGAGGCTATAATTGTCATGTACGTACTGTTACAGATCAATCTAAGGACTTGTTTGTGAGACAGTTCTTTATAATTACATTATTGAAGCTTTGAAACAAGTCCATGATGTATTTGTAGTCTTTTTTGAGATGTTGGGGGTAGAGAGCAAAATTATGCGGTGGGTGGGCTTTCGGGGGGGCCCAAGAAAATGTTTGCCCAGTGTCCAATCAATATTAAAGACGTGCCTGCACACACTGCGGGGGAGCGCCTCTCTGCGGTATAATTAATGCAGCATATGAATCCGCACACTGCTGGGAAGTGCCTCTCTGCGGTATAATTAATGCAGAATATGAATCCACACACTGCTGGGAAGCGCCTCTCTGCGGTATAATTAATGCAGCATATGAATCCACACACTGCTGGGAAGCACCTCTCTGCGGTATAATTAATGCAGAATATGAATCCACACACTGCTGGGAAGCACCTCTCTGCGATATAATTAATGCAGAATATGAATCCACACACTGCTGGGAAGCGCCTCTCTGCGGTATAATTAATGCAGCATATGAATCCACACACTGCTGGGAAGAAGCGCCTCTCTGCGGTATAATTAATGCAGAATATGAATCCACACACTGCTGGGAAGCGCCTCTCTGCGGTATAATTAATGCAGAATATGAATCCACACACTACTGGGAAGCACCTCTCTGCGGTATAATTAATGCAGCATATGAATCCACACACTGCTGGGGAGCGCCTCTCTGCAGTATAATTAATGCAGCATATGAATCCACACACTGCTGGGAAGCGCTTCTCTGCGATATAATTAATGCAGAATATGAATCCACACACTGCGGGGAAGCTCCTCTCTGCGGTATAATTAATGCAGCATATGAATCCACACACTGCGGGGAAGCACCTCTCTGCGGTATAATTAATGCAGCATATGAAGCCACACACTGCTGGGAAGCGCCTCTCTGCGGTATAATTAATGCAGCATATGAATCCACACACTACTGGGAAGCACCTCCTCCATTGCTGCTGTTTGTCACTGACTCAGCAGCGGCTGTAAGGAGGAGTACCACGCCGCTGCACATGTGAATAGCGGCGTGTTTCTCCTCATAGCCAACAGTGACGCCAGCAGCCTGAAATGCCATAGCGACCCAGGCAGCCCGCACTGCATCAGCGGGATGTCCTGGCTGGGCCCCCCTGTGCCTTGGGGCTCGATAACGGATGTCTGGGTCGCTATGGTGATTGTTACGTCACTGCATGAATCACATATGTAAGTCAATAAAATAAGGCATAGAAACAAGATCGAACACAAAAACAGCCTCAAAAACCAGAAAAAGCTAAATAAAGAACTATGCTGATCGTACAAGAAAATTCCTCAGATGATTCACTGTACAATCAAATAATGTCATTTTTTCGGTTCGACTGCGTTGCATATGTAGATCGTACGGAAACTCGATCAAAAACGGCCTGGCTCTATTTCGGACTACTCCGCACAAATTAGCTTACTTTTGCAAAACACAAGTATGGACACTATGACGGAATGGGATGTTGTTCCGCCTGCGGGTGTGCTCTATCTGCGTGCCCCGGCGCTTACCGCTGGCCCGTCTACCGAGTGGCACGGCACTCGGCGTCTCGTGCGGCCTGGCGTGACCCTGGGGAAGGGTTAGCGGGCGGTGGAGGGGACCCCTGCCTAAAACCAGCCCGACCACTGAACCATACGGTACTCAGCGTCTCGAGCAGCTGGTGCACTGACCTTGTGGGTGGTGGGGTACGTCTGCGGGCGGCCGGCCGATTACGGGGATCGGATCTCTTCCGGCAACTATTCGGATCGGATCGCGGAGGGCTTTCGGATCGGGGATGGATGTAGCTTCGGAACTTGCGGGATCGGCAGAGTATTCGGATCTTACCGCAGTCCCTCGCAATACCGAAGCGCGGTACACGGCCGCGCCCTTCGGATCGGATCTCGATCGCTAAAAGTCTGAGAACCGAACACCATACGCTGCGCCTCTGTCCTGATGCGAGATGCAGGCACAGAGCGCTCGGTTCGGTTCGGATCGTCTTGGGCACCGTACCCTGAGACCGCGGGGGATGCTCAGATGATGAAGTACGGCGGAGAAATAAAGACATCAGACGAGGCTGGATGCACTGGTAAATCTGGGTTTTTTATTCACAGCTCAGGCATTTGTGATGGGGTACAAATTTTCTGTAGTACCCCGCGGTACCCGCGGTACCCAGGAAGGCGAGGACCTGGGTCTTGGTCACAGGGGTGGGCCAATCTAGGATAGCCTCTATCTTAGCGGGCTCTGGACGTTGTATCCCGCACCCCACCCGGTGGCCCAGATACTGCACTTCGGCCATCCCCACTTTGCATTTCTCCGGCTTCAGGGTCAGGTTGGCGTCCCTAATCCGGCCCAGGACAGTCCCTACATGGTCCAGATGTTCCTCCCAGGTCTGGCTATAGATGGCTATGTCATCCAGGTATGCGCAAGCGAATCCCTGGAGGCCATCGAGGAGGCGATCGATTAACCGCTGGAAGGTAGCAGGGGCGTTCTTCATCCCGAACGGCATGACTCGAAACTGGTACAAGCCGAATGGGGTGATGAAGGCCGACTTCGGGGTCGCCTCCTCGGCAAGGGGAATCTGCCAATACCCCTTGCACAGATCCACCGTGGTCAGAAAATGACCCCGGAGATCTGGTCTAGCAGCTCGTCGACTCGGGGCATCGGATAAGCGTCTGTAATGGTACAATCGTTTATCCGCCGATAGTCGACGCAGAACCTGGTGGTACCGTCTTTCTTGGGCACCAGGACCACGGGCGACGCCCATGGACTGGCCGACGGTTCAATGACCCCCAGCTCCAGCATCTCCCGGATCTCGGCCCGCATGGACTCGCGGACCGCTTCCGGGAGCCGGTATGCAGGTTGCCGAAGGGGTCTCTGACCGGGCGTGTCCACCTGATGGATGGCCTGGTCCGTGTATCCCGGGAGAGCCGAGAAAACCCCCGGGTAGGCGAGAAGCAGCTGCCGCGCCTGCGCCTGTTTCTCGGGTCCTAACTCCTCCCCCAGCTGCACCTGATCCACCCCGGAAGGCTGCTTGGCTACCCCCGGGAGTTCTTCCAACGGAAACGGTTCCGTCTCCTCGGCAGCCGGCGCGCATATGGCGTCCACCGTCTCCGGCCGCTCATGGAAGGCCTTCAGCATATTGACGTGGAACGTCCGCTGGATTCTGGTGTCTGCGCAGCTGACAACCACATAGGTGGTATCCCCCAGCTGGGTTACCACCTTGTAGGGACCTTGCCAGGCCGCCTGCAGCTTGTTCTGCCGCTGTGGTTTCAACACCAGAACCTTCTGCCCCACGCAGAACGAGCGACTGCAAGCAGCGCGATCGTACCACGCCTTCTGCTGAGCTTGGGCTGTCTCCATGTTCTCCTGCACGAACCCCGCGAGTTCCGCCAAGCGCTCCCGGAGCTTCAAGACGTAATCCAACACAGGAACCCCATCTTCCTCCTGCACCCCCTCCCACTGAGCCCTAACCAGATCCAGGGGTCCTCGCACCTGGCGCCCATACAGCAGCTCAAAGGGGGTAACGGTGGATTCCTGAGGAACCTCCCGGTAGGCGAACAGCAGGTGGGGAAGATACTTCTCCCAATCCCTGCTCTCGTGCACAAAGGCCCGAATGAGCTGCTTCAGGGTCCCATTAAACCGCTCGCCACAGCCATTGGTCTGAGGGTGATACGGGGCGCTGTGCAGCGCCCTCACACCACAGAGACGCCAGAGCTGTTGGGTGAGCTCCGCGGTGAACTGGGTACCCTGATCGGATAGGATTTCTCGGGGAAACCCCACCCTCGTGAACACCCGGGAGCGCATCCGCTACGGTGTCCGCCTGGATGTTGGCCAAGGCCACAGCCTCGGGGTACCGGTGGCATAATCCACTACGGTAAGGATGTACCTTTTACCGGTGGCACTGGGCCGCGGCAACGGCCCAATGATGTCGACCGCCACCCGGCTAAAGGGCTCCTGGATGATGGGCATGGGGTGCAGGGGCGCTTTCGGGTGATCCCCGGCCTTCCCAGTTTTCTGGCAAACTGGGCAGGTGCGGAAATAGTCGCGGGTGTCTTCGCTAAGGCGGGGCCAGAAAAACGCGCGCGCCAACCTGTGCCAGGTTTCCGTCTGGCCTAAGTGACCTGCAAGGGGGATGTCATGGGCCAAGCGCAGAAGTTCCTGCCTAGGGCCCTGAGGCACCACCAACTGCTTCTGCGGGACCTGCTTCTTCTTGGCCCCCTCCCTCACGGTGTACCGGTAAAGCAGCCCATCCTCCCACTCTACCTTGTCCTTTCTCTGGTCGTCCAGGCCCTGACCGGCTCGGTCCCGGTAGCCCTGTAGTGTGGGGTCGGTCTGGGTCTGGTGGCGAAGCGTCTCCGGGGTACTCCACGGGGACGGGAGGTCGGGTGGGAAGGGAAGGGTCGGGTCCCGTCGGGATATGGGCGGTGATGGCGGTCTGGGGGGTCCGGGCGGTCGGGGCGGTTTAGGAGGTCGGGGAGGTTTGGGAGGTCGGGGAGGTTTGGGAGGCTTGGGAGGTCGGGATGGTTTTGGTTGAGATCTCACCTGGGTCCCGTTCGGAGTGCCCCTGTCGTGGCGTTGGCTCTGTTGCCTAGTGGTTACCGGGGTAGCTGCATCTGTGGAGTAAGCGGAAACTAGCCGCCCCAGGTCGTTACCCAGGAGCACCTCGGCCGGCAGTTGCCTCAACAACCCCACCCTCACCTCCCTCTCCCCGTTCCCCCAGTCCAGGTGAACCCGGGCCGTCTCGAGCCGGAGCACCTTTCCCCCGCCACCCGTACTGCAACAGTGCTTCGCAGACGGTCGCTCGGCGGAATCAAGTGAGGCCGGACCAGGGTGATGGTAGCCCCGGAGTCCCGCAGCCCCTCAGCGGGGCGCCCGTTTATCCACACCGCCTGACGGTGATGACGACGGTTGTCGTCCGCGGCGGCTTGCACGGGGTCGGCCTCATGTAGCTGCTCCCATTCCTCCGGGGCCTCCGGCCACGGAGCTTCGGCGTCGCAGCAATGGACCGTCGGCGATGGCCTGGCGGCCGGTCGGGTCAACTCCGGTCGGTTGGGGAAATACTGCTTGTAGTGCCCCTCCTGGTTGCACCCGTAGCACCGGACATTAGCCATGTTGGTGGGCCGGCTGGTGGGCCGTGCTACCGGCGTCCGGACCGCCGGTGGTGGGGGTGGTGGAGGTGGTGGAGCGGGTAGAGCTGGGCGGCCGGGCAGGGATCGCTCCCCCCCGACATCTTCCGAGTGTCCGTGTACTCGTCGGCCCAGGTGGCCGCTTGTTGTACTGTCTGGGGCTTCTTGTCGCGCACCCACTCCCGGATAGCGGAGGGTGTGTGCTCGAAAAACTGCTCGAGCAGCAGCAGCTGGGTGATCTCCGTTACCGTCTCCGCTTGGCTACCCGAGAGCCAGGTGCGCAAGTCCCGTTGCAACCGATGGGCCCACTCCACGTGAGTGGCGCCATTGGGCCGGCGGGAATTCCGGAACTTCACCCGGCTGGCTTCGGGGGTCACAGCGAATCTGCTCAGCAGCGCCTGCTTGACGTGCGAGTAACTGGTGGCCTCTCCGTCCGGCACCGTGCGATAAGCCTCGGCGGCCCGACCGGTCAGCTTACACGCCAAGATCCTTACCCAGTCGGCACGGTGCACTTCATGCACTCGGCACAGGCGCTCGAAGTCCTGGAGGTAACTCTCTATCTCCTCCTCTGCTTCTCGGAACTCCTTGAACGCCTGAAACGGCACTTTGCGCCCGGTGTGACGGTCTGAAGGGGAACGGCTACTCCGTCGGCTCCGCACTTCAGCCAGCCGTAGCTCTCGTGCGCTCGCTCCCTCTCACGCTCCTCTTCCTGGCCGAGTTCTCGGACCAGACTCCGCATCTCAGCCTCCGATGGGGCCGGACCCATCATGGAGATCCGCTCTCGCATCTTCCGGCAAAAGTCGCTGTCTTCGGGCTCGGCGGGTACGGTTGCCGGCGCTATATCCGCAGGCAACGCTGCGAACGCCGCCTCTTGGTCCATCCTCCTCAACTCCTCCATCATGGTCTCCCGGCTCTTGGAGCCCGGGGCGCCTCCCCGGTTCTCCAGCATGCCACGCAGGACGTCCCGTTTGTAGGCACTGTACCCAGTCATGATGAGGGTCCCCCTAGGGCCTGCAGAGAGCTTATCCCACCGCTGCCACCAGTATGACGGAATGGGATGTTGTTCCGCCTGCGGGTGTGCTCTATCTGCGTGCCCCGGCGCTTACCGCTGGCCCGACTACCGAGTGGCACGGCACTCGGCGTCTCGTGCGGCCTGGCGTGACCCTGGGGAAGGGTTAGCGGGCGGTGGAGGGGACCCCTGCCTAAAAAACCCCGACCACTGAGCCATACGGTACTCAGCGTCTCGAGCAGCTGGTGCACTGACCTTGTGGGTGGTGGGGTACGTCTGCGGGCGGCCGGCCGATTACGGGGATCGGATCTCTTCCGGCAACTATTCGGATCGGATCGCGGAGGGCTTTCGGATCGGGGATGGATGTAGCTTCGGAACTTGCGGGATCGGCAGAGTATTCGGATCTTACCGCAGTCCCTCGCAATACCGAAGCGCGGTACACGGCCGCGCCCTTCGGATCGGATCTCGATCGCTAAAAGTCTGAGAACCGAACACCATACACTGCGCCTCTGTCCTTATGCGAGATGCAGGCACAGAGCGCTCGGTTCGGTTCGGATCGTCTTGGGCACCGTACCCTGAGACCGCGGGGGATGCTCAGATGATGAAGTACGGCGGAGAAATAAAGACATCAGACGAGGCTGGATGCACTGGTAAATCTGGGTTTTTTATTCACAGCTCAGGCATTTATCAACTTCACACAAATTACAATACAATGGGAATCCCTGCCCGCCCTCCCAGGACCCATTGGCCATTACAGTTCGGGGAGTCGCCGATTCGGACCGGATGGTTCGAATCGGCCATTTTACGATTCGAACCGGATGGTTCGAATCGGCCATTTTCCGATTCGAAGAATCTGATAACGGCCACGAGGCAATCGGAAAATGGCGGCGGGCAAGGCAGACAAAGGGAAATACATTTCACAACACAAACGGGGACACTTTATTACACCACACATAACCACATCTAAATGAACGTACTTTAAAACTCCGTGCGTGCCACCGCACCTAATTGTCCATGGCCATTTTACTGTCACTGCACCGCCCCTGGCTGAGGGTGCTGAGCCATTCCGTGACACACACATTAAGGCTAAGGTCAGACGAAAGCAGTTTTAACGTGCTTTTAACCGCACTAAATCACGGCCGTGCTAGCAGCAAATGATGTCCAATGCCGGGGAACATATGAAGAACGGCCGCACAAAAGTGCTGCCGTGCAACGCAAGTGGCAAACGAATGCATTTTTTTCGAGAACGTCAAACCGCTAGTACTGACATACAGAGTGCGCTGCGTCCGCATAGCGTCGTGTTTGCGTGATTGGGAGACGTCAGACACTGCTAGTGTACGGCTAACATAACGTCCAGACACAAAAAGTGTTTTATTGATGATCCGTACAAAATCACGGACGAAAATGCGCATCGTATGACCGCTATCGCGTATTCCGTGAAAAAATGCGTCCATTCATTCGAACGCACTTTTTCACGGACAACGCGAAAGATGCGTTAGACCAGCGCACTTTTAATGTGCGTTCTGGCGCACATAATTACGGCCGCACTAGCAGCAGATGACGGGCAATGACGGCCAATATACGATGTACGGCCGCACAAATGTCCGGCCGTGCAACGCAAGTGGAATTTGAACGCATTTTTCTGAGAACGCTGAACCGCTAGTACTGACGTACTGAGTGCGCAGCTGCGGCATAGCGGCGTGTTTGCGTGATTAGGAGATGTCAGACGCGGCTAATGTCCAGCCTACATAACGTCCAGACACAAAAAGAGTTTTATTGACGATCCATACAAAATCACGCCCGAAAATGCGCGTCTGACCGTTTTTGCGCATTCCGTGAAAAAATACGTCAATGCGTTCGGACGCACTTTTTCACGTTCGCGGGGAAAAATGCTTTCGTCTGACCCTAGCCTTAGTGTTTGATATGTAGCATATAATCTTCACGATTAAACTTTATTTTAGAAGTTTAGTTTTCGTTTTGTCTGCGGGTCGTGCGCACGCACGCACGCACTTATGGCCTGTCATACAGTCAGCCATAGAGTTTCAGGTTAGTGAGACAATAAAAAAAATATATAAATTTTTTTGGGCTAATGATAATGGCTGAAAGGGAGTCTCAGCGGTCAGAAACCTCATCCCCTTCCACCCCGGAGACCCCTAGGAAGAAGCGGGCCAGCAATATGTCATTCGAGGAGATGGTGGAGCTGGTCCGCATCTTTGATAAGCATGACTATGACTGCTGTAAGGGCCCTTACAGCAAGAAGAACAATGCCCGCAAGGACCACATCCTTGCAAAGGTCCGCACCACCCTCCTGAAAATGTTTGGCAAGGACTGAACGAAGGACCAGCTGCGCAAATGTTGGTCGGACCTGAAGGCATGTGAGGAGGAGCAACTGAAGTGCATCCAGTGTGTCATAGCCAAATGTAAGTGTCATGCTATACTGTAAAGCGCTGCCTAAACTGTTGGCGCTATATAAATCCTGTATAATAATGATAATTAATAATGTGCTTTCATGTGCTAATGTGCACAGAAATACGTTGATTGATCTAGTCCTTTTTTCATGCAATGTGTATAGGCTTTGCATTTTCAGGACTCTTACATGCATTTTTGCCATAGCTCTTTTTTGTGATTTTACGTGTAGCGCTGGTTTAAAACACTGTTGCTGTAGTACTTATTTTTGGCCACCAGAGGGAGACAAGCGCAATGTAAGAGACACTGGGACTACGTTTTCCAGCATGCTTTGCGTCGGGAACAGGAAGTGGGTGGGGAGAAGAGACTTACATCTGCAGCCTCGTGCAGAGGAAACCCAGAGCGCGCCGAGGAGTGAGGGGAGCAAGACGCACGTGAGACAGACAACGATCGTGACCAGGCCGAAGCGCAGGTGCGGCCTTGCGGAGCTAGAGATCGGTTCACACTACTTGCCAGAGACCTAGTAATCCACCGCTGCAAAGTATACAAAGATAGAGTTGCTGAAGGACCCCCAGTGAGGAGACCGCGATGATCTAGTGGGAGAGCAGGCGGTGAGCTGAGCATCTTGTGACAGAAACGGACAAGCAAGACAAGCGGATCCGGTGGCACAGAGTCCCAGTCAAGTAAATCTGAGAGACGTCCTGGGTTGGGCAGAGCGCAGAGTATCTGGCGGATGGGTGAGAGGCCTTCCCGGCCACAGTAACATAATAAAGCACGCTGCAAGTTTGTCTAAACCTACAGGGCCCCAACGTGACTAGTCGAAGACACAATTAAATCGTTCACTGGCCAGTTGAATCTTGTACCTGGGTTCCAATACACGCATACACATACACCTTTTTGGGACACAACCTGTAAGGGACACACATTCCAGCAACGAAGGGGTTAATATTCATTTTTCTTTTCCGCTGCGCTTTTCTCGCATTACGAACTTCTGTAAATATATATGTATACCGTGCTGCTTTAGGCTGGGGTCAGACTGAGGCAGTGCGAACGTGCGTGCAGGCGCACATAATCACGGCCGCACTAGCAGCAAATGACGGGCAATGACGGCCAATATACGAAGTACGGTCGCACGAAAGTCCGGCCGCGCAACGCAAGTGGCAAACGAACGCATTTTTTCGAGAACGTTAAACTGCTAGTACTGACGTACAGAGTGCGCTGCGTCCGCTAGAGGCGTGTGTGCATGATTAGGAGATGTCAGACCCTGCTAATGTCCGGCCAACATAACGTTCAGATGCACAAAGTGTTTTATTGATGATCCGTACAAAATCACGGACGAAAAATGCGCATCGTATGACCGCTCTCGCGTACTCCGTGAAAAAATGCGTCCATTCGTTCGAACGCACTTTTTCACAGACAATGTGAAAATGCGTTCGTGTGACCCTAGCCTTATATATGCCAGTTTATTTGAGATCAGTAAATTATATAACGTATAAAATCCACAAGAGTGCTGGTGTATATTTATTCCCTAGTGCGGGGAGACTGACCCGAGGTTTAAATTCAGCGGCTCCTCCGGGAGTGAGCGCTACACGTGGGGGCTCGTTTCCTGGGATCCAGTCTCTGGAAAAACTGCATTTAAAGGGTTAAATATGGATCCAGACACTGCTGCCAAATGGTGTGAGGAGCACAGTAGTCAGAATTGTGTATAGTCATGGATATTCCTGCAGACACTTGGGCCGAAGATCAGATTCGCCAGGCCGTGGCCTCGCTGACACCAGATCATCGGGGGTTAATCCTGGACATTAAAGAGAACCCAGATACCTCTCACACATGTTCTTTTTGAGTGGAGAAAGGGTGTTCCAGTGTGTTTTCAGGGCGCGAGCATGAAGCTGACCGATGAGGTGGAAATTCAACTGATTCAGCCAAGTGCGCCACGTGGCGATCCCGCGAGTGTTCCCGCACCCAGTCCGCTGGCCATGATCGGGCCTGAATTTATAGTGGCTATTGGAGATTTGCTGGCTAAATGTCAAAGAACAAGCCCTCCGCACACTAACTTTGGTTATCGACGGTTGAGAAACTTTACAGGAAACGTACCAACTCCGGTGGGAGAAGAAACCTTCTAAGAATGGGTAGAACAGGCGATGCAGGCTCTGGATGAGTGGGACGTCCCTGAAGCGCAGAAGAAGCAAAGGATTACTGAGAGCTTAAAAGGGACCTGCGTCAGAGGCTGTAAGAAACCTAAAATTGAGTAAGAAAGACTGCACTGCTTTAGATTATCTAAATATTTTACAGGAAGTCTTTGGGCAAACGGAAAAGGCTGCGGAGCTCGGGTACCAGTATGAACACTCATACCAGCGGAAAGGTGAGAAAATGACTGAATATATGAGGCGCCTTGATAAGATTCTGCACCAGATACTTCTCAAGAAAGGGGCCGAACCGGTCGAAATAGATAAAATCCGAATGCAACAGATCCTGAGGGGCGCTCAACCTCTAGATCCGGTGATGCTACAGCTGAGAAGCAGGGAAGGTAACCGAGAATTGAAATACCTGGAACTGATCCGAGCTGTCAGAGAGGAAGAGGCTTTACTTGAAGAAAAATCCTTTAGGAGAGGAGAAAGAGCTTACGCACAACCCGTGAGGCATAATGAATGTCTGCAACCTGAAGATGATTCGTTAGACACCTATGGATCTGAAGTGGACGAACAAGAGCGTTTGGTTGTTCCTAAATCCACAGAGAATGCTGCAAAAGAACTAAGCCTTTCTGCACGTAGTGAGTTGCACAAAACCATTAAGAAGGTACAAGAAACTCAAGCGGAATTGCAACAGGCGCATGCGGACCTGTGCTGAGCACTTTTGAAGGTGGCAGAGACACAGACCGATATGCAGAAGTTCCTTGCTGATATGCGGACAACTGGAGTTGCTGTGGTGTCTGGCCAGGGTCCTTCAACCGAATCACAGCAAGTAAGGGCGTCTCCGTCTTCAAAGAAGAGATGTTTCAGTTGTGGGAAAATGGGTCATTTCCGCGCACAATGCAAAAGTCAAAAGCCTGAAAGAAATATGGTAGAAGAGCTTCTAAAAGCCTTGGAGGGGCTACTATTTACCTCACCAGCGGGAAACGCCAGAGGGCACAAGTGAAGGAGCAAACTAGGTGCCCAATGGTCAAAACCCGCTCCAAAAATCAAGCCAGGGCTGAGAGGCCGAGAGGGCCCAGAGTCTGGCCAACTGCTGAGCCTGCCAAGACTGAAAAAGTCACTCCCTTAGCATCCGGTTCTACGTCATGGGGAAGCAATGCACACCCAAAACCTACACGGGCCAAGAAGAAGGCCAGAGTACAACAAACTGGGTCTAAACTTCCTGTGACTACAACAAAGTTTCCTGACCAGCTGATCGGTCCTTCTCCCATTGTGCCAATTCAATTAGAGGGAGTCTACACTAAAGCTCTGTGGGACTCAGGGGCTCAAGTGACATTGATCTCCCGAGACTTCTACGAGAAGCACATACCTCTACAGAAATTGAAGGACCTGGAAATCTGGGGTATCGGAACTGAGAAACTTCCCTATGACGGATATCTACAGGTGAAGTTAGAGATCGGATCCGAAGTCATCGGACAGTCTGGAGGTTGTGATGCATTGGTCATTGTGTGTCCTCGGCCTTCAGGGGCAAACAGAAGTTCTATGATAGTGGGGACAAATACTGATCTGGTGCGACGTCTGACTCCTGTGGTACTGGAAGAAGGTTCTAGCAAAGGAGTACACCCGATGTTACGTCCAGTCTATCAGAGAATGGTCGAAGAACAGAAGGCACCTGCCGAAGTGGGGCGCCTATGGAGATTGGAAGGAACAGAGAAGGTTCTGCAATCAGGAGAAGTAGCGAGCTTCCGGGCTTCAGTCAAGTTGAACGGATCGCAACCAGGTCCCTATGTGGTACTGGAAACCGATTTTAATCATGGGAATGAAGCCGGAGTAGAACTAATCCCTGAAATAATCTCCACAAGAGTTTTGAAACGAACATGATGAAGAGTCTCAGTCAGTGTGGGTAATGTGTCGGATTCTCTAGTGGTCCTGAAATCACGAATGTCTATCGGGCAAGTAGCGTCCGCTACTCCTCTCTCTCCTACCGATTTAGGAGGGGGAGTGGATAAAGAGTGGATAATTCCAGATGACAGGTTCTATCCTAAGGATGCTCCCATCTCGCCCGAATGGAAGAAACGTCTTCAGTCCCAGGTCCTAAACTGGAGGGACTTATTCTCCAAGGATGAGTTCGATGTGGGCCTAGCTAAGAGTACTGAGCATCGCATTCGACTACAGGAAGACAAGCCATTTCGAGAAAGGTCAAGACGAGTTCCGTTGGGAGACTTGGATGATCTACGAGAACAGCTGAATGAACTGCAAAGAACTAAGGGGATCCAAGAGTCCAGGAGCCCGTATGCATCTCCAATAGTAATGGTCCGGAAGAAGAATGGTTCTGTCCGTCTATGTATAGACTATCGCACGCTAAATCAGAGAACCATCCCAGATCAATATGCTACTCCTCGGATAGAAGATGCCTTACAGTGTCTGTCTGGAGCAAAATGGTTTAGTGTACTAGACCTGCGAAGTGGGTATCACCAGTAGGTATGAGCTGAACACCCCCCGAGTTCGGTTCGGGCCCGAACCCGAACTTCCCATATGTTCGGGTCCGAACCCGAACCCGAACTCCATGCAAGTCAATGGGGCTGAAAATTAGGTTTTTAGAGTGCCCTCCAAGAGGGCATATATGCTAGATATTTGCCATAAAAGGTGTATGGGGGTCCGGGTAGTGCCCTGGGGGACAGGAAACAAGGACAAAAAGTAAAAAAAAAATGTTTTTAAAGGGACAGTGAGTTTTCCATGAAATAAGGGTTAAAAATAAAAACCAAAACTTCCTTCAAATATCGTGCCTAGGAGGTCCCCATAACCTGCCCGTGAAGTGGCGGATTTCTAGGATGTATAGAAACACTTAAAAACAAAAAAATGACGTTTCATATGACGGTAAATGCTTTTCCTTTAATCTATCCATAAACAACTGCTTGGGGCGGCAGTCTGTATGAAAAGAGGAGACATTTTCATACACGCAGAAAAAGTTTACTGATTTTTTTTGGCTAAATTACTGTGAAACTTAATGCTTCAAAATTGGTCCTTTAGCATCCCCAACAGTGCCGTCACACCGTAACCCCTCTGAGGATATGAGTCTGATACTGGCGTCAGTGGCAGTGCACCCAAATATTGTTCTTTTGGTGCAAGGCCTGCAAGTACTATCATACAGTAACCCCTCTGTGGTATTGTGGAAGAATGCAGGGGTGAACCTTGCGGTCCTATATTAAAAAGATATGCATCTGGTTAAGGCATCAAGGCACAATATCTGGGTGCACTTGGTGCAAGACTGCCAGGCCACCAAGTATCATCATACAGTAACCCCTCTGTAGTATTGTGGAAGAATGCAGGGGTGAACCTTGCGGTCCTATATTGAAAAGTATTTTATCTGGTAATGGGTGTCAGTGCACCCAGATATTGTGCCTTTGGGGCCAGGCCAGCAAGTGTCATCATACAGTAACCCCTCTGTGGTATTGTGGAAGAATGCAGGGGTGGACCATGTGGTCCTATATTGAAAAGATACGATTCTGGTCAAGGCGTCAGTGCACCCAGATATTGTGCTTTTGGTGCCAGGCCTGCAAGTGCCATCATAATACAGTAACCCCTCTGTGGTATTGTGGAAGAGTGCAGGGTTGGACCCTGCGGTTCAAAAAATTCAAATGATATAAATCTGGCACAGGCGTCAGTGCAGCCAAATATTGTGCCTTTCATGGCAGCAAGTGCCTTCACACCGTAACCCTTTTGTGGTATTGTGGAAGAGTTCAGTGCTGGAGGTTTTGTGAATGCAGAAGAGGACATCCCCGATCTATTCCATTACTTCAGCATCAGGGGATTGATAGCTGCTGATCCAGGACTGATTCATTTTTATAAATGTCAGCCGGTCTACAGAGTCGGTGGACAGACGCACTCTTTTGTCTGTGACAAAACCTCCAGCGGCACTGAACGTCCTTTCGGAAAGCACGCTAGATGAAGGGCAACCTAGTAGCTGCATAGCATATTGGCTAAGTTCTGGCCAGTGATCCAATCTCAACACCCAGTAAGCCAGTGGATCATCTGGTGGAAAGGTATCCAGGTCTGCCCTTGCCCCTAGGTAGTCCTGCACCATATGGTGAAGACGCTGGCAATGGGTGCCTACATTTGACGTCCCTGGGCGTCGAGGACTAAAAAAATTTAAAAATGCATCAGTCAAGCGGCCCTGGCCTTCACCACTATTCCTCTGATCATCCACAGCCTCAGAAGCACGTGTGTCAGCACTTGGTAATCTACCAGTGCCTGGAAAGGTGTTACACAAGTGTCAATTTAGAGCGCCCTAAAGTTTTTACATCCTGTGCTCCCTCTGTGCGGGCAGGATGAGCTCTGCAACTTTACCCTTGTATCGTGGATCAAGAAGTGTTGCCAACCAGTAATGATCCCTCTCCTTGATAGCACGAATCCTGGGGTCCTTTAGCAGGCTTTGCATCATTAGGGAGCCCATGCAGCGTAGGTTGGAGGTGGCATTAGCTTCCGAGTCTTCCTGGTCAATGAGGATGACCGTATCGTGCACTTCCTCCTCCCAGCCACGCACTAGCTCTTGTGTTTCTGGGCACACGAAACCCTCCCTTGAGGAATCCCCACCTGTCGGGTATATTACACAGAAAAGGAGAATTTTAAAATGGATGCTTGTAGCCATTTTGTGTTAAAGACAGTTTTTCTTCAAAATTTCTCTAGGTTTAGAAATGAATGAGATTTTTTTTACAGAGTTCATTCCTGGGTAAAGTCTTTTATATTTTTTTAAGAAGTGCCAGACATGAATGGAACCTAGAATGTTGTGTGTGATAAGGCTAAGGTTTAAGTGCTAAGACGTGTCATAATTAAATTTATTGGTCTGTCTTAAGTTTCTAAAACAAAAGATATTTTGTCTTTTGGGTATAGGAATAAGAGTTAATATTTCTAATACAGATTTATATTCACAAAATATATGTTTATAATCAAGGTATATTTTATTATATTCACAGTACGAAATATATATTCCAATAAATATTGTAGAAAGTATATAATTGGTAAATAGTAAAATTTACTAAAGAATAGATTCTGTGAGTTAACCAGAAGAGAATTTAGCTGATAGTAAGCAACCAAAAGGGAGTGAGGATATAAATCAAGTATGACAGATGGAGACACAGTGTCTAGCTGGGAGAAGAGATTCTTTGTTAAGTCAGTCTGACCTTTTTGACCCGAGATAAGAATTAAAAAGAAATGGTGGAATTAATTTAAGAAGTGCAATACTGCTCTCTAGAGGATAGTAAAAATAATGATTCATATTATCATTAATTAACCGTGACGTCAAATTGGCTATAATAAGCAGCAAAGGTTTTTGTAAGTCAGTCAGAGATTCCAGCATTCACAGACTCACACTGCAATGCATTAGACATGACACTCTGAGAGTCCAAGATTCCAACACTCAGACTCACACCACGATGCAGGCAGATCCCAAGACATGAGGCAATCAAGATTCTCACTAAATTTCTGACTCTCACCAACTCTCTAACTCACATGCATTGATTATCTGATCGATAATTTTCACACATTCCAAAAATTACTACATCAGGAATTCCAAGGCAGACTTATCAACATCCAAATTGGACAGGTAATATATGAAAGAAATTAAGGAATTAATGTAAAAATATATTTGTAGAAATTCGTGCAACGTAGACTGAGACTTCTCAGAGATTTGGGTTAGATCCAAATTCTAAGTATTTCTATTCTGCAGATAGAAATATGAAGAAGTGGATATAAGGATTTATTCCTAAAATAAATGTTGCAAGATTGATACCAATATATATATTGAATTTGGAAATTACTGTGATTAAAATTAATAGGCAAGGAATTATATAACTACAAAATAAAAAGCAAAAGATTAGAAGTTTAATTCGAGATTAGGGGAGGATTCATTAAATAAGTTATTACTTATCATTAAATTAGCTCATCTTTTGTTGACCCATGTAGCATAGAGATATATATATATATCTATAAGAGCTGGCTGGTTAAACATTGTTTGCTGGGAAATGTATGTTGTATTAAGCAGAAATGTTTATTAACCATTTGTGTATTAGTTACTAACTGATAAGGTAAATGATATTAATCATATATGCAGTTACTAACCGGAGATACATATATTGTGAAGCTAGCTTTTATATGCTGATGGATTGTGGTTTATAAATTGTTGTTTATGATATGAGATTTGAAACTTTTTTTGTATACGTAATAAATATATATATATATATTTTTATCCGATTATTGTATTTTTGAAAGCAAAACACAGACAATTAAAAGAATTCAGGATAATTTCTAAGAAATATAAACGATTGATATTTGTGTTTCGTATAAGTTTCTTATGACATAATAATCCCTGATATATTGGAGGCAACTGCCGAGGTAGGTCCAGTAAGTCCAATATAGACATATTGGAGGCTTGGCTGATAAGTCCAATATATCTAAACGTGTTGTATTCACGTGCAGAGATTATATCCGACACACCTTCAATGGCCCCACTACTTAAATATTCTGCCTCCTCCTCCTCCTCATCCTCCTCCTGTCTGATCTGAGTAGGACCCGCTGGAATGCTGTCTGCGGAAAGACTGGGGCCTTGAGAGCTAGGGAAGGCCTCCTCTTCCTCCCGTTGCTCTGCCTCTAGAGCCACATCTATAATTCCCCGCAGAGTGTGCTCCAGCAGGAACACTAAAGGAATTGTGTCACTGATGCATGCACTGTCCCTGCTCACCATCCTCGTTGCCTCCTCAAATGGTGACAGTACAGTGCATGCATCCTTGATCATCAGCCACTGCGGGGGGGAAAAAAAAAACAAGTTGACCTGAACCTGTCCTGGTGCCATACTCACACAGGTACTCGTTGATGGCCCTCTGCTGCTTGTGCAGACGCTGCAGCATTGCTAATGTCGAGTTCCATCTGGTGGGCATGTCACAGATCAGACGGTTTGTGGAAAGGTGGAATTCTCTTTGAATTTCTGCCAGGCGAACGCTTGCTGGTAATGACCGTCTGAAGTGGCTGCAGACTTTTCTGGCCTGGACGAGAAGCTTTGGCAGCCCTGGGTACTTGGTTAGGAAACGCTGTACCACTAGATTTAGGACGTGTGCTAGGCATGGTACATGCATCAATTTACCCTTGCGTAGGGCGGAGAGAAGGTTGCTGCCATTATCGCAGACGATCATTCCCAGCTGAAGCTGGCGTGGTGTTAACCATCTCTGCACCTGCCCCTGCAGAGCTGACAGAATTTCTGGCCCGGTGTGGCTCCTGTCCCCTAAACAAATCAGCTCAAGCACAGTATGGCATCTTTTTGCTTGAGCCATTGCGTAGACCCGGTCAGGCGTCGGTTTAACTGCCACTTCGCCAGAGACAGAGAAGGAGGAGGAGGAGGAAGAGGGAGAAGTGGTGGAGCAGACAGACCTCATACAAGCAGCTTTCTGGAGGCGTGGTGGATGAACAAGCTCGAGCACAGAGCCCCGTCTTGGATCCCTCCCAGCTGCAATCAGAGTTACCCAGTGTGCCGTGAAGGAAATGTAATGACCCTGTCCATGCTTGCTGGACCACGTGTCTAAAGTCACATGCACCTTGTTGCTGACTGCCTTTCCCAATGACTGGATAACATTGTCTTCCACGTGCTGGAATGGCCTTGCGTGAAAAGTAATGGCGTTTTGGAACCTGCCACTGTGGTACAGCACATTCAGCAAATTCACAGAAGGGAGCAGAGTCCACCAGCTGGAAAGGCAGCAGCTGCAATGCGAGTAATTTTGCTAAAATGGCATTTAGACGCTGTGCTTGGGGATGGTTGGGACTATATTTTTTCTTTTGCTGCAGCAGCTGCGGCAACGTAATCTGACTGCGTAAATCTTCAGCTGCTGGGATGATGTCACATTGTGAGGAAGGAGCGGGTACATCCATTACTGTAGCATCATCCCTGTCGGGAGGTTGTAGGCAATGACATGGCAGGACATACAGTGGGGGTAGAGACAGATGAGGATGTGGAGGACCTACGCAAAGTTTTGCGCCAACAGGATGTGTGGCAGTTGTTCATATGTCGCCTCAAGCATGTGGTACCCAAGTGTCTGGTATCTTTCCCACGCTTAAGCCTCATCTGACATAGATTACAAATAGCAACGCTGTGCTCTACTGCACATTTATTAAAGAACTCCCAGACAACAGAGTTCCTGCATGTGTTCTTTGAGACAACAGCGCTCTGCACCGGAGCAGCTCTGATATGTGATGCCTTGGACTGGCTAGTGCTACGGTTGGTCACAGAGGATGTTGTGCCTCGTGTTTGCTGTGCCTCCTCCTCCCCCTCTTCCTCACTTAATTCCTCTGTTCGATCAGGCACCCAGGTGGAGTCAGTGACCTCATCATCATTGTCATTATCACCCCCTATCTCCTCATCACTGGAGCCAACTTGGCAGTATGCTGCAGCTGCTGGGGCAACATGAGTGCCAGTTATTTGTGTGTCATCACAGGCACCCCCTTCCTCTAGGTTGATTATACTCCCTTCCTCAACCTCAGAGATTAAATCAGAGCACTGTACTTGCTGCGCATCCTCAAGCAGCATGTCACTCTCATTGTAGTCAAACAATTCAGCTGACTCCTCCGTGTGTGATAGCGAGGCTATGGCAGGAGTAGCTGTGGACATGGAGGCTGCATTAGATGCTTTGGCAGCTGAGGTGGACTGTAAAGCACTAGAAGCCTGGCTGGCAGAGGACTCGGAGGATGAGGATGGCCTGGTTAGCCAATCCACCAAGTCCTCTGTATGTTGCTGCTACTTAAGACGGCCAGCAACAATTAGAAAGGACAAGCGTGCCCCTGCAGAGGATGCACCACGTCCACCACGACCAGAGGCACAGCCTCCCAACACAGGGGCTGCTTGCCCCCTTATCTGTGTCTGGGAGCGTCTGCCTGTCCTTTTTTTTCTTTCAGACATGGTGAGTGATATATAGATTAATATATACAGAACTCTGATTCAACTCTGGTATAAAGATTTAAAGAACTCTGGTATAACTCAGTGAGACACCCTGATAGCTGGCAGCCAGTGACAAGACACAGATTACAAGTCTCAGACACCTCCTATAAATCAGTGAGACCCCTTGATGGGTGGCAGCCAGTGAGAACACACGGATTATAACAATTCCAAAATGTTTTGTAGAAATTAGTGACCCCCAAAATACTGCGTGGTACTGGCTGTGTGACAAGAGACAGATCACCTCAATTCACAAATGTTTTAAAGAAATTTGTAACCCCAAAAAGACTTGCTGGCACAGTGACAAGACACAGAAGATCACCTCAATTCACAAATGTTTTCAAGAAATTTGTAAACCCCAACAAAACTTTCTGGCACAGTGAAAAAGACACACATCGCCTAAATTCCCTGATATTTGGTAGAAATGAGACCCCCCCAGTAGCGTGGCAGACCGGCAGTAACAACACACAACTATCTCCTCTGAAATCTCCTCTCGAAATGCGTGCTGTAGCTATGCGTGGAAACGTTATATAGTGTGCTGCGGGACTTAGCTCTGTGAGCCCATGATCGGGAAAAATTTCCCAATCAGGACTCTGAGCCGTGATTGGCATACTGTTGAACCTGTCTTGCACCAGACCTGTGGTCAGGTGCAAGGCTGTAGCCAATTACAAGCTTCAGG
The DNA here is from genome assembly GCA_009667805.1 of Leptobrachium leishanense. Lineage (NCBI taxonomy): Eukaryota > Metazoa > Chordata > Amphibia > Anura > Megophryidae > Leptobrachium > Leptobrachium leishanense. The sequence goes on from CM019063.1 coordinate 492,847,620, forward strand.
CCAGTGGGAAAATGCATTGTGGTCGAACATGCGGCGAACACCCGGAAATGTTCGGAGTTCGCGATCTAAATCGAACAGGCTAAGTTCGGGTCGAACTCCGAACCGTCCGAACCGAACAGCTCATCCCTAATCACCAGATACCAATGCATTCTGAAGACAAAGAGAAGACTGCGTTCATCTGCCCACTGGGGTTCTTTGAGTTCAACAGAATGCCTCAAGGCCTTATGGGAGCTCCAGCCACGTTCCAACGGTTAATGGAGAAGACCGTCGGGGACATGAACCTGATCGAAGTATTAGTGTATCTGGATGATATTATTGTGTTCGGGAAGACTCTGGAAGAATATGAACGGTTGGAGAAGGTCTTGAAGAGGCTCCATGAAGAGGGGTTGAAATGGTCTCTGGAAAAATGTCAATTCTGCTTACCTTCCGTTACATATCTGGGACATGTGGTTTCAGCAGAAGGCGTTTCGACAGATCCTCGGAAGTTGGAAGCCGTAGCTTCCTGGCCTAGACCCCGAAATGTTACTGAACTTAGATCTTTCTTGGGGTTCTGCTCCTATTATCGAAGATTTGTAGGAGGATTAGCCAAGATAGCTCAACCACTGAACAAGCTCCTACAGAAAGAAGACGCAGAAGAACGTCACAAGGCCTCTGACCGAAATTCGTCGGCTCCAGGGCCAAGGAAGGCTCGATAATCTATCCAGGGAGAATGGACTAGTCAATGTGAAGGTGCTTTTGTGAAGCTGAAAAAAAGTCTAACTCGAGCTCCTGTCTTGGCTTACGCGGATCCTCACAAGCCGTACGAACTGCATGTGGATGCCAGTAGAGAAGGTCTAGGGGGAGTCCTGTACCAAGAGTATGGTGGATTGCTGAGGCCTGTAGCATATGTGAGCCGGAGCCTTACGCCCTCAGAAAAGAACTATCCTACCCACAAGTTGGAGTTTCTAGCCTTGAAGTGGGCGGTGGTAGATACTCTTTTAGCTTATCTGTATGGAGCAGAATTTGTGATAAAGACGGATAACAATCCTCTTACCTACGTCCTTACTACTGCGAAGCTGGACGCCACGGGACATCGGTGGTTGGCCTCTCTGTCAGTGTTTCGGTTCAGCCTGGAGTATCGCCCTGGGGTGAATAATCGAGATGCCGATGCTTTGTCGATGAGACCCTACATTACAGAATGGACTCCGTTAACTCCAGATGGGGTGCAAGCTTTATGTCAAGGAGCAGAGCGTCGGGTCAAGGGAGGGATTGAAGCGGAAGCCATAGGAGTTATGGCTGCGGCTGTTCCAGAGTTCTATTGTAATCCTACGCAGCTGAGGGATGAAAGTTTGCCTACTTTTTCAAAACAGGACCTGAGAGCTGATCAGGCTGAAGACCCTTTGAGTGCATAAACCACGAAGGCCCTGAATGCGAACGAACGGGAGATTCTTCTGACAAATTCCCCAGAAGGGGCCAGATTGGTATATAAAGAGTGGGAACGATTGAAGATGTTGGATGGGGTGGTCTACCGAAGGGGCCCCTCGAACGGTGCTGAAGAGACCCAACAGTTGTTCCTTCCCACTAAGCACAGAGAGGATGTGCTGTGGTCGTTACACGATGAACATGGACATTTAGGTGCAGAGAGAACTTTTAAGCTGGTGCGAGACAGATTCTATTGGCCCTGCATGAGAGCTGAAGTGGAAAGTTACTGCCATTCATGTCTGAGGTGTATCCAAAGGAACACCCTACCGTCCCGAACCGCTCCAATGAGCCACCTACAAAGTCAAGGACCCATGGATTTGGTGTGCATTGATTTCCTGTGCTTAGAGCCGGATGCTAGTGGGCAGGGAAATATTCTAGTAGTGACTGATCATTTCACACGTTATGCCCAAGCTTTTTCCACGAAAGACCAACGTGCTCCTACGGTAGCGAAGGTTCTAATGGAAAAGTTCTTTGTTCACTATGGCCTACCAAGGAGAATACACTCTGATCAGGGTAGAGACTTTGAGAGCCGGCTTGTTGGGCAATTACTGGAACTGTTGGGAATTCAGAAGACCCGAACTACACCTTATCACCCTCAAGGTGACGCTCAACCCGAAAGGTTCAATCGCACGCTGCTAAACATGTTGGGGACACTGTCAAACAGAGAGAAGCAGAGCTGGAGTCGTCACATAGCTACGCTAGTACATGCATACAACAGTACGGAGAGTGACGCTACTGGATACTCACCGTACGGTCTTATGTTCGGAAGAGAAGCTCGACTGCCGGTTGATTTGGCGTTTGGGCTATCTCTGGACCAGACGTCGGTAGCTTCTCACAGAAATTATGTGGATAGACATTGGAAGAACTTGGCCTCTGCGTTTGAACAGGCCCGTTTTACCTCAGGAAACAGAGGAATAAGCTGAACTATGATTTGAAAGTTCGGATACAGGATCTACAACCCGGTGATAGGGTTTTGTTGAAGAAATTGGGTGCTGCTGCAAGGCATAAGTTGGCGGATAGATGGAGTTCTCAGGTCTACATTGTCTGCAAGCAACTGCCGGGTCTGCCAGTTTACCAAATCCGACCGGATGGAAAGGCTGGGCCTCTTAAAAACTGGCACCGGAATCATCTGCTACCTTTGAGAGAGGCTGTAAGGATACCAGTTGGTGATGAACTTTCTCTGCCTAACCCGCCTGCTCCACGCGTAACTCCCGTTACTCGGTCTCAGCAGAAACGGGTTGTTGAAGAGAGTGAAGGGGACAGTGAGGAAGAAAGCTTTTGTCTGGACTGGGTGCGCTCATCAGAGCCTGAAGAGGTCATTCCAGTCCCTGAATGGTGGGAAAGTAACCTGAGGCCTGAGGCTCCTGAATTCCAATTGGAAGTTCCTGAGACTTCTGAAATTCCTGTAGTTCCTGAGGCTGCATCTTATGATTACAGTTCCATGCCTTCATTGGAAGGAGCATACTCCGAAGAGATGTCTGTTCCAGTTGTGGATGAAAGAACTGAACCCGCACCTGTAGTACTTCCACCTGAAGAGGAACTGATTGAGCCCAAGCCAAAACGTTCTGTCCAACCCCCTCAAAGACTCACCTACGACTCACCAGGACATAGCACTGAAGAGGCTGTTACCACAGTGCGAAGGTTGCCCGAAGTGTCTGCTATGTTAGCTGAGGTAGTCAGAAGCATGAGTCAACTTAAGGAAGTGTATCTAACCCATTGTATGCTTGCTGCTGAGCCTGTATATGGTGCCTAATGTTATGTTGAAATGTAATGCAACTGTTATACCTCCTTGGAGAGACCCAAGAGTTCTAGGAGGGGGAGAGTGTAGCGCTGGTTTAAAACACTGTTGCTGTAGTACCTATTTTTGGCCACCAGAGAGACAAGCGCAATGTAAGAGACACTGGACAATGGGACTACGTTTTCCAGCATGCTTTGCGTTGGGAACAGGAAGTGGGTGGGGAGAAGAGACTTACATCTGCAGCCTCGTGCAGAGGAAACCCAGAGCGCGCCGAGGAGTGAGGGGAGCAAGACGTACTTGAGACAGACAACGATCGTGACCAGGCCGAAGCGCAGGTGCGGCCTTGCGGAGCTAGAGATCGGTTCACACTACTTGCCAGAGACCTAGTAATCCACCGCTGCAAAGTATACAAAAGATACAGAGTTGCTGAAGGACCCCCAGTGAGGAGACCGCGATGATCTAAAGGGAGTGCGGTGAGCTGAGCATCTTGTGACAGAAACGGACAAGCGGATCCAGTGGCACAGAGTTCCAGTCAAGTAAAGTGGAGAAACGTCCTGGGTCGGGCAGAGTGCAGAGTATCTGGCGGATGGGTGAGAGGCCTTCCCGGCCACAGTAAAATAATAAAGCACGCTGCAAGTTTGTCTAAACCTACAGGGCCCCAACACGACTAGTTAAAGGCACAATTAAATCGTTCACTGGCCAGTTGAATCTTGTACCCGGGTACCAATACACGCACACACGTACACCTTTTTGGGACAAAACCTGTACGGGACTCACATTCCAACAACGAAGGGGTTAATATTCATTTTTCTTTTCTGCTGTGCGTTTCTCGCATTATGAACTTCTGTAAATATATATGTATACCGTGCTGCTTTATATATGCCAGTTTGAGATCAGTAAACTATATAACGTCTAAAATCCACAACAGTGCTGGTGTATATTTATTCCCTAGTGCGGGGAGACTGACCCGAGGTTTAAATTCAGCGGCTCCTCCGGGAGTGAGCGCTACATACGTATTCGTGAATATTGTGATATTTGATGTATGCAGATGAAATTACAATGCTGGATTTCTTTTGGCACTGTGTACTGTAGTGTGTGTTGGGGGGGTTGTTGTGACTGAGCGATGCATACTAGATGACCCTCAGCTTGCCCAATATTAGCTCCCACCTGCACATCAACAAAAATCTGAGCCTCTGCTAAGTGGTAGGATGGGACATGTAGTTCTTCTGAAAGTGCATCCAACCGGCTTTAGGAGGAGGTTTAGGAGTGTGTGTTTATGGAATGGCCGGAATTGCAGTCTTTTAGCAATACAAATAAGTGTTCAACATAAAGTACCATTTTCTTCGGTGTGCTATATATTTCTTGTAAAGCATGTCAGCACTGTAGAATACCAACATAGTTTCCTCCTTTAGAACTATGAGATGGAGTAGTGGTGGGTGGAGCTGGTAGTGGAGTAGTGGAGGGGTGTCTCAATACTTTCAGCTATATAGTGTATAGATATAAAAAAATTTTAGAGTCTGCATTATTTACATATGTTATTTTTTGGATTTGGCAGAAAACAGGAAGACAAAGGCAGCATCTCATGCCCCGGAGCCCAGCCCCTCCAGTGCCTCAGTGGAGGAGGAGGGGGAGCCACAGGTGACCACCAGCTATGGTATATAATGTGTCTTATTTTGCAACGACTTTTGGTCAAAAACAGAAACCTTTTTTGTTCACTGCATTTTCATTATTTAATTTTTTTATATATAGCACAAGAGGTGCAGGAGGAGGAGCAGGAGGAGGATGACAAGGGAGAGAGAGCGACGGAGCCGCAGGAGGCCGCCAATTCAGGTTTTTTACTGTTGTATTTTGCAACGACTTTTGGTCAAAACCAGAAATCAGTTTTGTTGTTTACTGTATTTTTTCCTTCTTTAATTTCTTAGATATAGCACCAGAAGAGGTGCTGGTGGTAGAGGTGGAGGAAGGGCATTTGGTGGCGGAGTCGGAGCCTCAGGAGGCCGCCAGCTCCGGTATATACTGTTGTATTTTTTAATGACTTTCAGTCAAAAACAGAAACCTATTTTACTTACTGTATTTTCCTTCTTTCATTTATTGGATATATACTAGCAGGAGAAGCCAGACCGGACAGGTCGAGTATGAGGATGGCTATTGGGGAGCTTCGCCAGCTCGGCAAAAATCTCCATGCAATGGATGAACTCCTACACGAGATGCGTGAACATGTCAACAACATTTCTGACATTCTGGAACGCGTCTAGGTCACCAGCCTCCTCCTCCTCCTCCCCTATGTTTTGCCCAGTTGGGCAGTTTGCCATGTGGCATTGTTTATAAATATTTTTTTTTTCACTATTTTGTCGTGGTTGTGTGCGTTGCTTTTCCTTACTTAATATGTATTGCTTGGTTTCCTCACTGTTAAAATTATATGTACAGAAATTTTTTGACATTTCTATGGACCCTTTGTCATAAATATGTCAACCTATTTGTGGCTATGAATGGGACTGCACATTCTACACTGCCTGCCTGGCCAAAAGAATGTCACACACTTTAACACAACCTTGTACTGCCTTGAGATTTGATTACCGTGGCATGGTTTTGGTAAGCTTAGGCGATGTCACAACATGGATTTTTGTCCACAGTCACATTCATTGTATAACCAAGAATTTCTATTGATGATGGCAGGACTGCGTAAAGTCTTCTCCGACACAACCCAAAGATTCTCAGTGCAGCTCAGGTCTAGTTTAGTTGCCCCTGTTCGTGGCTCCACACACGCTGCACACAACACCTCCTCCCCGCTATGAGCTCTCTCCCACCGCTGCCTGCTAAGACGCTGCCTGCCAAGAAGGTCACGTCTTTGCAGGAAGACAACAGCGTAGGGAACGGCAGCTGTCGACAGTCCCAAGACACAACCGAAACTACTGTATATGAAATCAGTATCGGAACCGAAACGGATTTGAAACGACATGAAATCAGTATGGGATTCGAAACGATACGGAATCAGTATCGGAAACGATGTGAAAACAAGTTAATTAAAGCCTATGGGGCATAAAACTTTCCCACACCTTGTGGCTAAAAAAAAATAAAAAAAAATTCAAACAATGATTAAAAGATCCTAAAAAATCTAAAAATGGAGACTTTTTACGGCAGAATATAATAATAAACGGTTTATTAGATATTGGATTAAAACAGGAATATTTTTAACATTGATGTCTATGGGGCGAAACATTTCCAACACCTTGTGGCTCAGAAAAAAAAGAAAAACTTTTTTTTAAAAATGCATAAAAGATCCTAAAAAATCTAAAAATAAAGAGACTCTTTACTGCAGCACTGCAGATTCATATGCTGCATTATTATACTGTAGAGGTGCTGCCCGGCAGTGTGTGGATTCATATGCTGCATTATTTATACCGCAGAGAGGCGCTTCCCCCTAGTGTGTGGATTCTTATGCTGCATTAATTATACCGCAGAGAGGCACTTGTTCCCAGCAGTGTGCGGATTCATATGCTGCATTAATTATACCGCAGAGAGGCGCTTCCCATAGTGTGTGGATTCTTATGCTGCATTAATTATACCACAGAGAAGCGCTTCCCCGCATTGTGTGGATTCATATGCTGCATTCATTTTTTTTTTCTCGTTTTAAGGCTAGGGTCAGACGAAAGCATTTTTCCCCCCGAACGTGAAAAAGTGCGTCCGAACGCATTGACGTATTTTTTCACGGAATGCGCAAAAACGGGCAGACAACGCGCATTTTCGGGCGTGATTTTGTACAGATCGTCAATAAAACTCCTTTTGCGTCTGGACGTTATGTAGGCTGGACATTAGCCGCGTCTGACATCTCCTAATCACGCAAACACGCCGCTATGCCGCAGCTGCGCACTCAGTACGTCAGTACTAGCGGTTCAGCGTTCTCAGAAAAATGCGTTCAAATTCCACTTGCGTTGCACGGCCGGACTTTTGTGCGGCCGTACATCGTATATTGGCCGTCATCTGCTGCTAGTGCGGCCGTGATTATGTGCGCCAGAACGCACGTTAAAAGTGCGCTGGTCTGACCCCAGCCTAAATCATTTTATTTGTTCTGTTTTTTTGTTTTTTTCGTTACAGATAATTTTGTTCAGCTTTTTTTCCCCATTTTAAAACTTTTTCTTCTGGTTTTTATTTTTAAAGTCAGACCATTTGGGTTAGTATTTTTGCGTTTTTTAAATCGTTTTGTTCCTGTCATACCATTTTAATATGATTAAATAAAGTTGTGCAATGCATATTCATAAGAAAAAGAAAGGATCTTTATTTAATAAAAAAAAACGATAGAATCGGCAGAATTATCGCATCGACAGAATTATCAGATCATCCAAAATACCATTAGTTTAAGTCAAAATGAATAGACACTTTGAAACGACTAGAACAGACGATCCGAATACACGAAAATGACCAATATCACAAAAAAGTCGATACGAAAATGTCCGATATCACGAAAAAAAAGTCGAAATGAAAATCTACTGAAAATCCGAACGAGCTGAACCGAACAGAAAAAGAAAAAAATAATAATATCGGTGCACATCCCTAAAACTAAGCCCACTGGTAAAATAATCATAGAATTAAAAAACTTCAGAATACTGAAGCAGGAGGTTGCTGAGTAGCACAGCGTGTACTGTACATTCATTATTTCTTCCTAAAAGCTTCTCCAGCCCTTTAGGAAGAATCTATGAACAATTTCCAGCACAGCGAGCAAAGACTACAAAGAGGCATTTGTGTAGTGTAAGGGTGGGGGGGTGCACTTTGGTATTTTAGAAAGAGCTGGGTATCAAGACTTTTCCTTTCATTCATCAGAAACAAAGAGAAACGTAAAATTTCCGATCTAGCAGGGGAAGAGAAATGTGTCACTGGCAGGTTAAGTTAATTCAATCACAACCAGGACTTAACACTGGGGAAATTGTGAATTATTTGTTTATTTCTTGCAAAGCATTTTACCAGGAAGGATAGTTTGAGATTTCTCTCGTTTTCAAGTATGTACTGGGTTCAAGAACATTGAAATGTTACAGTAGGTACAGAAATGAAGTAATAAATGCACGATATTAAAAAAACAACACAAATATACCAGGTTAACACAGATAATAAATATGTAGGAAAAATAGTCATTATGCTACATGTTTACAGGTGCATTCTGTATTGAGGTATGTTAATAGAGATCTCTTAACCTCCCTGACAGTTATCCCAAGTGTGTCTCGGGGTTAAATTTCACCGCTGAGAGCAGTAACCCCGAGACAAACTCGGGCTGGATACATCACCTCTCCCTGCTCTCCCTCGCTGATCTCTGCAGTCTCCTCTGGCGATCGCGCCGTTTTACTTCCTGGATTCCTTCTCGCGAGGAAGGAACCAGGAAGTATAAGGTCGCGGTTGCCGGAGGAGGCAGCTGGGGACATCGAGGGAGCGCAGAGACAGGTAATGTATCCAGCGGCATCCCGAGTGTTGCTCGGTGTTACCACTTCCAACAATGGAATTTAACCCCGTGCCACACTCGGGAATACCACTGGGGGAAAAAAAAAAATAGAACGCTTTTAGACGCGGTTTTTCACAAAAATTAGACCGCCAGGGAGGTTAAGTTACTTTATACTGGGGGAAGATTTGATGGCATCTGGGAGGTTATTCCATATTTGCGGTGCTCTGTAAGAAAATGAGGATCGAGCCACTTTCTTTTTGTATTGCGGTATTGAAAGTAAGGTGCAAGTCCTGGATCGGAGGTTATAGGATGAGGGAACTGTTGGGGGAAGCAGTCTATTCAGGTAGGGTGGTTGCTTCCCAGAAAAGCTCTTAAACACCAGGTTGGAAAGGTGAAGGATGCGTCTAGATTCCAGCAACAGCCAGTTTAGCTCTTTTAACATGTCACAATGGTGGGTCATGTAGTTACATTGTAGCACAAAGCGGCAGAATGTGTTATACAACCGAGTAAGTTTATGAAGGTGCGTTTGCGGAGCAGCTGCATTCACTACATCTCCGTATTCAATAGCCGGCATAAGCATTTGTTGTTGTACAATCTTTCTTACTGCGGGGCTCAGGCAGGATTTTTTTCTGTACAGGGCACCTAATTTGGGATAAAGTTTAGATGAGAGTTTTTCGACGTTGGGGGCCAAAGGATAGATTTGGGTCTAACCACATACCTAGATATTTGAGAGAACTGACTGTGGTCAGCGTGCCATTTGATTATGTCCTCACACACAGTTACAAGCATTTATAAAGCGCCAACAGGTTCCGTAGTGCTGTACAATGGGAGAGACAGAATAACAAATATAAATACACATTACACACACCAAACAGTAGGAGAGAAGACCCTGCTCGAGAGCTTACAATCTAAGAGGAGAGGGGTGACACGCCAGGTGAGGGTGACTAGAGTACAAGAAGTAACGGGGTGCGTGTGGGCAGTGTGGGAAGATGGAGCAGGAGATGGACAATAGGGGGATTAGGGGGTGAGCTGATAGTCTTCTCTAAAGTAATGGGTTTACAGCAATGTCTTGGAGGACTGGAGAGACAGGGAGAGCCTGACGTGGCACCTCATGGCAAAGAACTCTCAGAGGATCTGAAAAAAGAATTGTTGCTCTACATAAAGATGGCCGAGGCTATAAGAAGATTGCCAAGACCCTGAAACTGAGCTGCAGTACGGTGGCCAAGACCATACAGCTGTTTAACAGGACAGGTTCCACTCAGAACAGACCTCGTCTATGATCGACCAAAGAAGTTGAGCATCATATCCAGAGGTTGTCTTTGAGAAATAGACGTACAGTTGTGTTCAAAAATATTCAACCCCCAATGCTGTTAAGGGTTTTAGGGAATTTAGTGTACATTTGTAATTGTATTCAGAATGAAATCCTACAAGGACTTTTTAAAGAACCATATGCAACTAAAATGACATCAATTGGTTTTGTAATACAGTAGTAAATGTTTCTTTTGTGAATTCTTCATTGACACAATTATTCAACCCCTTAAAGACTACCACTCTGAAGAACAGAGGTTCATTCAAGTGTTTTCAATCAGGTATTAAAAACACCTGTGGATGTCACGGAGCAGCAATAAAGCATAATAAGCACCAATTAGGCAGCTTTAAAATGACTGTGATACTCAGCTCCTTCTAGACATTTACTGGTGTGGTTACAAACATGGTGAAGTCAAGAGAATGGTCCAGGAAGACAAGAGAAGAGGTGATTACTCTTCACAGGAAGGGCAATGGCTATAAGAAGATTGCAAAGATGTTAAACATACCAAGAGAGACCATAGGAAGCATCATTCGCAAATTCAAGGCAAAGGGCACTGTTGAAACGCTACCTGGTCGTGGCAGAAAGAAGATGCTGACTTCGACTGCTGTGCGCTACCTGAAGCGTAGAGTGGAGAAAAGTCCCCGTGTGACTGCTGAGGAACTGAGAAAAGATTTGTCAGATGTGGGTACTGAAGTTTCAGCTCAGACAATACGGCGCAAACTGCGTAATGAAGGCCTCCATGCCAGAACTCCCAGGCGCACCCCCTTGCTGTCTCCAAAGAATAAGAAGAGTCGACTGCAGTATGACAAAAGTCATGTGGACAAACCACAGAAGTTTTGGGATAGTGTTCTGTGGACTGATGAAACAAAATTAGAACTGTTTGGGCCCATGGATCAACGCTATGTTTGGAGGAGGAAGAACAAGGCCTATGAAGAAAAGAACACCTTGCCTACTGTGAAGCATGGCGGGGGGTCAATCATGCTTTGGGGCTGTTTTGCTTCTGCAGGTACAGGGAAGCTTCAGAGTGTGCAAGGTACCATGAATTCTCTTCAGTACCAGGAGATATTGGATGACAATGTGATGCAGTCCGTCACAAACCTGAGGCTTGGGAGACGTTGGACCTTTCAACAGGACAATGATCCCAAGCATACCTCCAAGTCCACTAGAGCATGGTTGCAGATTAAAGGCTGGAACATTTTGGAGTGGCCATCGCAGTCACCTGACTTAAATCCGATTGAGAACCTCTGTGGGACTTAAAGAAAGCAGTTGCAGTGCGCAAGCCTAAGAATGTGACTGAACTGGAGGCTTTTGCCCATGACGAATGGGCGAAGATACCCGTAGATCGCTGCAAGACACTTGTGTCAAGCTATGCTTCCCGTTTAAAAGCTGTTATAACTGTAAAAGGATGTTGTACTAAGTACTAAGATTGAATGTCACTTGGGGGTTGAATAAAACTGATAATGATGTGAGCACAGAAAAGACATTTGTGGTTATTTCATTATAAATGTTATGTTATATTTGTCTGACCTACACGTGCCTCTTTGATTTAATTGTAAGCAAGATGTTAATTGTAACATGTACAGCTTGGAAAAAAGACGAGACAGAGGAGATATGATAGAAACATTTAAATACGTAAAGGGAATCCACAAGGTAGAGGAAGGGAGTATATTTAAAAGGAAACAAAATAGCAAAACAAGAGGACATTAGACATGTGCATTCGTTTTAGTACTAAAACGATTTAGTCAGAATTTTGGGATAATTTAGTTTTAGTATGACTCAAGAGAAACTAAACTGCTCAGTACAAAAAACGAAAGAAACTAAAATAAAATGCACTACATTTTAGTTTCAGTCCTTTTTGTGATATTACATTGAGTGAAGGAGACCAGCAATGAAGAGCGCAACATCGCAACATCCGAAGTTCTGCACCATCCCCATGCCAATGCAGTAGGATGTTCTATACAGAGAGGGGGCATTAATTAATGCAGGAGGATGTTCTATACATTATACAGAGAGGGGTATTAATGCAGGAGGATGTTATATACATTTTACAGAGAAAGGTATAAATTGAGGAGGATGTTCTATACAGAGAGGGACATTAATTAATTCAGGAGGATGTTCTATATATTATACAGAGAGGGGTATTAATTAATGCAGGTGGATGTTGTATACATTCATTATACAGAGAGGAGTATATTAATTAATGCAGGAGGATGTTCTAAACATTATACAGAGAGGATCCTTTTTTTCAGCCTTTTAAATCCAGTGGCTGTGAGCGCTGAGATCGGCTGCTTGTTACATTATCTCTCAGTACAATGTATCAGGCTCAGTTGTTACAGTAACTGACTGTAACAGTGGTCAGAGTTTCAGTAAAACAAGGAAATAATATTGTTCTAACCTCTTATATATAAAAATATTATTTACTAGTTTTACTGAAACTCTGAGCGCTGTGATGAGCAGCAGTCAGTTACTGTAACAGCTTTGCCTGACACGGAGCAGTATTACAATGTTGGTGCTAACTTAACCAGAGCTGTTGTAAACTGAAAACCTCCATAGGCTATAATGGCTCTGGAAGTTTACAACAGCTCTGGTTATGTTAGCACCAGTGGCGGAGCTACCAGGGTCGCAGCGGTTGCAACTGCGACCGGGCCCTGGCAGTTCCGCCACTTGAGGGGGCCCACTTGCTTGGGGAGAATAAAATTAATTTCTTTTTTTTGCACTATTTTTGCCAGCAGCCGCAGCCGCAGCCACGATCACGTTCCGATGAGCCCTCGGCGCTGCGGCTGCTCGTCATGATCCTGGGCTGTTACGTCTTCTTCCAAGATCCAATCAATCATCATGAATGATGATTAAGTTAAGTCCTTCCTCCCCGTCGGGCCGTCCCCTCTCCCTGCTCGCGGCTCGCCTGCTCAGCCTCCGCTCCGCCCGCACATGTGTCTCCATGGTGTGGGGCGTGGCGAAGGAGACAGTGAGCGGGCGCCGACCTGCTGGAAATTAATGCGCGCCGGCCTTTCTCCTCGTGGCCGGAACGCGTCCTGCCCGAGCTGCGTCTCTCCACTCTCACTCTCCTCTCCAGACTCCTCCAGAGCGGCTAGTAGAGTCCTCCTCAGACCTCAGCTCCTCTCCCTCCGTCCGTCCTACACTCAGGCAGGCTCCCGAGACCGAGTCTAGTCCTGGGTGACGGGTCCATCATCCGCTCCTCGCACGCAGACAGTAAGTGTCTGGAGTCACACAGTTATATACCTGTATTTTATAAGTATCGCTCCTGCCTGTGTATCCTGCCATTGTGTGTCATATTGCTAATCAAGAGTGCTCTAAATAACATTTGGCTATTAGCTCCCACAATGCAAAGCTCCAAATCAAGACCCTAGCTTATCCCCCAACTCGGACATTCCTATATATAGTGCTCAGAAATCGATTATTCTTAAACACTGTAATAACATTTCACTTGTTAGTTACAACTCACTTTTCGTATACTCCCTTGCTTGTGGTGTTAGAGAGGAATCGACTACAACCTCCTGATGAAGACCAACTTAGGCAGAAACGATCATCAGGGTTGCTATATCACATATCTGTATACATGTACGCAGTATATCCATGTGTGCTGGGGCAGTATCCATGTACTGGGGCAGTATCCATGTACTGGGGCAGTATATCCATGTGCTGGGGCAGTATCCATGTGCTGGGACAGTATATCATCATGTGCTGGGGCAGTATATCCATGAGCTGGGGCAGTATATTCATGTGCTGGGGCAGTATATTCATGTGCTGGGGCAGTATATCCATGTGCTGGGGCTGTATATCCATGTGCTGGGGCTGTATATCCATGTGCTTGGCAGTATATCCATGAGCTGGGGCAGTATATCCATGTGTGAGCGGGGGCAGTATATCCATGTGCTGGCTTGTATATTCATGTGCTGGGGCAGTATATTCATGTGCTGGGGCAGTATATTCATGTGCTGGGACAGTATATTCATGTGCTGGGGCAGTATCCATGTGCTGGGGTAGTATATCCATGTGCTGGGGCTGTATATCCATGTGCTGGGGCTGTATATCCATGTGCTGGGGCAGTATATCCATGTGCTGGGGCAATATATCCATGAGCTGGGGGCAATATATCCATGAGCTGGGGGCAATATATCCATGAGCTGGGGGCAAAAATATCCATGTGTGAGCTGGGGCAATATATCCATGTGTGGCCTGGGGGCAATATATGTCCATGTGAGCTGGGGCAATATACAGTATATATCCGTGTCAGCTGGGGGCAATACTATCTTTTTTATATTGCAGAAAAAAAAAAGTAAAAATCTAGATCTTTTTTTTGGGGGGGTTGGGGGGGGCACTTCATGGATTCTTGCACCGGGGCCCTCAGGTTTCTAGTTACGCCACTGGTTAGCACCAACTATGTAATATGGCCCACATTGTGCTGAGAGTGAGTGATACTGTAACAAGCAGCGATCTCAGCCCTCTGAGGAGCCACTACAATAGTAATTGTATCCATTGGTTTTCGGATGAATGAAATTAGTTTTCATACTAAAGAACTGAAAACGAATTTCTTTAGTAACTAAATAAATTGCATTTTAGGACTAATCCATTAGTTCAAAACGAAATTTTGTGCTGTGCACATGTCTAGAGGACATAGTCTTAGATTAGAGGGGCAAAGGTTTAAAAGTAACATCAGGAAGCATTATTTTACTGAGCGGGTGGTGGATACATGGAACAGTCTTCCAGTAGAAGTGGTACAGGCCAAAACAGTAATTGAATTTAAGCAAGCATGGGATAGGCATAAGGCTATCCTAAACAAAAGATAACTCCATTTAAAGTATCCATGTAATTGGGCAGACTAGATGGGCCGAAAGGTTCTTATCTGCCGACATTTTTCTATGTTTCTAAGATGACTGAATGATCAAAATCAATGTCAAACTGGCCAAAACACTCAATTTCAGTGGGGGTTGAATAATTTTGAACACAACTGTATAAGGGCTGCCAGAATTTCTGCAGAGGTTGAAGGGGTGGGTCAGCCTGTCAGTGCTCAGACCATATGTTGCACACTGCATCAAATTGGTCTGCATGGCTGTCGACCCAGAAGGATGCCTCTTCTAAAGATGATGCACAAGAAAGCCCGCAAACAGTTTGCTAAAGACAAGCAGACTAAGGACATGGATTACTGGAACCATGTCCTGTGGTCTGATGAGACCAAGATAAATTTTTTTGGTTCAGGTGGTGTTGAGCATGTGTGGCGGCAACCAGGTGAGGCGTACAAAGACAAGTGTGTCTTGCCTACAGGCAAGAATGGTGGTGGGAGTGTCATGGTCTGGGCTGCATGAGTGCTGCCGGCACTTGGGAGCTTCAGTTCATTGAAGGAACCATGAAAGCCAACACATACTGTGACATACTGAAGCAGAGCACGATCCCCTTCCTTTGGAGACTGGGCCGCAGGGCAGTATTCCAACATGATAACGACCCCAAACACACCTCCAAGATGACCTCTGCCTTGCTAAAGAAGCTGAGGGTAAAGGTGATGGACTGGCCAAGCGTGTCTCTAGACCTAAATCCTATTGAGCATTTGTGGGGCATCCTCAAACAGAAGGTGGAGGAGCGCAAGGTCTCTAACATCCTTCAGCTCCGTCATGGAGGAGTGGAAGAGGACTCCATTGGCAACCTGTGAAGCTCTGACAAACTCCATGCCCAAGAGGGTTAAGGTAGTGCTGGAAAATAATGGTGGCCACACAAAATATTGACACTTTGGCCCAATTTGGATATTTTCATTTGAGATGTGTACTCACTTTTGTTGCCAGCGGTTTAGACATTAATGACTGTCAGTGTTATTCAGAGAGAGGTGAAAAGCAGGAGAATGACTGAAGAGAAAATTCTAGGTCAAAATAACTAGACCAGAAAAATTCTCTCATTTATCTCACTTTCCAAATCGGCTATTTGGTCTAGATTGTTCATTCTCCTGCTATTTCTTCTGCTTTTCATCGCTCTACGAATAACCCTGTGTGTGTGGCGTTATTTTGAGGAGACAGCAAGTTTACACTGTTAAACGAGCTGTACACTCACTACATTGTTGCAAAGTGTCATTTCTTCAGTGTTGTCACATGAAAAGATATAATAAAATATTTACAAAAATGCGAGGGGTGTACTCACTTCTGTGAGATACTGTAAATTTGTTATTCTGTCTCTCCCATTGTACAGCGCTAAGGAATTTGTTGGCGCTTTATAAATACTTTTAGCTGTATCTCTGATGAAAGTTACACTTGGGATCAGTGAGGAGTAATGGAACTCATGGGCTCCTTCACATACCCAGAAACACTTTATTCATAACAGCAGATACATACACAAGGCCGATGCTTCACGTGAAACCACACATCATAATATGTACATTAATAAATTACCAAAAAAAACAAAACCCACTCACAACATCCAGACAAGTGCAGGACACTCTCCAGGAGATAGGCGTATCATTGTCAAAATCTACAATCAAGAAAAGACTTCACAAGAGCAAATACAGAGGGTTCACCACAGGGTGCAAACCATTTATAAACCCGAAGAATAGAAAAGCCAGATTAGACTTTGCCAAAAAACAGCTAAAAAAGCCAGACCAGGTCTGGAAAATCATTCATTGGACAGATGAAAGATGAATCTGTACCAGAATGATGGGAAGAAAAAAAGTGTGTAGAAGGCTTGGAACAGCTCATGATCCAAACCACACAACGTCATCTGTAAAACATGGTGGAGGCAGTGCGATGGCATGTACATGGCTTCCAGTGGCACCGAGTCAATGGTGTTTATTGATGATGTGACAGAAGACAAAAGCAGCCGGATAAATTCAGCAGTGTTTAGAGATGTAAAATCAGCTCAGATTCAGCAAAATGCAGCAAAGCTGATCACGGCGCTTCACAGTACAGATTACAATGATCCAAAACACACTGCAAAAGTAACCAAGGAGTATTTGAAGGAAAATAAGTGGAATATTCTGCAGTGGCCGAGTCAATCGCCTGATCTCAACCCAATTAAACAAGCATTTCACTTGCTGAAGGCAAAACTAAAAGGCAGAAAGACCCAAAACAAAGAACAACTAAAGACAGATGCAGGTAGAGCCTCAGAAAGAAGGAAACCAAGTCTTTGGTAATGTCCATTGGTTCCAGACGTCAGGCAGTCATTGCCAGTAAAGGATTCTCAGCAAAATATTAAAAATGAACATTATATTTATGATTATATTCATTTGTCCAATTACATTTGAGCCCCTGAAAATGGGGGGGGGGCTGTGTATAAAAATGGCAGCAGTTCCTAAAATTTGTACTTGATATTTATGTTCAACCCCATTAATTAAAGCTGAAACTCTACGCTTCAAATTTATTTGGATTGTTTCATTTTAATTTTATTCTGGTGATATACAGAGCCAAAATTATACATTTTGTGCCTATGTCTTAATATATATGGACCTAATTGTATATGTGTGCTACAATGCTTTGCCAGACACTTTCTGATTCAAATTGAACACTGTAAAAACTAATATCCCTTTAAGTCTGGTACATCTATACCACATTCAGCTCCTGGTGCAGCTCCTACTTACTTAATCGTCTTTCTTCCACAGACAGAGCACCCATAGGCTCACTCTTGAAACCCCAGTCCTTCGTTAACATGTTCACCCTTGGCAGCCTTTTCAGCTTTCCTTCAATTTTATTATCACCACCTCTACAGACACAATGCCTCGATTTCACTCTCAATACCTGATCTCTTACCTTCTGTCCTTTCACAAGTCAATAAATACCTTTTTATATCTTCAGCCACCTCAAACATAATATATGGAGCTGCTACTTGTGTTTGTACTGCAGTAACCCCCCTCCATTAACATCTCAAACACTGTAAATGGTATCAATATACCTTATTACCATTATGTCAATTGTTGCTGAGATATGCTTTGCTGTGATCTCTGCATGCCTAACACAGTTGCCTCCAAAGTATAGGTGTATTCCCTCACTATTTCCCTTCTTGGCTACTTCAGCAACCTGACAGATCTTTCCGATTCTATACTTTCTTTCCTTCAATCAAACTTTTAATCCCTCTTTTCCTCAGTCTTAGCCACAGCTCGCTTCAGACGCTCCCCTTTGCAAACCCCTTCTCTGGCTTCTTTACCAGAAGGATAAAATGTAATAATCATCAAAGTGCTCTCAAACTGTGCTCCAACCTAAATTTCCTCTCTTCAGTTTTAAATCTTAATTTTTTTCTGAAATAAAATGATCAACGACTGACACCATGTGAAAAATAAAGACCCTCTAGTTTAGCAATGAACCTAATGGACGAATTAAATTGATCACTAAATTCACTTAGTGCCGACACAGCCAGGGTCGATTGCTGCTGGATTTAAACATTGACTTTTTAAGCGTACAGACAAATGAGTTCACACACAAAGGTCTAATGGATGGTCTTGTTTATACATTTATCTAGGAGGGATAATGGGTGTATAAAGGTCTAGCATTCCATTTGGAAGAGAAAGGATGGCTTGCTATGGTAGAAAAAACGGCATTGTTTATAATTTAGGCACACTTATGAATAGGGGGATATTGGTTAATAATATATGATGAGAACAAGGGAGAAAGAGACAACTAGAAACCATCCAATGACAAGTAGGGATGAGCCGAACACCCGAGTTCGGTTCGCATTCGAACTCGAACTATTCAAAAGTTCGAATTCAATACAAGTCAATGGGACTCAAAGTTCGATTTTTAGAGTGCCCTCCAAGAGGGCATATATGCTAGATATTTGCCATAAAAGGTGTATGGGGGTCCGGGTAGTGCCCTGGGGGAAAGGAAACAAGGAAAAGAAGTTAAAAAAAAACGTTTTTTAAAGGGACAGTGAGTTTTCCATGAAATAAGGGTTAAAAATTAAAACGAAAAATTCCTTCAAATATCGTGCCTTGGAGGTCCCCATAACCTGCCCGTGAAGTGGCGGATTTCTAGGATGTATAGAATCATTTAAAAACAAAAAAATGACGTTTCAAATGACGGTAAATGCTTTTCCTTTAATCTATTCATAAACAACTGCTTGGGGCGGTAGCCTGTATGAAAATACATTTTAGGACGCGCAGAAAAAGTTTAGTGATTTTTTTTGGCTAAATTATTGTGAAACTTATGCAGGCTTTGGATGAAAGTAACAATAGGTGCTTTAAAATTGGGCCTTTGCGTCGGCAACAGTGCCGTCACACCGTAACCCCTCTGTGGTATTGTGGAAGAGTGCAGGGGTGGACCATGCGGTCCTATATTAAAAAGATATGAATCTGGTAAAGGCGTCAGTGCACCCAGATATTGTGCTTTTGGAGCCAGGCCAGCAAGTGCCATCATACAGTAACCCCTCTGTGGTATTGTGGAAGAGTGCAGGGGTGGAGGTTTTGTGAATGCAGAAGACATCCCCGATCTATTCCGTTACGTCCGCATCAGGGGATTGATATGTGGTCCTATATTAAAAATATATGAATCTGGTAAAGACATCAGTGCAGACAAATATTGTGCCTTTGGTGCCAGCAGGTGCCTTCACACCGTAACCGTTTTGTGGTATTGTGGAAGAGTGCAGGGTTGGACCCTGCGGTTCAAAAAAATAAAAAGATATAAATGTGGCACCGGCGTCAGTGCAGTCAAATATTGTGCCTTTCATGGCAGCAAGTGCCTTCACACCGTAACCCTTTTGTGGTATTGTGGAAGAGTTCAGTGCTGGAGGTTTTGTGAATGCAGAAGACATCCCCGATCTATTCCGTTACGTCAGCATCAGGGGATTGATAGCTGCTGATCCAGGACGGATTCATTTTTATAAATGTCAGCCGATCTACAGAGTCGGTGGACAGACGCACTCTTTTGTCTGTGACAAAACCTCCAGCGGCACTGAACGCCCTTTCAGAAAGCACGCTGGATGAAGGGAAACCTAGTAGCTGCATAGCATATTGGCTAAATTCTGGCCAGTGATCCAATCTCAACACCCAGTAAGCCAGTGGATCATCTGCTGGAAAGGTATCCAGGTCTGCCCTTGCCCCTAGGTAGTCCTGCACCATATGGTGAAGACGCTGGCAAAGGGTGCCTACATTTGACGTCCCTGGGCGTCGTGGACTAAAATTTTTTTAAAAAAGCATCGGTCAAGCGGCCCCGGCCTTCACCACTATTCCTCTGATCATCTGCAGCCTCAGAAGCACGTGTGTCATCACTTGGTAACCTACCAGTGCCTGGAAAGGTGTTACACAAGTGTCGCTTTAGATGTCCAAGTTTTTTCATCCTGTGCTCCCTCTGTGCGGGCAGGATGAGCTCTGCAACTTTACCCTTGTATCGTGGATCAAGAAGGGTTGCCAACCAGTAATGATCCCTCTCCTTGATAGCACAAATCCTGGGGTCCTTTAGCAGGCTTTGCAGGATAAGGGAGCCCATGCAGCGTAGGTTGGAGGTGGCATTAGCTTCCGAGTCTTCCTGGTCAATGAGGAGGATGACCCCATCGTGCACTTCCTCCTCCCAGCCACGTACTAGTCCTTGTGTTTCTGGGCACACAAAACCCTCCCTTGAGGAATCCTCACCTTCAATGCCCCACTACTTAAATATTCCTCCTCCTCCTCATCCTCCTCCTGTCTGATCTGAGGAGGACCCACTGGAATGCTGTCTGCGGAAAGACTGGGGCCTTCAGAGCTAGGGAAGGCCTCCTCTTCCTCCCGCTGCTCTGCCTCTAGAGCCACATCTATAATTCCCCGCAGAGTGTGCTCCAGCAGGAACACTAAAGGAATTGTGTCACTGATGCATGCACTGTCCCTTCTCACCATCCTCGTTGCCTCCTCAAATGGTGACAGTACAGTGCATGCATCCTTGATCATCAGCCACTGCAGGGGGGAACAAAACCAAGTTGTCTTGAACCTGTCCTTGTGCCATATTTCACACAGGTACTCGTTGATGGCCCTCTGCTGCTTGTGCAGACGCTGCAGCATTGCTAATGTTGAGTTCCACCTGGTGGGCATGTCACAGATCAGACGGTTTGTGGGAAGGTGGAATTCTCTTTGAATTTCTGCCAGGCGAACACTTGCTGGGAATGACCGTCTGAAGTGGCTGCAGACTTTTCTGGCCTGGCTGATAAGCTCTGCCAGCCCTGGGTACCTGTTTAGGAAACACTGTACCACAAGATTTAGGACATGTGCTAGGCATGGTACATGCGTCAACTTACCCAGGCGTAGGGCGGAGAGAAGGTTGCTGCCATTATCACAGACGACTATTCCCAGCTGAAGCTGGCGTGGTGTTAACCATCTCTGCACCTGCCCCTGAAGAGCTGACAGAATTTCTGGCCCGGTGTGGCTCCTGTCCCCTAAGCAAACCAAGCTCAAGCACAGTATGGCATCTTTTTTCTTGAGCCATTGCGTAGCCCCTGTCAGGCGTCGGTTTATTTGCCACTTCGCCAGAGATACAGAAGAAGGAGGAGGAGGAAGAGGGAGAGGTGGTGGTGGAGCAGACAGACCTCATACAAGCAGCTTTCTGGAGGCGTGGTGGATGAACAAGCTCCAGCACAGAGCCCCATCTTGGATCCCTCCCAGCTGCAATCAGAGTTACCCAGTGTGCCGTGAAAGAAATGTAACGACCCTGTCCATGCTTGCTGAACCACGTGTCTAAAGTCACACGCACCTTGCTGCTGACTGCCTTTCCCAATGACTCGATAACATAGTCTTCCGCGTGCTGGTATAGTGCTGGAATGGCCTTCCGTGAAAAGTAATGGCGTTTTGGAACATGCCACTGTGGTACAGCACATTCAACAAATTCACGGAAGGGAGCAGAGTCCACCAGCTGGAAAGGCAGCAGCTGCAATGCGAGTCATTTTGCTAAAATGGCATTTAGACGCTGTGCTTGGGGATGGTTGGGACTATATTTTTTCTTTTGCTGCAGCAGCTGGGGCAACGTAATCTGACTGCGTAAATCTTCAGCTGATGGGATGCTGTCACATTGTGAGGAAGGACCTGGTACATCCATTGCTGTAGCATCATCCCTGTCAGTGGAGGTTGTAGGCAATGACATGGCAGGACATACAGTGGGGGTAGAGACAGATGAGGAGGAGGACCTACGCAAAGTTTTGCGCCAACGGGATGCATGGCAGGTGGTCATATGTCGCCTCAAGCACGTGGTACCCAAGCGTCCGGTGTCTTTCCCACGCTTGAGCCTCATCTGACATAGATTACAAATAGCAACGGTGGGGTCTGCTGCACATTTCTTAAAGAACTCCCAGACAGCAGAGTTCCTGGATGCGTGCTTTGAGACAACAGCGCTCTGCACCTGAGCAGCTCTGACATCTGATGCCTTGGACTGGCTAGTGCTACAGTTGGTCATAGAGGATGTTGTGCCTTGTGTTTGTTGTGCCTCCTCCTCCTCACTTGACTCCTCTGTTTGATCAGGCACCCAGGTGGAGTCAGTGACCTCATCATCATTGTCATCTCCCCCTATCTCCTCGTCACTGGAGCCAACTTGGCAGTATGCTGCAGCTGCTGGGACAACATGAGTGCCAGTTATTTGTGTGTCATCACTGGCACCCCCTTCCTCTAGGTTGATTATACTCCCGTCCTCAACATCAGAGATTGAATCAGAGCACTGTACTTGCTGCTCATT
This sequence comes from Leptobrachium leishanense, assembly GCA_009667805.1. Taxonomy (NCBI): domain Eukaryota; kingdom Metazoa; phylum Chordata; class Amphibia; order Anura; family Megophryidae; genus Leptobrachium; species Leptobrachium leishanense. Next base: position 492,870,167 of record CM019063.1, read on the forward strand.
CCTCAAGCAGCATGTCACTGTCATTGTAGTCAAGCAATTCAGCTGACTTCTCCGTGTGTGATAGTGAGGCTACGGCAGGAGTAGCTGTGGACATGGAGGCTGCATTAGATGCTTTGGCAGCGGAGATGGACTGTAAAGCACTACAAGCCTGGCTGGCAGAGGACTCGGATGGCCTGGTTAGCCAATCCACCAAAGCCTCTGTATGTTGCTGCTGCTTAAGGCTGGCAGGGCCGGATTAAGGGTATTATGGGCCTGGTGCTGAGGATTTTGTTGGGCCTATTTTTAGATACTGAGGCAACAAGCGCCAACTAAACTGTCAAATCACCAAATACTGCCGAATAGACAGAGAAATGTGGTGCAGTTCGCAACAAATAGGCAGTCTTCAGTGGCAGCAAAATTGTCTTACAGATTGTCTTATGTGCACCCATACTGACGTGCCTTCTGGCGTCTGTCACAGCATTGAGACGCTGCGACGGGGCCAGCCACACGCTGTTGCACGCGCAGGAATTTTGCACATGCTGCAGCCGTGCATCAGCCCTCTCCGTCAAAGCGCTAGGACGCGCGTTGTCGGGGCTGCAAAACGCGATTCTCCATAGGAGGATCGAGCTTTGCAGCGCTGAGGGCACTAAATGCACTCAGCAAGGTGGCCAGACGGTGCGTCGTGTGGAAGGAACGTCCACTCTCACACTAGTCTGACACCAGCCTTACTCTCGCTCGCTCACCCGTCACATCTCTATGATCACTGTGTGACCCTCTCACTGTGTGACCTCTCTCTCTCTCTGTGACCTCTTTCATCCCACTTACTGTGAGACCTCTCTGTGACCCCCTTTCTTTTTCATTTCTCTGTGACCCTTTCTTTTTCATTCCTCTGTGACCCCCTTCCTTTTCATTCCTGTGACCCCCTTCCTTTTTAATTTCTCTGTGTGACCCCCTTTCCTTTTCTGTGTGACCCTTCTATGTCATTTTCTGTGTGACCCCCTTTCATTTTCATTTCTCTGTGACCCCCTTTCCTTTTCTGTGTGACCTTCTTTTTCATTTCTTTCCTTTTCTGTGACCCCCTTTCTTTTTCATTTCTCTGTGTGTGACCCACTTTCTCTTTAATCCCTCTGTCTCCACTGTGTGCTGCCCCCCCTCCCTGCAAAGTGAGATCAGAGGAGAGCTGCGGGGGCTCAGTAAGTTAAAAAAAAACGCTGCTCACCCCAAGAGAATGATAGGGGAATCTTGCCTTTCCCCCTGGCTGCTGGTCGGCTCTGGGTTTCCTCACTGCCCTTCCACGCGGCTGGAAACAGGAAGACTTGCAGGAGGATGGGGAGGAGCAGCCAGTGTCTCTCCCTCAGCAGCTGATCAGCGCCACCTACTGGCTGCTCCTCACTATAATCCTCCTACATAATCCACCTTTACAACGGCTGTGTGTCAGGCCTGCCAGCCGCGCGGTGATTGTGTGTGTGTGTGTGTCCTGTTGGCCAGCAGCTTATTCTTGGGGCAGCTGTGGGCCTATGTAATGGAAGGGGCCTGGAGCTGCCGCTCCATCCGCCCCTACATTAATCCGGCCCTGAAGGCTGGGGTCAGACCAGCGCACTTTTAACGTGCATTCTGGCGCACATAATTACGGCCGCACTAGCAGCAGATGACAGGCAATGACGGCCAATATACGATGTACGGCCGCACAAAAGTCCGGCCGTGCAACGCAAGTGGAATTTGAACGCATTTTTCTGAGAACGCTGAACCGCTAGTACTGATGTACTGAGTGCGCAGCTGCGGCATAGCGGCGTGTTTGCATGATTAGGAGATGTCAGACGCTGCTAATGTCTAGCCTACATAACGTCCAGACGCGAAAAGAGTTTTATTGACGATCCGTACAAAATCACGCCCGAAAATGCGTGTCGTCTGACCGTTTTTGCGCATTCCGTGAAAAAATATGTCAATGCGTTTGGACGCACTTTTTCACGTTCGCGGGGAAAAATGCTTTCGTCTGACCCTAGCCTAAGACGGCCAGCACCAGTTAGAAAGGACAAGCGTGCCCCTGCAGAGGATGCACCACGTCCACCACGACCCGAGGCACAGCCTCCCGACACAGGGGCTGCTTGCCCTCTTATCTGTGTCTGGGAGCGTCTGCCTGTCCTTTTTGGTCTTTCAGACATGGTGAGTGATATATAGATTAAATATATACAGAACTCTGATTCAACTCTGGTATAAAGATTAAAGATTTCCAGAACTCTGGTATAAAAGTGAGACACCCTGATAGCTGGCAGCCAGTGACAAGACACAGATTACAATTCCCAGAAACCTCCTATAAATCAGTGAGACCCCCTGATGGGTGCCAGTGACAAGACACAGATTACAATTTGCAGAAATCTGCCAGAAGTATGTGGGACCCCCTGATAGCTGGCAGTGAGAAGACACAGATTACAATTCCCAGAAACCTCCTATAAATCAGTGAGACCCCCGGATGGGTGGCAGTGAGAACACACAGATTACCACAATTCTCCGATATTTTGTAGAAATGAGACCCCACAATTGCTGCTGGCAGTGAGAACACAAAGATTACAACAATTCCCAGATATTTAGTAGAAATTACTGACCCCAAAATACTTGGTGGCAGTGAGAATACATGGATTATAACAATTCCCAAATATTTTGTAGAAATTACTGACCCCCCAAAATACTTGGTGGCTGCTACGTCCTCAGCCCCTGCTGCGCCCCCTGGGGGGTCTGGGCAAGAAGGGGGGGGGGAGTCGCTGGCTGGTCGGGTGCCAGCACTTACTGCTGGCAGATTGGCATCTGAGGGGGCGGGGTCAGGTGTGGTTACCAGGAGCCACAGGCTTTAAAACAGGGCTCTAGGAATGGCCTCATTGCCCTGTTGTGGAGTTATTCACGCACCACTACTTCCTAATTATATATTGGACTTTACTGTTAACGACTCTGCTTTGTATGCGATCCCTTCTCCTGTTATTGACCCGGCTTGGCTTAGACAACTCTCTCTATTGTGTTTTTTACGTTGTATTATTTGTTTTAGTGATTTAACCCCCTGCTGGTTGCTGGGTTTATCACTCACAGTTTTGGGTTCTAACCCCTCACGTTTAGGGTTATTGTTTTCAACCCTTTGGTTCCTACTTAGGTTTATGCTTTTGCTAAGACCACGATTACATACTATTGTTTATTTCTGATTTTATGTTATTTCTGCATCTGACTGTCCTGCACCTTGAATACTTCACGGACTGTCATTTCACGTCTGCTGTTTCTGAATGTGTCCTAGGTAATCTGATGGTCTCGAAACCTTCAGAGCTTAGAGACTATTCAGTTAATCCTTGTATGTACCAAAACGATTGGTTTCTGCATTTGACTGCCCTGCAATTTGAATACTTCACGGACTGTCATTCCACATTTGCTGTTTCTGAGCATGTCCTAGGTAACCTGTTGGTCTTGAAACCTTCAGAGCCTAGAGGCAATTCAGTTAGTCCTTGTGTCTCCTTGTTACAGTCTATAAGTTATAGACTGTTTGTATTATTCAAGCAGATACTTCTGCCCTCAAGGATCCCAACTTCGCTATTCCTGGGTAGGGATGAGCGGTTCGGGTTCGGACGGTTCGGGGTTCGACCCGAACTTAGCCTGTTCGAGTAGATCGTGAACACCGAACATTTCCGGGTGTTCGCCGCATGTTCGACCACAATGGACCACAATGCATTTTCCCACTGGCCTGAAGCTCGTAATTGGCTACAGCCTTGCACCTGACCACAGGTCTGGTGCAAGACTGGTTCAACACTATGCCAATCACCGCTCAGAGTCCTGATTGGCCAAAATTTGCCCAATCATGGGCTCACAGAGCTAAGTCCCGCAGCACACTATATAACGTTTCCACGCGCCGATTCTGCACGCATTTCAGAGGAGATTTCAAAGGAGATTGTTGTGTCTTGTTACTGCCGGTCTGCCACGCTACTGGGTGGGTCTGGGGGGTCTCATTTCTACCAAATATCAGGGAATTTAGGTGATGTGTGTGTAGCGCTCACTCCCGGAGGAGCCGCTGAAAATGAACCACGGGTCAGTCTCCCCGCACTAGGGAATAAATATACTCCAGCACCGTTGTGGATTTTATAAATTATATAGTTTACTAGAGTAAAAGGCATATAATGAGACACGGTGTTCGTAGATATATTTACAGTATTTCGTATCGCGGTAAAACGCGCAGCGGAAAAGAAATACGAGGCTTCGTATTTCGGGAAAACGCGCAGCCGAACAGAAAAAAATACAATGCTTCGTAATTTCGAGAAACGCGTAGCGGAAAGAGAATACAATATTTCGTAATTCGAGAAACGCGCAGCGGAAAACAAAATAATATGCGAATCTTTACCCCTTTTTGGGGATATTAGGGAGTGAGTCCCGCACAGGTTGAGTCCCGGACTGTAAGTGTATGTGTGTGTTATGGTACCCGGGTACTATTCAACTGGCCAGTGAATCTCTTAAACAATGTCTTCGACTAGTCAAGTTGGGGCCCTGTGGGTTTTAGAAATAAACAGCAGCGTGCTTTCTTGACTTTATAAACCGGCCTTGGAGGCCTCTCACCCATCCGCTCGATCACCAAGGTTCTCCTGACCCAGGACGTCCCTCCGCTCGATGCCTTGCTGGGATGCTGGCTACTGGATCCGTTGTCTGGCTCTCTTTGCTCCGACAGTGACTTGTCCAGCTACCGCCTGCTCTCCCATCCAATGGACCTGCGGTACTCCTAACTGGGGGTCCTCTGCTTCCTTGACAGCAGCTTGGGTAATGCCTGTGGATCACTGGGTCTCCTTCTTACGAGGCTGGATAACCCAATCTGGAATCCCGGTAGGCCGCACCTGCGCTCCGGCCTAGTCACTCTTCCGCTCTGCAGCACTGTGTCCTCTCTCATTCACTCCCTGGCGCGCTCTGCCAGCTATCTCCACGAGGCTCAGGATGTAACTCGGTGTGTCCCACCCACTTCCTGTCTCCGTTCCCAGAGCATGCCGGGAAATGTAGTCCCAATGTTCAGTGTCTCTGATCGCGCTCGTCTCCCTCCGGTGGCCAAGAATAGGTACTGCCACAGTAAGGTTTTAAACACAGCGCTACATGTGTCTTGTCACTGTGCCAGCAAGTTTTTTTGGGGTTTACAACTTTCTTTAAAACATTTGTGAATTGAGGTGATCTTCTGGGTCTTGTCACTGTGCCAGCAAATCTTTTTGGGGCTCACTAATTTCTTTAAAACATTTGTGAATTGAGGTGATCTGTGTCTCGTCACACATCCAGTACCACGTAGTATTTTGGGGCTTACTAATTTTTTTGAAACATTTGTGAATTAAGGTGATCTGTGTCTCGTCACACATCCAGTACCACGCAGTATTTTGGGGCTCACTAATTTCTACAAAACATTTGTGAATTGAGGTGATCTGTGTCTCGTCACTGGCTGCCAGCTATCAGTGTGTCTCACTGAGTTATACCAGAGTTCTTTAAATCTTTATACCAGAGTTGAATCAGAGTTCTGTATATATTAATCTATAAATCACTCACCATGTCTGAAAGACCAAAAAGGACAGGCAGACGCTCCCAGACACAGATAAGAGGGCAAGCAGCCCCTGTGTCGGGAGGCTGTGTCTCTGGTCGTGGTGGACGTGGTGCATCCTCTGCAGGGGCACGCTTGTCCTTTCTAACTGGTGCTGGCCGTCTTAAGCAGCAGCAACATACAGAGGACTTGGTGGATTGACTAACCAGGCCATCCTCATCCTCCGAGTCCTCTGCCAGCCAGGCTTCTAGTGCTTTACAGTCCACCTCAGCTGCCAAAGCATCTAATGCAGCCTCCATGTCCACAGCTACTCCTGCCGTAGCCTCGCTATCACACATGGAGGAGTCAGCTGAATTGTTTGACTACAATGAGAGTGACATGCTGCTTGAGGATGCGCAGCAAGTACAGTGCTCTGATTCAATCTCTGAGGTTGAGCAAGGGAGTATAATCAACCTAGAGGAAGGGGGTGCCAGTGATGACACACAAATAACTGGCACTCATGTTGCCCCAGTAGCTGCAGCATACTGCCAAGTTGGCTCCAGTGACGAGGAGATAGGGGGTGAAGATGACATTGATGATGATGAGGTCACTGACTCCACCTGGGTGCCAGATTGAACTGAGGAATCAAGTGAGGAGGAGGGGGGAGGAGGAGGAGGAGGAGGAGAAGCACAGCAAACACGAGGCACAACATCCTCTGTGACCAACCGTAGCACTAGCCAGTCCAAGGCATCAGATGTCAGAGCTGCTCCGATGCAGAGCGCTGTTGTCTCAAAGAACACATGCAGGAACTCTGCTGTCTGGGAGTTCTTTAAGAAACGTGCAGCAGACCCCACCGTTGCTATTTGTAATCTATGTCAAATGAGGCTGAAGCGTGGGATAAACACGGGACACTTGGGTACCACGTGCTTGAGGCGACATATGAACAAGTGCCACACATCCTGTTGGCGCAAAACTTTGCGTAGGTCCTCCTCCTCCTCATCTGTCTCTACCCACACTGTATGTCCTGCCATGTCATTGCCTACAACCTCCACCGACAGGGATGATGCTACAGTAATGGATGTACCAGGTCCTTCCTCACAATGTGACATCATCCCAGTAGCTGAAGATTTACGCAGTCAGATTATTTGCCGCAGCTGCTCAGCGAAAGAAAAATATAGTCCCAACCATCCCAAGCACAGCGTCTAAATGCCAGCTTAGCAAAATTACTCGCATTGTAGCTGCTGCCTTTCCAGCTGGTGGACTCTGCTCCCTTCTGTGAATTTGCTGAATGTGCTGTACCACAGTGGCAGGTTCCAAAACGCCATTACTTTTCACGCAAGGCCATTCCAGCACTATACCAGCACGTGGAAGACAATGTTATCCAGTCATTGGAAAGGCAGTCAGCAGCAAGGTGCATGTGACTTTAGACACGTGGTCCAGCAAGCATGGACAAGGTCATTACATTTCCTTCACGGCACACTGGGTAACTCTGATTGCAGCTGGGAGGGATCCAAGACGGGGCTCTGTGCTCGAGCTTGTTCATCCACCACGCCTCCAGAAAGCTGCTTGTTGAGGTCTGTCTGCTCCACCACCACCACCTCTCCCTCTTCCTCCTCCTCCCTCCTTTCTCTGTCTCTGGCGAAGTGGCAGTTAAACCGACGCCTGACAGGGTCTACGCAATGGCTCAAGCAAAAAGATGCCATACTGTGCTTGAGGTGGTTTGTTTAGGGGACAGGAGCCACACCGGGTCAGAAATTTTGTCAGGGGCAGGTGCAGAGATGGTTAACACCACGCCAGCTTGAGCTGGGAATGATCGTCTGCGATAATGGCAGCAACCTTCTCTCCGCCCTACGCAAGGGTGAATTGACGCATGTACCATGCCTAGCACACGTCCTAAATCTGGTGGTACAGCGTTTCCTAACCAAGTACCCAGGGCTGCCAGAGCTTCTCATCCAGGCCAGAAAAGTCTGCAGCCACTTCAGACGGTCATTCCCAGCAAGCGTTCGCCTGGCAGAAATTCAAAGAGAATTCCACCTTCCCACAAACCGTCTGATCTGTGACATGCCCACCAGGTGGAACTCGACATTAGCAATGCTGCAGCGTCTGCACAAGCAGCAGAGGGCTATAAACGAGTACCTGTTTGAGTATGGCACAAGGACAGGTTCAGGTCAACTTGTTTTTTTTCCCCCTGCAGTGGCTGATGATCAAGGATGCATGCACTGTACTGTCACCATTTGAGGAGGCAACGAGGATGGTGAGCAGGGACAGTGCATGCATCAGTGACACAATTCCTTTAGTGTTCCTGCTGGAGCACACTCTGCGGGGAATTATAGATGTGGCTCTAGAGGCAGAGCAGCGGGAGGAAGAGGAGGCCTTCCCTAGCTCTGAAGGCCCCAGTTTTTCCGCAGACAGCATTCCAGCGGGTCCTACTCAGATCAGACAGGAGGAGGATGAGGAGGACTATTTAAGTTGTGGGGGCATTGAAGGTGGGGATTCCTCAAGGGAGGGTTTTGTGTGCCCAGAAACAGGAGGGCATGTGCGTGGCTGGGAGGAGGAAGTGCACGATACGGTCATCCTCATTGACCAGGAAGACTCGGAAGCTAATGCCACCTCCAACCTACTCTGCATGGGCTCCCTAATGATGCAAAGCCTGCTAAAGGACCCCAGGATTCGTGCTATCAAGGAGAGGGATCATTACTGGTTGGCAACCCTTCTTGATCCACGATACAAGGGGAAAGTTGCAGAGCTCATCCTGCCCGCACAGAGTGAGCACAGGATGAAAAAACTTGAGGACGCTCTAAAGCGACACTTGTGTAACACCTTTCCAGGCACTGGTAGATTACCAAGTGCTGACACACGTGCTTCTGAGGCTGCGGGTGATCAGAGGAATAGCGGTGAATGCCAGGGCCACTTGACTGATGCTTTTTTAATTTTTTTTAGTCCACGACGCCCAAGGACGTCAAATGTAGGCACCCATTGCCAGCGTCTTCACCATATGGTGCAGGACTACCTAGGGGCAAGGGCAGATCTGGATACCTTTCCAGCAGATGATCCACTGGCTTAATGGGTGTTGAGATTGGATCACTGGCCAGAATTTAGCCAATATGCTATGCAGCTACTAGGTTGCCCTTCATCTAGCGTGCTTTCCGAAAGAACGTTCAGTGCCGCTGGAGGTTTTGTCACAGACAAAAGAGTGCGTCTGTCCACCGACTCTGTAGACCGGCTGACATTTATAAAAATGAATCAGTCCTGGATCAGCAGCTATCAATCCCCTGATGCTGAAGTAATGGAATAGATAGGGGATGTCCTCTTCTGCATTCACAAAACCTCCAGCACTGAACTCTTCCACAATACCACAAAAGGTTTATATTGTGAAGGCACTTGCTGCCATGAAAGGCACAATATTTGGCTGCACTGACGCCTGTGCCAGATTTATATCATTTTATTTTTTTGAACCGCAGGGTCCAACCTTGCACTCTTCCACAATACCACAGAGGGGTTACTGTATGATGATACTTGCTGCCCTGGCAGTCTTGCACCAAAGGCAGAATATCTGGGTGCACTGATGCCTTAACCAGATGCATATCTTTTTAATATAGGACCGCAAGGTCCACCCCTGCACTCTTACACCATAACACAGAGGGGTTACTGTATGATGATACTTGCTGGCCTGGCATTAAAGGCACAATATCTGGGTGCTAGGGATGTGCGTTTCGGGTTTCGGAATTTTGGAATTTTCACGAAATTTCCCGATTTGTGTTTTCGGATGCGGCCGAATTTCCGAAAATTTTTAGATCCGAAAATGGCAGATCCGAAAAGTTTTCCGAGCCGAAACTAAATATTTTCAGAATTTTCGAATGGACTTGAAATGTGTCAAATCGAAATTTATTGCTTTGAAACGAGGAGAACAGACGTTCCAAAAAAGCGAAAATTTCCGAAGTTACGAAAAGTCGATACAAAAAACGAGCAAAGTGACACGAAAATACGAAAAACGGTCGATATTCCGAAAACATGTACAATTCCGAAAAACGAAAAGTCGATACAAAAACGAGCAAATTGACACGAAAGATGGTCGATATTCCGAAAAAAATATGTACACAAAAAACGAGTCGAGCCGAACCGAATCGAAACAGAAATCGGTCGAAACGAGCCGAATCGAAAAGTTTAAAAATCCGAAAAATCGAACCGAACCGAAAAAAAAATAAATCGGTGCACAAGCCTACTGGGTGCACTGACGCCCATTAACAGATAAAAAAAAAACACTTTTCAATATAGGACCACATGGTCCACCCCTGCACTCTTCCACAATACCACAGAGGGGTTAGGCTAGGGTCAGATGAGCGCATTTTCTACGGACTGTGCGTCCGTGCAGTACGGACATACTGACTGACGACAAGGTAGTGGCCACACAGTCCGTTTTTTTTCCTGACGTATTTTTTGACTGAGGTAGCATGGAAAATAAATTACAATGAAAGAACATTCTGTACGTATAAATGCAGTCCGTCTGACCTTGTTGCATCACTCACACACAAAGCTATGCGGACGTTGTGGACGTGGTGCACTCTGCACGTCCGTTCTAGTAGTATTACGTTCTTGCCTAACCTGCGTCCGTTTGCAGCGTCCGTCAGCCCCCGCACTTCTGTGCGGACGTACTTCGTGTGTGGGGCTCCATTTAACACAATTGTATGCTATCACGAACGTACTTATGTGCGGGCAACACGGACGTTAACACTGCGTTTGTCTGACCCCAGCCTTACTGTATGATGATACTTGCTGGCCTGGCAGTCTTGCACCAAAGGCACAATATCTGGGTGCACTGACGCTTTAACCAGATGCATATCTTTTTAACATAGGACCGCAAGGTCCACCCCTGCACTCTTCCATTATAACACAGAGGGGTTACTGTATGATGATACTTGCTGGCCTGGCCTTACAGGCACAATATCTGGGTGCACTGACGCCCATTACCAGATCAAAAACTTTTCAATATAGGACCACATGGTTCACCCCTGCACTCTTCGACAAAAATACCACAGAGGGGTTACTGTATGATGATACTTGCTGGCCTGGCAGTCTTGCACCAAAGGCAGAATATCTGGGTGCACTGACACCCATTCCCAGATTCATATCTTTTTAATATAGGACCGCATGGTCCACCCCTGCATTCTTCCACAATACCACAGAGGGGTTACTGTATGATGATACTTGCTGGCCTGGCATTAAAGGCACAATATCTGGGTGCACTGCCATTCACGCCTATATCAGATTCATATCCTCAGAGGGGTTACGGTGTTGCCGACGCTAAAAGCCCAATTTTAAAGCACCTATTGTTACTGTCACGGATCCCTCTGATAACCAAAATAGTGGTCCCTTTACGCAGACCGCTCTCTACCCTTCCGATCCTTGAATGGTCGGCAAAACTAGAAAGACAATTAACCAGACAATAGATAAACAAGGGGTAACACCAGACAGAGGTATGGAATAGAGTATTGTCACGAATCCTTCTGACTACCAAGATAGTGATCTCTTTATGTAGCCTCACTTTCTACTCTTCCGATCCTTGAATGGTCGGCAAAGCTATATAGACAATTAAGCAGGTAACAGATAAGGAAAGGGAAACACCAGACAGAGGTACAGAACAGAGTACAAGTCCTCCCTAGGACTTTAGTATTAGCAGAGGTAATCTGATGTGTGCTTAGGGTGCCACATAGACTGACCTCGGTACCAACGTTAAGGGCAGAACCAAGAGCAGAGTAAATGCCAATACCAGGGGTTATAACACAGAAGGGTTCGTTTGCAAATGCCAGGGGTCATACACAGGAGAGTTCGTTTGCCAATGCCAAGGGTCATACACAGGAGGGTTCGTTTGCCAATGCCAAGGGTTATACACAGGAGGGTTCGTTTGCCAATGCCAAGAGTCATACGCAGGAGGGTTCGTTTGCCAATGCCAAGGGTCATACACAGGAGGGTTCGTTTGCCAATGCCAAGGGTTATACACAGGAGGGTTCGTTTGCCAATGCCAAGAGTCATACACAGGAGGATTCGTTTGCCAATGCCAAGGGTCATACACAGGTAATAGCCAAATATTCACAAGAGCTCTGCGGGAGGTGAATACCACGTCAGGGCACCGGTATAATGGTGAGACTGGGTTTTAAACCCGGCGGGTCCGCGTCATAACGCCAGGCCCCCCCTCGGCGTCCCACGTGAGCGCACCCGGAAGCGTTTACATTCGGCGCCTGGCCAGCGAGCAGCGAGGAAGCTGCTGCCAGGCGCCCCATCCCCTGACCCACCGTGACAGAACCCCCCCCAGGGGCGGCCACTGGACGACCCCCAGGGGCACGGGGGTGCGCCAAATAGAAGGCCTTCACTAGCCTAGGAGCATGGACTTCCGCAGCCGGTATCCAAGAACGATCCTCCGGACCGTAACCCACCCAATCGACCAAGTACTGCAAGGACCCCCTAGACATCCTGGCACCCAGAATGGCCTTAACTTCGAACTCCTCCTCGCCCTCCACAGAGACAGGAGGCGGTGGAGCATGGACCTTGGTGTACCGGTTACATAACAACAGCTTCAAAGGTTTACATGGAACACATTGTGTATCTTAAAATGGGGGGGTAACGCCAAAGCATAGGAGACAGGGTTGAGTCGCCGTAGAATCTTATAGGGGCCGATATACCTAGGAGCCAACTTCATGGAAGGCACTAAGAGCTTGATGTTGCGTGAAGAAAGCCAAACCCTGTCCCCAACTTGATACACGGGTGCCTGCCTCCTGTGTCTGTCGGCCTTAGTTTTCTGGATGGCACTACTCTCCTCCAGTGCCCGTCTCACTCTCCCCAAAGTCTCTTTCAATGACGCCAGTTGCTCATCTAAAGCAGGAATCGTGGTATCAGGAAACGTAGCGGGGAGCACGGGAGGATCAAAACCATAAACAGCGAAGAAAGGAGAATGTCCTGTGGATTCACTCACTTGCGCTGTTCAAAGCATATTCTGCCCATGGTAGCAGGTCTGACCAGTTATCTTGTTGTTCTGAGATAAAGCACCTGAGATATTTCTCTATATTTTGGTTTGCTCGTTCTGCTGCTCCGTTGGTCTGGGGGTGATAGGCCGAAGAGAAAGAGAGGTCTATCCCCACGTTCTTACAAACCCTCTCCAGAATCTGGAGATGAATTGGGTCCCCCTATCAGAGACAATCTCCAGAGGGACACCGTGTATGCGGACCACGTTGGCAATGAAAATGGGCACCAGTTCAGCTGCCGAAGGTAGTTTCCGAAGAGGAACATAGTGGCCCATCTTGGAAAATCGATCTATGATCGTAAGTATCACTGTATTCCCTCTTGACTCAGGTAACTCTACTATAAAATCCATGGCTACATGTGACCAGGGTCGTTCGGGGATCGGCAAAGGCTGGAGTAAGCCAATGGGTGCTGTTTTGGGACTTTTCTGCCTTGTGCACACCTCGCACACGGCAATGTAATCTTTGACATCTCGGCGCAACGTGGGCCACCAGAGGAGTTTACTGATACTAGACACAGTCTTGGTGATACCCATATGCCCAGAAGTTTTATTATCATGATAGATGTTAAGTACTTCCTCTCTTTCGTTCTCAGGTACAAAGAGTCTCGCAGGAGGTTTTTCCCCAGGAGCTGCCCCTGGACGGTCTGCAACCTTTTTATTAGAGGAGACGAGACACTAATCGTGGTAGCGGCTATAATCCTTTCCTGGGGTACAATGGGAATGCCGATCTTGGATATTATGTTCATAAGACTCATACTGTCTCGACAATGCGTCTGCTTTAATGTTTCTGGACCCAGGTCTATAGGTAAGCACGAAATTAAAACTTGAAAGAACAATGACCATCTCGCTTGTCTGGAATTTAAACGTTTGGCATCTCCAATGTACGTGAGATTCTTATGATCGGTTATGATAACGATGGGGTCCTTAGACCTCTAATAAGTATCTCCATTCGGCCAAGGCCGAGATGACTGCTAACAACTCTCTATTTCCAATGTCATAGTTCTTCTCTGCCGACAACGCGGAACAACTTAATAGAAGCCGCATGGATGCAAGGGTTTGTCAGGAGCCTCCCTTTGGACAAGACTGCACCAAGACCTAGTTCGGAGGCGTCAACTTCTACTTGGAAAGGCAGAGCCGGATCTGGATGTCGGAGAACAGGGGCAGTAGTGAATGCTTGCTTTAGTGCCTCAAAGGCTTGAGTGGCTTGAGGTGTCCATTTCTGATTTCCCACCCCTTTCTTTGTCATAGCCGTGAGGGAGCCACCAAGGCCGAAAAATCTTTAATGAACCTTCGGTAATAGTTCGTAAACCCCAGAAACCTCTGAATGGCTTTAAGTCCTTGGGGTAGAGGCCAGTCAAGAATAGCTGAGAGCTTCTTAGGATCCATTTGAAAACCCTCAGGGGTTATTATATAACCAAGGAATTGCACAGTTACTATGTCGAATAGACATTTTTCTAGCTTACAGTACAATCCAGCCTTCAATAATTTTTTCAATACTTGTTTCACGTGGACATGATGAGTGTCCACATCAGGAGAGTATATCAGGATATCATCCAGATATACTATGACGAATTCTTGCAGAAATTCCCTTAGAGTGTCGTTTATAAGGTCCTGAAAGACGGCTGGCGCATTACACAACCCAAAAGGCATCACCAGGTATTCATAATGCCCGCTACGTGTATTAAAAGCCGTTTTCCATTCGTCTCCCTTTTTAACCCTGACCAGGTTGTACGCTCCGCGTAAATCAAGCTTAGTATAGACACGGGCCCCTTTTAATCGGTCGAACAATTCTGTTATGAGAGGTATGGGATATGCATTTCTTATGGTGATCCTATTCAAACCTCTATAATCGATGCAAGGTCGCAGATCTCCCTCTTTCTTGGAAACAAAAAAGAAACCTGCTCCTGCTGGAGAGGAGGACCGTCTAATGAATCCTCGTTCCAGATTCTCCCTTATGTATTCCTCCATAATGTCGTTCTCTCTTTGTGATAAAGGGTATACGTGACCCCTAGGAGGCATCGTACCGGGGAGTAAATCAATGGCACAGTCATATGGACGATGTGGTGGTAGGACCTCAGTCCTGGCTTTAGAGAACACCTCCTTTAATGCCAGGTAACATTCAGGGACCTCTGTGGACAAAGGAGGGGCTGTGGCAATATTGAGGCTACCAATCACATTGACTCTGCCTAGGCACTTAGACTGACAACTCTGACCCCAACATTTTATGTCTCTCTGGACCCAATCGACAACTGGGTTGTGCTCTGTTAGCCATGGAAACCCAAGAACGACAGGACATGAGGGTGATTCAATAATTTGAAATCTTATTGTTTCCTGGTGCAAAAACTCCTGTTTTCATACATACATCGACTGTGTCGTGAGTGATATGTGGACATGACAGGGGTTTACCATCTATGGCCTCCACCATTAGAGGTCTTTCCTTGAGAACCAGAGGTAGGAGGTTTTTGGCAGCAAAATTCTTATCCATAAAATTGCCTGAGGCCCCAGAGTCTAAGAACGCCTCAGTCTTGAGGTGAACCCCCTCCCAGGTTAGGGAGATCGGTAACAGAATCCTGGATTTTTTCTTTCATTATCCACAAAGGAGGCATACAGAGAACCGATAACCTGGGTGTTTCCTGTTCTGAATCCTAATTTGCTATATTCAGCCCTGCTAACCCTGGGTCTCTGAGGACATTGAAGGCGGAAGTGATCTGCCCCTGCACAATAGAAGCAGAGCCCCTTTTCTCTTCTGTGCGCTCTTTCTGCTTCTGAAATACCTGTCTTCCCTATTTGCATGGGTTCAACGACTGGCAAATCTGTTTTCACATTCTCCGAGTTACCTGACGTACTGGTGTGTCTGGGTAATGAGGGTAAAGGAGGCAAGACCCTTCTGGGTCTATCTCTGGGGTGTCTCCTTTCCCTGATTTGATCGTCCATGGCTATACAGAAATCTATCAGGTGGTCTAGATTTTCTGGTAATTTTAAGGGAGCCAGCTCAAACATAAAAGCCTCGTTCAAGCCTTCGGTAAAGGCTAAGGTTAAAACGTCGTTCGGCCAAAGTACCTCAGAAGTCAAAGTTTTAAACTCTATGGCATAGTCGGCGACCCTCTTATTACCTTGTTTGATGTGAAACAAGGACCTACCCGCATTGGTAGCCCTTCTAGAGGGATCAAAGGTACGTTTTAACTCAGAGGTAAAACCCTCATAGTCATAAATGATGGGTTTCTTATTTTCCCACAACGGCGTAGCCCACAATAAAGCTTTTTCTGTTAAATGATTAATCAGATATCCTACTTTGGCTTTATCAGACATACAAGAACCTGGATTGTTCTCAAACAAGATCTCGAGTTGAGTCAAAAACCCCGGCATAGGCTTGGTGTACCATCATAGCGTAGGGGTGCCTTCATACTAAGCCTATGTCCTTCAGGGGGGACGGAACTGACCCTAGGTAATACTGGATCTGGAGGGTTTGTGGTACCTGTATTGGACCGATTTAACAGGGTTTGCAGAGCGAGAGAAATCTGGTCCATCCTATGGTCCTGTTCCTTCTTGTCTGGCTGCGATACGTGCCAGCTGGTTAGAGAGGTCTGCGGGATCCATTGGCCCTGACGTAATGTCACGGATCCCTCTGATAACCAAAATAGTGGTCCCTTTACGCAGACCGTCTCTACCCTTCCGATCCTTGAATGGTCGGCAAAACTAGAAGACAATTAACCAGACAATAGATAAAAACAAGGGGTAACACCAGACAGAGGTATGGAATAGAGTATTGTCACGAATCCTTCTGACTACCAAGATAGTGATTCTTTTATGTAGCTCACTTTCTACTCTTCCGATCCTTGAATGGTCGGCAAAGCTATATAGACAATTAAGCAGGTAACAATAAGGAAAGGGAAACACCAGACAGAGGTACAGAACAGAGTACAAGTCCTCCCTAGGACTTTAGTATTAGCAGAGGTATCTGATGTGTGCTTAGGGTGCCACATAGACTGACCTCGGTACCAACGTTAAGGGCAGAACCAAGAGCAGAGTAAATGCCAATACAGGGGTTATACACAGTAGGGTTCGTTTGCAAATGCCAGGGGTCATACACAGGAGAGTTCGTTTGCCAATGCCAAGGGTCATACACAGGAGGGTTCGTTTGCCAATGCCAAGGGTTATACACAGGAGGTTCGTTTGCCAATGCCAAGAGTCATACACAGGAGGGTTCGTTTGCCAATGCCAAGGGTCATACACAGGAGGGTTCGTTTGCCAATGCCAAGGGTTATACACAGGAGGGTTCGTTTGCCAATGCCAAGAGTCATACACAGGAGGATTCGTTTGCCAATGCCAAGGGTCATACACAGGTAATAGCCAAATATTCACAAGAGCTCTGCGGGAGGTGAATACCACGTCAGGGCACCGGTATAATGGTGAGACTGGGTTTTAAACCCGGCGGGTCCGCGTCATAACGCCAGGCCCCGCCCCTCGGGGTCCCACGTGAGCGCACCCGGAAGCGTTTACATTCGGCGCCTGGCCAGCGAGCAGCGAGGAAGCTGCTGCCAGGCGCCCCATCCCCTGACCCACCGTGACAGTTACTTTCATCCAAAGCCTGCATAAGTTTCACAATAATTTAGCCAAAAAAAAATCACTAAACTTTTTCTGCGCGTCCTAAAATGTCTTTTCATACAGGCTGCCGCCCCAAGCAGTTGTTTATGGATAGATTAAAGGAAAAGCATTTGCCGTCATATGAAACGTCATTTTTTGGTTTTTAAGTGTTTCTATACATCCTAGAAATCCGCCACTTCACGGGCAGGTTATGGGGACCTCCTAGGCACGATATTTGAAGGAATTTTTGTTTTTTATTTTTAACCCTTATTTCATGGAAAACTCACTGTCCCTTTATAAACGTTTTTTTTAAAATTTTTGTCCTTGTTTCCTGTCCCCCAGGGCACTACCCGGACCCCCATACACCTTTTATGGCAAATATGTAGCATATATGCCCTCTTGGAGGGCACTCTAAAAAAAACGAATTTTCAGCCCCATTGACTTGCATGGAGTTCGAGTTCGGGTTCGGGTTCGCTCCCGAACAAATGGGAAGTTCAGGTTCGGGCTCGAACCGAACTCGGGGAGTGTTCAGCTCATCCCTACTCCTGGGTAAGCGATACAGCTACCGTTACAGTGGCAGTGAGAACACACGGATTAGAACAATTCCCAGATATTTTGTAGAAGTGAGACCTCTCCAGTAGCTGGTGGCAGACTGGCAGTGAGAACACACACTAACAGAACAACAATCTCCTCTCAAATCTCCTCTCAAACGCGTGCTGAAGCGCTGTGTGAAGCCTTATATAGTGTGCTGCGGGACTTCCATGATTGGGCAAAATTTGCCCAATCAGGACTCTGAGCCGTGATTGGCATAGTCTTGAACCTGTCTTGCACCTGACCTGTGGTCAGGTGCAAGGCTGTAGCCAATTACAAGCTTCAGGCCAGTGGAAAGTGCATTGTGGGCGAACATGCGGAAATGTTCGTAGTTCGCGAACATGCGAACAGGTGATGTTCGAATCGAACTCCGAACCGAACAGCTCATCCCTACTTATAGGCAGATGGTCAGTCCAGGAACAAGGGAGCAGGCAGGAAGCATTTAGAGACAAAGCCAGAGTTGGTAGCTAGATGTTCAGTCCAGGTAGAAGTCAATCAGGTGCAGAACAGTGGCTACGGGATCAAAAGCAGGGATGAAGCAATGGAAACCGATGGAGAGGAGGGCAGGCAGGAAATGAGGGATAACAGGAACCAGGAGTGCCAGGTAACAGAGTATCTGAATAAACAAGCACAGAGGAGGTGGAGTGCTTGATATTTATAGGTGTCAAACCTCATTCAGACGATACGTTGGTTCCCGCTGTCAGCCCTCGATCAGACGCTTCAGCTGGACCCGCATCCTCTCCTCGGACCCCGGGGCACTCCGCCGAGTGGCTGTCCTGGGTCCGCGATGTGCACACAAGCCGCCGGTCACCTATGCCTTTTATGCAGCCGGTGGCCTATGATGCATCTGATGTCATCGCGTCTGACGTCATTGTGCATGCGCACATGCACGATCTGGCGCTCCTCTATGATGCTGATCAATCAGAACAAACAGGCGCTCTTGTTAAATTGCTTCAATCCATTTTTTTATGCCTTTTTCGTGCTTTTCAGTTCCTTCTGACCTGTTAGTGTTATATACCTATTTCCTTTTTCAGTGCTTCCCTCAATGTACATCACGCAGAGTACCTCCAAAAGAAGCAAAAATATATATATATATAAATACACGAGAGGGGCAGCACTCAACCTTAACTACGCTTTCAGTGCGGGTGCATCTCGAGACAACATAATATAAAATACAACGAGAGGAGAGCACACCAGACAATACAAAAGAAACCACACCCAGTGGCGTCGTAACGTGGGGGCGGTGGGTGCGGCCCGCACCA
Organism: Leptobrachium leishanense; assembly: GCA_009667805.1. Classification (NCBI taxonomy): domain Eukaryota; kingdom Metazoa; phylum Chordata; class Amphibia; order Anura; family Megophryidae; genus Leptobrachium; species Leptobrachium leishanense. Next base: position 492,889,110 of record CM019063.1, read on the forward strand.
GGTGACACCCGCCTTTAGGGTGACACCGTCACCCTAAGGGCGGGTGTCTCACCCACCGCCCGCCACCGCCGCGTATTCGCTCCGTGCGAGCGTCCGAAGCATGCAGCTTCGGCGCTCGCCTGGAGGAAATACGTCACCAGCCAATCGCGGCTGGTCACGTGGCTCCCCCAGACGAGCGCCCAAGCTGCGCGCCGCCGGACGCTCAGAAGGAGCGAAAAACGCGGCGGAGAGGTGCTGCCTGGGCCGCTATCCATGTGCTGGGACCAGGACCAGGAGGTGAGCTGGGGCAAATCCATGAGCTGCTGGGGCAAATCCATGAGCTGCTGGGGCAAATCCATGGGGGCCTGGGGCAAATCCATAACCTGCTGGGGCAAATCCATAAGCTGCTGGGGCATATCCATGAGGAGCTGGGGCAAATCCATGAGGAGCTGGGGCAAATCCATGAGGAGCTGGGGCAAATCCATAAACTGCTGGGGCAAATCCATAACCTGCTGGGGCATATCCATAACCTGCTGGGGCAAATCCATGAGCTGCTGGGGCATATCCATGAGGAGCTGGGGCAAATCCATAAACTGCTGGGGCATATCCATGAGGAGCTGGGGCAAATCCATAAACTGCTGGGGCAAATCCATAAGCTGCTGGGGCAAATCCATGGGGGCCTGGGGCAAATCCATAACCTGCTGGGGCATATCCATAACCTGCTGGGGCAAATCCATGAGCTGCTGGGGCATATCCATGAGGAGCTGGGGCAAATCCATAAGCTGCTGGGGCATATCCATGAGGAGCTGGGGCAAATCCATAACCTGCTGGGGCAAATCCATGAGCTGCTGGGGCATATCCATGAGGAGCTGGGGCAAATCCATGAGGAGCTGGGGCAAATCCATAAACTGCTGGGGCAAATCCATAAGCTGCTGGGGCAAATCCATGGGGGCCTGGGGCAAATCCATAACCTGCTGGGGCATATCCATAACCTGCTGGGGCAAATCCACGAGGAGCTGGGGCAAATCCATAAGCTGCTGGGGCAAATCCATGAGCTGCTGGGGCAAATCCATAAACTGCTGGGGCAAATCCATGAGCTGCTGGGGCAAATCCATAAGCTGCTGGGGCAAATCCATGAGCTGCTGGGGCAAATCCATAAGCTGCTGAGGCAAATCCATGAGGAGCTGGGGCAAATCCATGAGGAGCTGGGGCAAATCCATAAACTGCTGGGGCAAATCCATAAACTGCTGGGGCAAATCCATGGGGGCCTGGGGCAAATCCATAACCTGCTAGGGCATATCCATGAGGAGCTGGGGCAAATCCATGACCTGCTGGGGCAAATCCATGAGCTGCTGGGGCATATCCATGAGGAGCTGGGGCAAATCCATAAGCTGCTGGGGCAAATCCATAAGCTGCTGGGGCAAATCCATGAGCTGCTGGGGCAAATCCATAAGCTGCTGGGGCAAATCCATGAGCTGCTGGGGCATATCCATGAGGAGCTGGGGGCATATCCATGAGGAGCTGGGGGCATATCCATGAGGAGCTGGGGGCATATCAATGAGCTGGGGCATATCCATGAGCTGCTGGGGCATATCCATGAGCTGCTGGGGCATATCCATGAGCTGCTGGGGCAGTATATCCATGAGCTGCTGGGGCAGTATATCCATGAGCTGCTGGGGCAGTATATCCATGAGCTGCTGGGGCAGTATATCCATGAGCTGCTGGGGCAGTATATCCATGAGCTGGGGCAAAATCCATGAGAGCAGCTGGAGCATTATCAATGAGAGCAGCTGGGGCAGTATATACATGAGAGGAGCTGGGGCAATATCCATGAGAGGAGCTGGGGCATATCCATGTGTGCTGGGGGCAATATCCATGAGAGCTGGGGCAATATCCATGTGTGAGCTGGTCTGGGGCAATATATCCATGTGTGAGCTGGTCTGGGGCAATATATCCATGTGTGAGCTGGTCTGGGGCAATATATCCATGTGTGAGCTGGTCTGGGGCAATATATCCATGTGTGAGCTGAGGCGCAATATATCCATATGTGAGCTGAGGCGCAATATATCCATATGTGAGCTGGGGCAATATATATCCATGGGTGAGCTGCTGGGGGCAATATATATCCAGAGCTGCTGGGGGCAATATATATCCATGTGTGCTTTCACTGCCTTCGAACAGGCAACGTACTTGCTGGCAGTTGGCAAAAAGTTGTGTGAGCATATGAGAGAGCTCCACAGCAATAAACCTCACAGTAATGTGCGCTGTGTGTATGAGCATTCAGTGTTATATGGGAGTACTGATTTAGGAGTAAGAGTAGTTAAAAAAAAATCTGAAAAACTCGGGGGGGGGGGGTGACACCATAAATTACCGCACCGGGTGACACCGACCCTAGTGACGCCACTGACCACACCAGCAGCTAAATACGTTTAAACAGAGTTTTTTCAGACTTTACCCTTTCAGTGCATAAAAACATTTTCTAAACCCCTTCAAACATTGCAGTTCTTAACCCTTGCATACATATAATACTGAGCTCTGTTGAACAATGGTGGAAGTTTAGTTTGCAATAGATGGCCATGGATTGCGCAAGCCTGCCAACAGCAACAATGTATTCCACCCCTGGCAGGTCCTATCATACTAACCTAATGACTGCTCTTAGGGGATAAACTTACTTACTGAGGACCCAGTCCTTTCTGAAGCTCCCTGCAGATCAAGGTTTAAATAGAACCTGCGGGTGGAGCACCTGTGACAGGGAGGGGTGCTTGCCCAAAAGGGGTGTCAGCCCTGTAATATACAAAATACACGAGAGGGGAAGCACTCGACCTTAACTACGCTTTCAGGTTAGTATGATAGGACCTGCCAGGGGTGGAATACATTGTCGCTGTTGGCAGGGTTACGCAATCCATGGCCATCTATTGCAAACTAAACTTCCACCATTGTTCAACAGAGCTCAGTATTATATGTATGCAAGGGTTAAGAACTGCAATGTTTGAAGGGGTTTAGAAAATGTTTTTAAGCACTGAAAGGGTTAAATCTGAAAAACTCTGTTTAAACGTATTTAGCTGCTGTTGTGGTTTCTTTTGTATTGTCTGGTGTGCTCTCCTCTCGTTGTATTTTATATATATATATATATATATATATAGTGCAGATGGCTGGGTAGATCAATAAATATATACAAATAACAGGTTTCACTTACATGGTTGGGAGCCTTCCTAACCCCTGAGGTGCCGGATTCCGATTCAAACCCATCTTGGATGTCAGCCAAGTCTCCGGGTCAACCCCACCCACTGATGTTGTTTCCGAATGTGCAATGACATCAGTCGGCCAGTTAACCCCCTAGCTACCAAGTGGAGCTAGGGAGACCCTTTGGCATAATCACGGCAAAGCTGGGAGATTGCCTGAAAGGAGGGGGATCCTTTCAGATACCTCTCTCTCCCGATTGGGAGGACGTAGAGGGAAAAGCTAGGCACTGCTTAAAAGGGGAGAGTGTCCCCTTTTAAGTGGTGCCTGGCTTTAACCCCTGAGGTGCCAGTCCGCAATCTGGAACCATTCAGTGCCGGATCGCAGCCTAGTTCCGGTGGGGGGCGCCATCTTGGATGTCAGCTCCACCTGTGGGTCACCCCTCATCATCTGACATCATCACGCATTGCGCGATGAAGTCAGTTAGCCAGGGAACCCCTAGCTGCCTGGGGATTTCCTAAGGAAATCCCATGGTGGAGATAGGTGGTTCCTTTGAACCCCCATATCTCCTGAATGGTGGCAGCTAGAGGATCATGTTTGATGAAATAGCTCAGCAGTGAAGGGGTTAAAGAGCAAAAAACATGTAAAAATTGGATATTTCTAATCTCAGGACATTATTTAGAAACTATTTAGCTGGGGTCTTTTTTGCAGTTGTAAATTTTGTGGATTAAATTTCGAAAAAGTGTGGGGGTTTTTTTTTCCATTTTTTTCCAACATAGTTCATATTTTTTTTATAGTAAATTACACGATATGATGGAAATAATGGTATCTTTAGAAAGTCCATTTAATGGCGAGAAAAACGGTATATAATATGTGTGGGTTCCTTAAACGAGTAATAGGAAAACTAGACCTAAACACAAACAGCGCAGAAACGTAAAAACAGCAGTGGGCACTTTCGGACTGACAATCGTAAAACTGCCCAGTCACTATGCGGTTATTGTTGTAGCTGATCAGTGTATGCATTGTGTGCCTGAATACTGTAGTCTATGTAGCTGCAAAGGCATCCTGGGAGTTTGAGTCTGGGACTAATTTTTGTGTATTAAATTGCTTTTGTAATTCACTGCTAAGCTTCTCATCTGCATATTTTTCCCATTTCCATTGGGTTTGTGGTGTTACCAGAAAACTAACCCCTGTCTCATGAAATGCTTCTTTGAGCTGACAGCAGCCAAGGTGAATGGTGAGCTTGCACTTTAATGGGCACTTCAGTAATAAAAAAACAAAGGTTTGTTATGTGTTATACATTGGGATTTGTGATTTACGACTTTTTTGGTTACATAGTTACCTAGGCTGAAACAAACACGTACGTCCATCGAGTTCAGCCTTTCACACATCACCTACTGCTGTTGATCCACAAGTTCATTTGGTAAACCTTGTGCTTTCTCCAATTCTCTTGATTTCAGTTTGCATTTTGAATGAACATCTTGATTCCATTCAGTGTAAGAATCATGCACAAAATAAAGGAAGTCATAAAGAGGGGAAAACATTTTTTTCCGTGTAAGTAATGTATCTGAACATAAATTCCAAGGAGCTATGCACGCAAAGGATTTACTCCTGGTATGTAGCAATTATGTCATAAACCTCTCAACCAGAAAGCAAACTGTTTCTTCTTCATAATGCATGTTTTGTAATATCTTATTGCTCAGTTTTATTCAAATACTGGACTTATACAGATCAGCTAAAAATTTGAGTGACCATGGCTATTTCAGATTGATTACACTTTGGCGTAGTTGAAGAGGAGTCCTTGATTTGAACGAGACAGTAACACGCTCACGATGCCACTCAATGAGATCAGTGCTTTTCTATGAGGAGCATATTATTCCCTGAGTGTATGATAGCCTCGCCTGCACCAGTCACCCTCTGTGCTTCTATAATGAGAAGTAAATCATTGGAAAGTGGACATCCGGCTACTAATGGCTGGGGATGAACTCTTTCTCCGCCATTTTTGTTTCCCATAATTTTTATAGCGCTAACAGTACAGAATGGAGAATTACACAAATTTATATGCAAACCTAGAAACCAGAGACAAGAGGTGTCTGCACCTCCCTGTACAGATCTTACAATGTAGGGGAATTGAGGCGAAGGAGTACAAGAAGAGTAACAACTTATTTTTGATAGGAGCCGCCCATTCTAAGCCCCTATTCCAAGGTTGTCTTTGAAAGTCATGCTCTAACCATTAGTGTCTCACCATTAACGTCTGAAAGTGGATGTGTGCGCAGCTAACACTGATTAAACCTCTATATCTGTATTTCAGCCCTGGTGTAAACTTACCCAGAGCCTTAACAACTACATAGGCCTCAACTGCTCAGGCAGGTAAACATGATGGATTCCGTGTCATTATGTGCTTACATCAGCTTTTAGGAGTTGTTAATTTCCCTGGTTTGCATCTAGATGTTAAATTTATTAAAAATCTTGGTAAAGGTCGCTATTCTTGCATTTCTTCTGTCCCATATTAAGTATAGGAGACTGAAAGTACAGCAAGCTGTGAGATGCTAAGGCAGGTGTGGGCAACTACAGCCCTCCAGATGTTTTGAAACTACATTTCCCGTGATGCTCAGCTGCTCATTAGGTTTGCAGATCCTCAAGGGAAATATAGTTCCAAAACATTTGGAGGGCCAGGGTGGCTGAGCCCTGATTTATAGGAATATTTAATATTACAATATGTAATTTTGCCGCCCTGTCCTAGGATACTTGGAATTAATAGAAATCCTGTTGTAGTTTGTTTCTGATAAACATTTTATAAATATCTATCAGAAACCAATTACACCTGGATTTCTATTAATTACAAGTATCCCTGGACAGGGCGGCAAAATGACATATTGTAATATTAAATATTCCTATAAATCAGAGGTCAGCATTGCAACCCTGGCCCTCCAAATGTTTTGGAACTATATTTTTCCTTGAGCCTCTGCAAACCTAATGAGCAGCCGAGCATCACGGGAAATGTAGTTTCAAAACATCTGGAGGGATGTAGATTCCCAAACCTGTGCTAAGGTCCCAAAGTGTTCTTTAACGTCAAAGTTGGAATAGGACGTGATAAAACTAAACTACACCTTGCGCTATGTTGTACGTCTTGAGAGGTAAGCTTACGACAACTGTGGAATAGAGCACCCTGAGTTTTTATCGAAATGTATTTATTTATAAAGGGCCACATTACATTCTCCACGCTAAAACGGGGGCGGTAGAGAGAAAAAACTGCGCCCCGCAGTTTTCTCCCTATTGCCCCCGTTTTAGTATGGAATTACAGTGCAGGTGCTTAAAAAGCTGCCTGCATTGTTAGCGGGCGCTACGCCCCTGGATGCCTGCGGCAGCGCTGAGCGTCGCCGCGAGCATCCACTCGATGGAGTCCATAGGCCAGACGCCGGCAGTCACATGACCTGCCGGATCTTGCCTCGTGAGATCCGGCCGGTCAGCGTACTGATACGCAGGGGGAGACTGAGGAACTTTTTCCCCCAGTCTTACCCTGCTCCCGCCGGACGGAGGTGGGTGACAGAGCCGCGGGACAGGAGGTGAGTATCTGATCACTTTTTTTTTTTTTTTGGCTGGTGTTAACGGATTCTGTTTCTGCAGAATCCGCTAACACCAAGTCCTGGCTGTGGTTAACTGCGGCCAGACGTTAATCAGCGCTAGTATATTGTAATCCTAACGCTGATTAACACTTTGCGCTCCCCATGTTAAGTATAGGGAGCGTAAAGTACAGTAACCTCGCGCTGAAAATCGCAAGATACCAATCGCAAACGGGTTACTTAACCCGTTAGCGTTTGGATTGTAATATGCGGTATCCACCACGGCTAACGTTAATGCTCACGCAAGTGAACGCTAACGTTAGCACCTAGATTGTAATTTGGCCCAATGCATTTTACCAGGAAGGATACATTGAGATTTCTCTTTTTTTTCAAGTATTGGGTTAAAAATGGCGGGAGGCCTGGTGGTAAAGCAGGCTTTGAAACCATTATTGATGTGGGTAGAGGTGGAGAGTTCTAGATCGTGGCCTGATAACCTAAAAATATGGATTTTTAGGGATTTCTTGATGGCCTGGAGAATCTGACAGAGTGAAGGAGGTCGTTCTCCAGGACTGGGCTGCCCTTGAAGACTTGTAGGCCCGAATTAGTGATCCGAATAGAAACAGGAGATGGATGGATGTTGCCTGCATTCCGGAGTGATCTGGAAGAGGGGTATTTGTGAAGTAGGGAAGACCTGTAAGAAGCGGGTAATGTTATTGAGGGCGTCAGTATTTTAAATCATATCCTGAAAGGTACAAGAAGCCAGTGACGGGATTGGCGGAGGGGGGAGGTGTGCTAGAAGCATCGGGTGAGAAAATAAGCCTGGCAGAGGCATTCATTACTGATTGCTAATGATTAACGAGGCTGCTGGGGCGGCCAATTAGAAGTGAAATGCATTAATCAAGTTGTGATTTACTAACAGGTTTCTAACTGACCATCCGGCATACAGTAATATCCCTCTCTTACAACAACACATTTTAATACGTACACGTTTACTCATAACATATTTTTGTCAAGCAAACCCGTTGCTCTCCCATGTATTCTGCATTTCTCTGTACGAGAGAAGGGTGAAAAGTATCACGCTAGTGGCACAAGAAGTCCCCGAGAGCAACTCTACGTCTGTGTTAATAGTTTGTGCAAAGAAATTCGAAGTGGGTATAAAAAAATCCCAGGCATCTGTCCGTCAGCATTTCCTCCAATGAGGAATACCTAGTTTTAGTGCACATGCTGCAGCCTGGCTGCCGTGTGAAGGATCAGGACATCTGCAGCAGTTACTGAGGAGGAGAGAGGGGGGCCTCGGCAGCTCCTCTCTGCTCTGCTGAAAACTGCTCTCCCTGGAAGCGTGTGGCACGATGGCATCAGGGAAAAATCACCAGCCTGGCACGACAAACGGATTGAAAGCCAATCACTTAGCGTCAGAGGGATACACTCAGGAACTGCACATTAAAATGTGTAAGAAGATTGCTCAACTAACGAAGGTAGGAGAGGATAACATGAATCCGTCGTGCACGCATATTTCTATTACAAAGGACAGGCAGACGGTTTGCAGGTCTCTTGAAATGTTAATATGATCGTAATCGCCATTTCTGTCCTTGGGAATTGATTATTGGGCCGCTGTCTGTTGCTCTTCAATAGATCGCTGGTAATTAGTTATTATTTTTCTAATTAATGTGCTTATTGTGTGATTTTTACAGCCGAAAATGACAGATGGATACATACATACAAGCATACATTGATACATATAGAGATGGGCTGCAGCTTTAAACCTTTTTACTTATAATCTAATATTTTTTCTATCAATGCTTGAGTGAACCAGGTTCCAGACATAGAATGTCATTGTTTTTACAAGATTATCTTAAAATTTCTTCTTACACGGAAAATGGCCCATTATAGGACAATACTTATGGACGCGGTTTTATCCCAATCCTTTTCTACTCCATTCATAATATCCTTCCTCTTGTGTCTCCCTATACTTCTCACTATATCATCTTACTCGTTTCGCATATGCTATGTACATGTTTCCTCTCTACACGTCATAGCCCATTCTTGTATCATAGAGAAAGAAGAAAAACCCGGAGGTTATAGTGTGAAGGCGCTATAGAGTTAGATCAAATAGCAAAGCAATATACTTTTAAGCAGCTCACTAGTTGAGTGTATCCTTCACTCCAAAACCAGAATCTAGAGAGAAATCACTATACAGTGAAATAGGAGCGCTAAAGATTAAACAAAGATCACATGTATCTCAATATATATAAATGAGAAGACAAGACAAAAGGAAGGTCTATTTTTCTTTCTTTCCCTTGTTCTTATTTCTTTCAGTGGAATAATAAATCTGTTAAATGGCATCGACTTCTAAAAGAGACAAAAAGAGAATCTCATTGCATAGTATCAGTGTACACCAAAAAATCAGAAAAAAATAAGATTTTTCACTCACAAACAGGGAGTCTGCAAGACTCCAAATGTATGCCTTTAAGCCTCTTCTGGGGGCTCCACCCATCAGCAGGAAAAGAGATTCAGGAAAAGAGATTCACAATCCTTATTCTTACAGGCTTGATAGTAGCTTTGAACCGGAGGTATAGTGTTACAGAGCCTCTATTGAAAGTGGCTCTGTATAAGCGCCTGGGACCGCTAATCAGAGGGGGTCCATCCTCGGTACTGGATTTCCGCTGGAACACAGCTCCACCATAGAACAGTTCAAACCAATGCACAGATGTGGCAAGTAGAGAGGTAATGGCAAAAAATTAAAATGAAAATAAAGGTAAAAAATAATAATAAATAAAAATGGCCAAAATATAAAACAATGAAAATTTATTAAGAGACAAAACACCAAAGAAAGGTGTATAAAGTGCGAGACGCGTTTCACCTGCTGCTGCAGGCTTCCTCAGTCAAAAAATTATAATAAAAAGTCCCCCAGGAGCCATCTTACTCCTTATATAGTCTGTATCCATGTAAAAAACCGCATGTATTCGGCGTGCGGGTCACCTGCGTTCCACCTGTGATTGGTCAAATTCAGTGTGACGTATTTCCGTTTTCGGATCTTTGGGCGGATGTTTACGAATTTTCATTTCGTTTTTATTATCGTTCGGATCTCCGATTCGACTGTCATAGCGGCAATTCCTCATTTGAACATGAAAGCGTTCGGATCTTAACTTGCAAATTTTCGAACAGCCGATTCGAACGAAAAATCGGAAAAAATAAGAAAAATCGGAAAAAATAAAAAAAGTAAAAAATCGGAAAAAATACATATAAATAAAAATATACTGTACAGCATATAGCCTAAAACTATAATGACAACTGGTCGGAACTAATAACAGTTACCTCCAATGGTCAAGATATGGACTACATCATTGGATGATCGAAAATCAACACAAACACAATGAAAATGATGTAGTCCATATCTTGACCATTGGAGGTAACTGTTCTATGGTGGAGCTGTGTTCCAGCGGAAATCCAGTACCGAGGATGGACCCCCTCTGATTAGCGGTCCCAGGCGCTTATACAGAGCCACTTTCAATAGAGGCTCTGTAACACTATACCTCCGGTTCAAAGCTACTATCAAGCCTGTAAGAATAAGGATTGTGAATCTCTTTTCCTGAATCTCTTTTCCTGCTGATGGGTGGAGCCCCCCAGAAGAGGCTTAAAGGCATACATTTGGAGTCTTGCAGACTCCCTGTTTGTGAGTGAAAAATCTTATTTTTTTCTGATTTTTTGGTGTACACTGATACTATGCAATGAGATTCTCTTTTTGTCTCTTTTAGAAGTCGATGCCATTTAACAGATTTATTATTCCACTGAAAGAAATAAGAACAAGGGAAAGAAAGAAAAATAGACCTTCCTTTTGTCTTGTCTTCTCATTTATATATATTGAGATACATGTGATCTTTGTTTAATCTTTAGCGCTCCTATTTCACTGTATAGTGATTCCATTCTTGTATCATATTATCACCTCTTCCTTCCTCTTGAGCATACCATGTAATCCCCCACCCATCACACCAACATCTTAATCTCTTCCTTAGACATTTCTTTAATCTGTCTCATCTCCGCCTATTATCACTATTAAACATATTGAGAGCCAGGAAGGACTTCAACTTGTTGCCTTCTGGTACCAGTGATCCCCTTCCTCAAGGTTTTCCGATATCCTTGACTCCAGGAGATGAGGATTGACTTGTTAGAGGTCGCTGCTCATAATGCAGAGATAAAAAAATATAATAGACTTGAATATCTCGCGTGATTAGTAATCGTAGGGTCGAAATGCATTTCTTCAAGTAGCATGTTTTTTTTCTAATAAATAATGAATTCTCATTCTCATTCAATTTAGCTGTCACCTGACTTATCTATTTATTTATACAGTATTTTAACAGGAAGGATACATTGAGATTTCTCTCGTTTTCAAATATATCCTGGATTCAAGAAACATTGAAATTTTTACAGTCATTACAGAAATACAAAGTAATAAATGCAAGATATTAAAAACAAAACACAAATATACAGATTAACACAGAAAATAACTATGTAGGAAATATAGTCACGGTGTTACACGTTTACAGGTGCATTCTGTATTGAGGTATATTAATAGAGATCTCTTAAGTGACTTTAAACTGGGGGAAGATTTGATGGCATCTGGGAGTTTATTCCTTAATTGTGGTACTCTGTAGGAAAATGAGGATTGAGACACTGTCTTTTTGTATTGTGGTATTGCAAGTAAGGTGCTGGTCCTGGATTAGAGGTTATAGGATGAGAGAACTGCTGGGGGAAGCAGCCTATTCATGTAGGGTGGTAGCTTCCCAGAAAAGCTCTTAAACACCAGGTTAGAAAGGTGGAGAGTGCGTCTAGATTCCAGCGACGGCCAATTTAGCTCTTTTAACATGTCACAATGGTGGGTCATGTAGTTACATTGTAGCACAAAGCAGCAGAATGAGTTATACAATGTAGTAAGTCTATGAAGGTGCGTTTGCGGGGCAGCCGCATACACATGTAATCCAAATGTCCTGAAATCCTTTCCTGTTTGTGTGTGTGTGTGTCCAATCTGCAAAATCGTTCATGGAATTACTATTGTTGCTGAGATACCTGCACACTGTCATGTCCTGACCACACCAACAATATGCAAGGGACACAGTGATGTCATATTCATTACTATTCAAACCAGGGGTAGCCGATATATGGATCCCTGTCTACCGTGAGAAAGTAGTTAATAGACTTAAGGGGTTAATCAATAAATACAGGGGTTTGCTGTAGTTGCAGACAATGACGAATAATGTTATTTTTGCAATTGCGACAAACTATATGCCATTGTCTGCCGCTACGGAAAACACAACCATGTTTGAATAGATTGTAAGCTCCTGTGAGCAGGGCCCTCTAGTCTACACCTCTTGTTTTCCTCATATGTCCGTTTATCTCATTCCGTTTGGTTATGGTAAAGCGCTGCGGAAACTGTTGGCACTATATAAATTATGACAATAATAATAATAGCCCCATTTATTTTGCAAACGCCTGGAATCTGTATTTTTTTTTTCTTGCAAGCTTCGATTAAACATAAGAGTTTTTTTAGATTTTTCGACATTTCATGCATTTTATGTATTGCAAATGGAATACTTGTTTTCATTTTCCTACTTTTTGCTTATTTTTTCTTTATATGTATGTATTTTTGGAATACTGGACATCTCCGTATCCACTTTTCCTTTGGAAATCTGTCCGATATTAAAATCGCAGCTTTCTTCTCTGTCCCTGACCTCATAATATATTGTGTCCAGGTGTATCATGATCCTGGCTACTTTATTGAGAGCACTAGGTTTACACCTGTTCTGGAGCCCAACCTCACTGTGCGTGTCTGGGTTGCTACACGGAACAATATTGAATGGGGCTCTTTTGTTCTATTATTGTAAATTCATATGATCTCTCATATTACCCAGCTTCAAAGTGACAGTCCGGCTTCCTCGTAAACATGTGGGTTATGGGAGGAGGCCAGACAACATGCAGGGAGGTCAAAGGCCTTAGAGTCACACAATCCCAGCTCATAAATCCACCTGTCATCTCTCGAACCATTAAAATAATACACTTAATGTAATTATTTTTTTGAGAAATTCAACCTGTCAAGCTTCATAATCAGATATTGTAAAGCGTTTCGGAAATTGTTGGCACTGTATGAATGATGATAATATTAATATTATTGTGAAGAGGTTCGAAGCCGTAGCAATACAAGATTCAAGTCGCTCCTCTAATGCTGAGGACATTTTCCAGACCTGCACATTTATTTACAATGCGCAAACCTAATGCCAGATGAAGTGGGAGAGTTTTGATTAAAGGCTTATTTACATTCAACTATGGTATTTTTTTTAAATGATTGTAACATCTTCATAACCAGTGTGACGTTATCGCCATGCCAACTGCACAGGACAAAACATACCAAAATATTTCCCCTGGATCTTCAGTATCTGTCAGGAACCAGGGAATGTAGCACTGCATTGCATCAATATTAGGTCTGATGTGGGAGTTTTTAAGTTAACATTTGGCCAATAACTACGTGTGACACACGACTGCCTAGGAGGTCCTGTTGTTCTACTCACCAAAGCCCTCCCACCACAACGGAGACATGAAACACTCTGTTGGGTTAAGGCTATGGCCACACCTTAATTAAATCATAATTTACCTATAATTTATCAATTTAATTTTAAACTTCGATATGGATTCCACTTGAACTTATTTCCCGAAAAATTGTAGACTGAGGAGCAATGCTCAATCAGGCCTTTATACCCATTATGACAACAATCACTTTGTACTGGGGGCACCTGGACTTGGCATTACTGTTGGAAGGCTATGAATAAATATTGTTAATATCGGTATTGACTGTGATTGTATGTTACTGTTTCTAATATCATTACTGTGTGTGTCACTGCAGCCCTTTCCAACCCCCCCTCCACCCTGTATATGTTTTAAATCTGTGAAAGGCTTGAGTGGTCTTAGTTTGCCAAACATTGCCGCTCTGTTATCTACTCTATTCATGTCCACCTTGTGATCGCCATCTGCCCTATTGTTTCATGTCTGCACATTAAAATGCGATATGGCTAGGCAGTGGCTCACTTTAGGAGGGGGGGGGAACACCATGGTGTCATTTCCATTTGTCTCCAGGTCTCTCCTTGTATATATTTGGGTGATATGCTTCATTAAAGTCATTCTGTCTGTCTGTTTTAACTCAGGTTCTGAGTGCTGCCTCATTTCTAGGGAATGCTATCACCACTCTTTCATTGTACTTGTCCTTAAGCTTCAGCTAAGGCCTGGAGAAGGCATGAAAGATCGCTGGTGGAAGAACAGGTGTCCGGCAAGGGGGTGACATTAACAGATGTGACCCAGTTGGGGTGCTCAGAGCAAGAAAGATAGGATCTTCAGGTGAGGCAAAAGCATTTATTCGGGTGCAGCAGACCTCAAAACAAAATAATGTGACGTTTCGACCCGCAGGTCTTAATCATACATAAACACATCAAACAAAAAACCCTTGTATTTATACAGCCTTAATTGTTTGCATACTTCATACAATTAACCAATCATTTAATTAAGCATTTCAGGCAAATGAATTGTTTAGGCAGGTGAATTATTTAGCAAACATGCAGCCCCAAAGAAAGAAGAATAAGGGGAAGCAAAAAAGCCTGATATAAATACCAACATAAGTTCCATACAGGACCAAAAAATAAATAAAAATAAAAAACAAGAAAAGGAAAATACAGATTTAGATATAAAGGGTTTAAAAAGTTAAAAGAAGGGATCTTCTAAGAAATACCAACAGGTCACCTTGGCACCAAAAAAATGTGGGACTTTCCCCTGTTTACATTGTGCCTCATGTAGTGCTGTGATCAAGGGTAACTCCGTATTACATCCACAGACAGGTGAGAAAATACCCATACAGGGTTTCTTCACCTGCGACTCTTCATTCGTGATATATGTGCTAAAATGTCCGTGTGGCCTTCTATATGTAGGCGAAACAACCATGAAGGTGAAGGATAGAATTAGTAAACATAAATCTACGATCCGTACTAGGCGATTAGAGCTACCTGTTGCTGAGCATTTTCATCTCTGCTCTCACGGTGTAGCACAATTACGGTTTCAAGTTATCGACCAAGTACCCCCACTTAGACGTGGTGGTGATAGGATCCGCTTACTCAAACGTAAAGAAAAAAAGTGGATACATAAACTTGACACCTTGTGGCCAAAGGGTCTAAATAGAGAATTTGATCTAAACATATGTTTTTGAATTTATTCTAGATAATTATGTGCATCCTCCATTTTTGGAGGTTCCACATAATGGTCGTCAGACAATGGGTCTCATCATGTTGTTTTATTTATTTTATTTTATTTTCATTTTCATTTTTATGACATTAGATGGTTTGTGTTAATCATCCTTCTATATTCTTTACTATGCATGATGGGATCTACATATGTATCTTTATGGTTTCAAGTCTTACCATATACCTGTGACTTGGTGTGGTATCTATAGCTAAGCAATGCCATAAATGATTTTTTGACACGCATAAATATAATTATAACACTTTGGTAATAAGAATCTATATATATATTTCTTGTAGATATGGATTGCCATGTCTCTCTGGACACCCCTCCAAATTTTCTTTTAACTTTTTAAACCCTTTAAATCTAAATCTGTATTTTCCTTTTCTTGTTTTTTATTTTTATTTATTTTTTGGTCCTGTATGGAACTTATGTTGGTATTTATATCAGGCTTTTTTGCTTCCCCTTATTCTTCTTTTCTTTGGGGCTGCATGTTTGCTAAATAATTCACCTGCTAAACAATTCATTTGCCTGAAATGCTTAATTAAATGATTGGTTAATTGTATGAAGTATGCAAACAATTAAGGCTGTATAAATACAAGGGTTTTTTGTTTGATGTGTTTATGTATGATTAAGACCTGCGGGTCGAAACGTCACATTATTTTGTTTTGAGGTCTGCTGCACCCGAATAAATGCTTTTGCCTCACCTGAAGATCCTATCTTTCTTGCTCTGATCGTTTATGGGACTGGCGGCGTCCCCTTGATGGTGATCTCGGCGAGGTTCTGCTATCTGGGCTCCCTCTTGGAAGTAGTCGCGGCATTTGCTTCTATCCCAGTTGGGGTGCTGAGATATTTTACATCCATAGTCCGATCTTCCTACTACGCCATCAGTCACTGCAGGAAAATCCCCATTAGCGATCCTTGTCGATGAGCCGCTGCAAAGTTGTTTTCAAAGGTGGTCATTCATCTTCCACCCAAGAAAAGCTGTGACAATATGGACGAAAGAGAGACAAACCGGACTCTCTTCTCAAATGTCACAAAAAGTGAGAGAAGAACTCCTGCCCAACACATATGTAACTTCATAGCCATGTTTGCCATAAGATTATATGTTCTAATCCTCACCCAGCCACATACAAAACCAAACCAGACCTCCCACTGCAGTCATGGCTCTTCTCTTAACGGTCTGAGGAGCTGACTTTCTTTGTCATTTTAACAACAATTGAGCACATCTAACGCTAATCAAGGTGCCATCTTCCCGACATGATCAGTAGCATTCTTCTAAGGCTAGGGTCAGACGAATGCATTTTTCACGTTGTCCATGAAAAAGTGCGTTCGAACGAATGGACGTATTTTTTCACGGAATACGCGATAGCGGTCATACGATGCGCCTTTTCGTCCGTGATTTTGTACGGATCATCAATAAAACCCTTTTTGCGTCTGGACGTTATGTTGGCCGGACATGAGCAGCGTCTGACCTCTCCCAATCACGCAAACACGACGCTATGCGGCTGCAGCGCACTCTGTACGTCCGTACTAGCGGTTTGACGTTCTCGAAAAAATGCGTTCGTTTGCCACTTGCGTTGCACGGACGAACTTTCGTGCGGCCGTTCGTCGTATGCTGCCCGGCATTGGACGTCATTTGCTGCTAGCACGGCCGTGATTTCGTGCGGCTAAACACACGTTAAAACTGCGTTCGTCTGACCCCAGCCTTAAAGTGTTATGAATATTTTTTTTGTTCATTTGATTTTGGGACCATCCTAACACTATAAGAATTTGTCTTCCTTGCACAGGTTGTGATACATGTTTTATACCCTTGTCTTCCTGTACAAAAAGTGTTTTGAACTAAGCAAAGGAAATTGGTGGAGAAACCAAAGAAGTTACCAAATTGTGAAGGAAATTTTCAAATTTGGAATCTTTTTCCAACTCTAGGATTTATTAACCCTTTCGCTGCTGAGGCTTTTCCCGCCTCTGTGCTGAGCTCATTTTTACTGGTTTCGATCATCATGTTTAAACGTGTTTTGAAGCCTTATTTTAGTATATGACCCAGACATATTATATATATCGTTCTTTCCGTCAGACTCGGCAGATTCATAATATGTCATTATTATATGTATACGTCATGACCTGTCTGTATATTATAACAAAAAATGCAATAATATGAATTTTCAATAATCTACAACGTGTAAAGTGTTTTTTTTTCACATTTTAACATGCGAGCTATTGCGGTTATATTTTGTATGGGGTGCGCTTGTTAAAAAAATTAGAGATGGGGTCTCGTTACATTTTTTTTGGGGAAAATTACGCGATTTTTAACAAACGCACCGCATACAAAAATCGTTAGTGCAGCATCATTTTCACATTATAATTGAATTGGGAACAATATTGCTGCATTAACAGACCAAAAAAAAGAAAAAAAAACTTGTTTATTTTTTTTTATAATTTTTTTAAAATATTTTTTTATTTTTATTTTTAATTTTTATTTTATTAAAAAAACTTTTGTCACAGTCGTGTTTGGTATCGTTGGAATGGCCATGCTCTGGCCGATTCAACAGTACCAAACTTTAACCCCTAGCTGCCACGGATCGGGAGATAGGGGGTTCATTGGAACCCCCTATCTCCACCAATGGTGGCAGCTAAGGGTTAACTCCAGGACTGGCGTCATCGTGCTATGCACAATGACGCCAGTCCTCAGGGGGAGTTCCCGGAGGCTTGGCCATCATCCAAGATGTCGGCCAGCTCCGGGAAAGGATCACGAACCGGCGCTTTTCAGCGCCGATTCGTGATCAGGCCCCCATGGGGTTAATGCCAGGTACCATTTGGAAGGGCAAGCTGTGCCCTTCCAAACGGTGCCTGGATTAACCCCCGCAACGCCGCCGATCGGGAGGGAGAGAGGTCCGAAGGACCTCCCCCCCTCCCTTTCAGGCGCCTCCTCCGCACATGCTGGGGGGGGCCTGAATTAGGTGTCATTGCGCCACCGCGATGACACCTAATTACTCCGGCGGCGGTTCCGGGTGCTGGGCTGACATCGAGGATGTCAGCCCGCACCGGGGGGGCCAGCGATCGGCCGGAACCCGGCCGAACGCTGGCCCCAAAGAGAGGACGCGCTCAGCGCGTCCACCGCATGGAACGCTACATGCGGTTGGACGCGCTCAGCGCGTCCATAGCATTGAAGTGGTTAAAGTGACTCTACCACAAAAAACCCAAATGATTAATTTTGTTTATTTTACATTGCTGACTTCTGCCCCCTCTCCAGTACCTTTACATCACATCCTCCTCACTGTGTGCATTGAGCATAGAATGGAGTGAATTGGCCAGAAAGTCTAGTAAACCAACTCACGTCATTTCATTGTGTGGGATGTTTTCAAATGACATCACCAGCGAATAGATTAGGAGTCTTTTAAGCTCCCTGTTTTATTTCATTCAGCTGCCATCTCTTATCTCGGGTATCATACACCACACATTTGACCACCTTTAGCCTTATCTAAACATTCCCTCCTCCACCCCTTTGCCTCATCATTACTGTAGAATCTATACTACAGCTGTAAAGTAAAGCTTTTTCACAGATTTTGGTAAATGTTGCATCATGGGGTAATCCACAAAATGGAAACAAGAGATAAAAACCTAACTTTATTTTCCTTTTTAAATGCAATTACTTCAAAGACAAAAACAGCAGCATGTATTTTATAAGGTGGTTTTGTTTGTAATACACAAGTAATCTAGTTACAGCTTATGTTCGAGGTAGTGTTCCCTTAACCACTTGCCTGCTAAGGACGCGCTCAGCGCGTCCTGCCAAGTGCTGCTCCTGTGCTATGGACGCACTGAGCCGTCCTAGCACAAGAGGCAGTAATCGGCCAGGATTCCGGCCGATTGCTGTGCCCCCCCCGGTGCGGGCTGACATCTTGGATGTGTAGCGCTGTGTTAAAATCTTGCTGTGGCATTACCTGTTTTTGGCCACAAGATGGAGACAGTCGCGATTAGAGACACTGGACATTGGGACTACATTTCCTGGCATGCTTTGCAAGGAGACAGGAAGTGGGTGGGGACTGGACACTTACATCCTCCACCTCGTGGAGAACGTGCCAGAGCGCGCCAGGGAACGAGAGAAAGCAGACACACTGAAGAGATCGCGAGAGGGCCTAGGCCAGAGCCTGAGTGAAACCTATCAGTCCTTATTGGGTCACTCAACCTGAGGAGAAGGAGACTTGCCAGAATCCAGGAATTGCTGCAGACCGGAGGAACCGAAGACCTCGAGTGAGGAGTCACCGCAAGTTGATCGGGTACGGAGAGCAGGCGGTGAGCTGGACAAGCTGCATAAAGTCAGACAACGGATCCGCCGCTAGTATCCCCAGTCAAAATCGAGCGGAGAGACGTCCTGGTCAGCGGAGCCTAAAGCAATCATCGGATGGGTGAGAGGCCTCCAAGGCTGTTTTGTGATTAAAGGACACGCTGCTGTTTTCTCTTTAAAGTCCACAGGGCCCCAACTTGACTAGTCGAAGACATTCCTTAAGTAAATTCACTGGCCAGTTGAACAGTACCCGGGTACCACACACACATACACACCATTTACATTCCGGAACTTAACCTGTGCAGGACTCATTCTGTTACGAATCGGAACGGGGGTTAAAGATACGTTCCGAATACATATTTTTCTCTTTTCCGCTGCGCGTTTATCATAATACGAAGAGATTGTATTTTGAGGTTCGCTACGTGTCTCTGTTTTTCCAAACTATTGAGTAATTGCATATATTTTTCTGTTCGGTTGCGAATATTTTATTCTTCCGAAATACGAAGCCTCGTGTTTCGGTTCTTTTCCGCTACGCGTTTTACCGCAATACGAAAGTACTGTAATAATATCTGTGAATACCGTGTCTCAACATCTGCCTATTATTTTAGTAAACTATTTAAATGATAAAAACTCACAGCGGTGTTGGAGTATATTTATTCCCTAGTGCGGGGAGACTGACCCGTGGTTCAATTTCAGCGGCTCCTCCGGGAGTGAGCGCTACAGATGTCAGCCCGGCACTCCGGGACCCCAGCGGGGACAATAGATGTCATCGCGCTGGTGCGATGACATCTATTTCAGGCGCCCCCCCGCGAGTCCTTTGGACCTCGCTCCCTCCCGATCACCTGGGGCCAGCGATGAAAGTCAAACACCGTTTGGAAGGGCTCAGCCTGCCCTTCCAAACGGTGGCTGGTTTTAACCCCTTGGGGGCCGGATCACGATTCGGCGCCGAAAAGCGCCGGATCGTGATCCTCTCCCGGAGCTGGCCGACATCTTGGATGTCTGCCAAGCTTCCGGGAACTCCCCCTGACAACTGGCGTCATCGTGCATAGCGTGATGATGTCAGTTCTGGAGTTAACCCATAGCTGCCACCAATGGTGGAGATAGAGGGTTCCAATGAACTCCATACCTCCAGATCCATGGCAGCTAGGGGTTAATGTTGGGAATCGTTGGATCGGCCAGAGCATGGCCTTTCCAACGATACCAAACATGACCATGTAAAATGTTAGCAAAAAAATAATTTAAAAAAAATATTTCAATAAATTCGTATCTCTCGTTCACTTATATATATCGGTGTTTTATGTGCAATAAATCTTTTTAAACGTAATTATCTTTTAGTTCCCCCATTTTTTATACTTCCTTCCTCCCAATACATTTTGATTTCTTCAAGTGAACGAGAGATACGAATTTATTATCCAGTTTGGCGGAATTTGGATTCAATCCGGAGTTACGAGGTGGGACCCCCTCAGGTGATAAGAGGTCCTAGGCGCCACTACAGAATCACCTATAAAGGAGGTTCTAGAACACGTGAGTGTGTCTTTCTTTTTTACACAAATTTATCTCTGGACTACAGGACTGTACTATGTATCCTTCTCTCTCCTTTTGAGATACATCTATCATCACAGAAAAAGGAATCGTTGCATGGGAGGAGTCCCCCATAAGAGACTTAAAGGCGTACATTTGGTGTCTTGAAGACTCCTCGTTTGTGAGTGCTATGTACAAGCTGTGTGTGCTTATTCATTCCACCAGTATATATTGCGTGATGGTCTTCTCTTCTTCTTTTTTGTAGGACTCACGGACTATTCATTCATCTGTGACTAAACCAACTATCCATTTGGTGATATTTATTTGCCATATTATATTTTACTGTATATATGTCTATATGCGCTCCCATATACCTTGGTATAATATCTACAATTAGCCAGGAGTGGAGGATACACTCATCTGGTGAGCTGCAATTTATATCGATCTACTATATTATCTAGCGCCTATACACTCACCCTTTAGGTTTTTTTTTTCAAAAATGTAACGAGTCCCCATTTCTAATTTTTTTAACAAGCGCACCCCATAGAAAATATAACCGTAAACGCTCGCATGTTAAAATGGGAAAAAAAACACTTTACACTTTGTAAATTATTGAAAATTCTAATTTTATTGCATTTTTTGTTATAATATACAGACAGGACATAATGTATACATATAATAATGACATATTATGAATCTGCCGAGTCTGCCGGAAAGAACGATATATATAATATGTCTGGGTCATATAATAAAATAAGGCTTCAAAACGCGGTTAAACATGATGAGCGAAACCGGTAAAAATTACCTCAGCACAGAGGCGTGAAATGCCTCAGCAGCGAAAGGGTTAAGCTTTGAGTAGTCTGACCTGAAATTTGTAATACTCAATAATTCACCACTTTGTGACTAAATACTCTAGTGTCCTCTTTAGTGCAGAAGTGAACCTGAGACAAGTTCATTGAAGCAGTGGCTGCTGAATTGCTGTTTTGAAGCCGTGCTGGCTGCTTGGAGTCACTGAAGCAGTTAGCGGATGTTGACGAAATCCGCCAAATTGGCATTGGCAAATTCCGCCAAACTGCAAAAAAAAAAGTAGTCATCTGTTCTTCTAATAAGGAGTATAAATCATTAAAAATGTGTCAAAATAATAAAAAAATGTCCTTTAGAAAAGAATAAAAAGGTCTATCATGAAATAAAAAAGTTTTTTAAAAATTAAGAAAAACAAAAAATACAAAAAGGTGTTCTAAAAAAATAAAGAATAAAAAATGTTTTTTGCTGAAAATTAAAAGTATAAATGGTCTTTAATTATTTTATTTTTTTTAAAAAAACAGATATTACATTTTTACATTGAATCCTTTGAGATTCATCTGTTTAAACCTGTGAAACTGAAACACCAAAAATCAGGGCATTTCGCTGGGAATTTCGGTGGTGTTCATCGTCCTGTGAAGACGATAGAAGAAACAATAGTCTTCTATGGGGCAATTTCGGTGCCGTCAAACTGACAGTTTAGTGCAGTGTTTCTCCAACCTGTCCTCAGACCCTGCTGACAGGCCACGTTTACCAGATATGTGAAGCTCAGCACAGGTGATATGATTTGCTGCTCATTGATTGCAGGAGTCAGTCTGCATTTCCTCAAGGTGATCTGCAAAATCTGACCTGGTTGAGGGTCCCGAGGACAGGTTTGGGAAACACTGGCTTAGTGAATAGACAAATTGGCCCGATATTGCGCCGAACAGTGAAATTCACCATCTGAAGCAATTCGGGGCCAATTCGGAGGTTAGTGAATAAGCTCTCGAGAACATAATTTCTTACTATATTTTCTGTAATTAGATGACCAGCTGATGGAGGCGGCCATCTTGTAAACAGTCAGCTACGCTGCAGGTACACTGTTCCACTGCGAGTGATAAGTTAGCATGGCTGTGCTGTGAATTGCAGCGCTATGTTCAGTTGTAAATGGCTACTTTAGCCAACGCAGGCTTTGCTACCCAAGCTTGCCTCTACGCAGACCTATGGATTGGAGCTACGTGCGCATGTGCTGAACCAATCCATCAGCTCCCTCTTTCACAGATGCTCGCTATTACAGGTGGTCTGAGAGAAGGTGACGTCGGCAGCAGCTTTTGACCGACAGCTGTGAAATTCAACATCCTGGCTGCTGGTGGTGATGCTGGGTGGGTAGAGAAAACTCCTCCACTTCCCCCAGTGTTTTAACCAGAACTGGATGGAAGGGGGATAGAGAAGCGGGGAGCTCTACACATCCTGGCCACTTTAGAAGATAAAGCGGTCATGTTGTTTAGAGTGTTCCTTCAATTTCCTTGGCCTCGCTGGTGGAAGCTGATATCTCCTGAATGCTTCGGACAGATGATTGAGAGGAAGGAAAGGTGAACTCAGGACAGGGTTATAACTAATTATATAGAATCTGCTTTAAAGGCTTTATCTATCATATAATGTGCATCACTAATATAATAGAAGAACTACATTTCTAAAAAGGTTTCTGAACTTAAATTGCAGAAAACAAAATAGAATTTTTATTTATTTTTTCATTTCCATTCATGGACTTTTGGAAAGCTCCACAACATTTTCTCCCCAGTCAAGGGGTGTTATTTTTGTTCCGCCCTCAATTAGTTTTTCTACTATAGACTACTAGTTTTGCCAAACGATATTATGTTTTCACGATCACCCAAGAATTCCAAAAGCACAGGACAAAACTATGCCAGGTCCGGGTGCTTCAAATAATTCCATAATCTTCAAATTGAGAGTGGAAAATCCCAAAACACCAGGAGGACATAAATTAGGAGTTAAAATAAAATGTAAAATAAAGAATGCTCTGTAGTATGGTATAGAAAACACATATTGCGACTGTAGTTGACATTTTAATACACATTAGGGGGTTGTCGCTGTTTGTTTAAATTGTACATGTTATGTCAGAATAGGTAAAACAAAATTGAGGCATTTATGATTCAAAAGCACTGTGCTAACTTGATAAATATTGGCTGGTATCTGTCACAGTCACAGGTCTGCAATATATTCCCGTGAAATTGCGAGTATCATTTGTACAAAAATGTCTGACATAGGGACTATCTGACCTCCATGTCCCTGGGGAAACTAGGAGAGACTGTGGATTCAATTGAGCGTTACAGGGAACCTTACAAGTATGAATGATAAGAGTTTGATTTCCGTCCCTTCTATTGTGATATCATTCAGTTTTTCATTGCCACAAAATGGAATTCCAATTTATTCAAAAGTAACATCACGAAAAATCCGAACTTGCATTACTATTTACTTAGAATAACATGTTGAACTGTAATGTTTGTGTAGAGCTGTGTTAATTTGGCTCTCTGGACTGAGATGATATGGCCACTAGAGGGAGACAGAGCCTATGTGTCTAAAGGACTATGCTGGACTAAGGGACTCCATCTCCCAGAAACCCATGGGGAGAGGACAGGAAGTGGGTGTGCTGGCGCCAGCAAAGACATCAGAGCCTCGTGCATGGCATGGGAAGAACGAGCAGCGAGAGAAGTCAGACGTATGAGAGACACTGTCCGAGATCGAAACCAGGTTGGAGCGTGTGCAGGTTACGTTATCCAGTGCTGGAGATCGGGGAAGGAGTGTACATCATCGTGTACCACATGCCACTGAGCAGTTCAGATGACAAGCATGTTCCAGGAGGACCTCGAGTAAGGAGGGCCGCGGATCGAACGGGAGTACAGGCAGCGGATCGGTTCCTGACTGCGGAGATTCGGGAGAGCGGATTCGTTGGCACCGGGTTCCAGTCGGCTGAGGGAGAGAGAGATCCTTTGGTAGAATCATCGCTTCTGGACAAATTGTTCGCTGGATGGGTGAGAGGCCTCAAGGCCTACAGTTCCATAACAGTGCGCACTCAATCGATTTCTTCAAGTTACAGGGCCCCAACGTTGACTAGTTGAAGATATTTTTGTTCATTCACTGGCCAGTTGAGGGGGTATTAACCGTTTCCTTCCGCCGCGTGTTTTTCCCATGTTGCGCATTCTGTCATTTATCCAAACTTAATTGCTTCATGCTTCAAAGTATATGTGTATTCAATGCCGCTTTATTGCTCCAGTAAAGTGTGTAACTTAGAAAATCTACAACAGTGTGCTGGTGTATAGTAATTCCTAGTGCGGTGAGACTATCCTGGGTTTATTCAGCGGCTCCTCCGGGGGTTAGCGCTACATTTGCATGAAGCACCACTGAGATTACCCCAGGGGTGGATACAGACACAAATTTCGGGAGTGGCACTCTACCAAATTTGACAGCTTAGAGCTGGAATTTGGTAACACGGTAACACACAAAGTGGGCTCGGGATCTCAGGCCGTACTCCTCATACTCACTCCAGAACATTGACACAAAGAATATTTGCTTCTGCAGCTCAGATGACACCTGACAGATCCCGCACAGCAATGTTCTACAGTCTACACTTTAGTGTAAGCTCTGGCTGATCCTGTGAATCGAGCACCAGCAGCAATAATACGCCTCAGGTCCAGATACCCACTGATATCCATACACAGGCCCAAAATAGGAACCATCCCTCAAAAACAGGTACATTTGGGAGAAATTCACCCAGGTAAACACCCAGACACACACTGAAGGACATGCACATCTACATACAAACAGCCAGACACACATGGCTGAATGTATCTCCCATACACACACTCAGACAATGCCATAACTGGCAACATTTGAAAAAAAATAAGTACTTTTGCAATTGGAAATCCGGTAAGCAGGTTATATGTGAGCTTCCTCAGTCCACCAATGGTTTCCATTGCTCAATCCCAAAACTTGTAAATAAGCATCAATATGCCAATATAGACTCAACATTGAGACACTGTGAATATTTTTATCTTTGTATGTATTAATACTTAGTAAAAAAAATAAAGTAAAACATTGAATAGTTAATAATACTGCTTGCAAACTAACCTGCCAAGCTGATGTCAGAATGTGAGACACGTCTTGGGACGATATAAGGCCTGGGACAGAAAAGTTCAAAACGTAAGACTGTCTCTGCAATAGCAGGATACTAGATAATTATCTGCGTCTGGTAAATTAACTTTGGACTTACTTAAGTTCACAGATCACTACATTTCAGTAGATCCTCAGCCAGCATAGTCAGTGGCCGTGCGTTTTGCAATCTACTGTTGCACACAATCTTGGGCCCTACAGGAGCTAAGCAGGAAATACCGATCTACTCATGGGTGAATTTGGCTCGTTAACCCTTCGCGACTTGCTATATCCAGCTGTATTATAAGTGAGTTGTCCTCTGCACCGCTGGACCAGAGGTAAATAAGGATTTTTTTAAGCGATCTAGCTTTTCGTGTTGCATCATTTTGCTAAATCATTTAACACCAGAAACTCAGAGCTGGTATTCTTTTTTAGAATTCCGGCCTTAAGGCAAGAATAAAGAGCATTCTTGGAGTCGCTCATTATTCTCTGTCCATTACATTATCAAATGTTATACAAGCTGACGTAAGCGCTTTATAATGGGGAGCTGCTAGAGCCAAGTCATCAGTGAAATTTGCTGCTCAGCTTGAACCATGTAGTGTAGCGGCTCATCAAGAATAGGGCCCCTTGCCTTCACCTGCTCCGTAGCTTGAACAGTGAAACTCTAACATTGTACAAGCACTTTTCCTCTTAAAAGCCGAGCTGTCTAAACCTGCACATATAACAATATCACCTTCCAAGTAATTATCGCATAACTCTATAATGTCACCCACAAGGGATGCCCATCATTGTGCTGCAAGAATGGAAAGGTCACCCTCGCCTGCATCTGACTTACAGGTTAAAGCCTGCAAATAAATAACATTAATAGTCTGTTTTATGAACTGCTCAATTCTGTGACGTGGTAGACGTAAAGCTTAAAAAACAGCTCTTGCCAGAAATTACAAACTGCAAAAATATGTTTCTATCCCTTCTTTATACTTATATGCTACTCATCTTCCAAAGGCAACATTCAGCTGGATAACCAAACAATTCATTAAATAGAAGAACACATACAGGGTAATTCAAAGAGATACGAATTGCTGGAGAAAGTTAACCGAACGCTGAAAATCAGCGTTCAGTTACCTTTCTTGGCCATTCGGCTATTCAGAAAGCAGGCAGTTCACCAAATCCTGTCGAATTGCCTGAACATACGATGCCTGTTCGGTGCCTGTTCGAGGGCAGTGAAATCCCCATGAAAAAGCACTGCTTCGGCTATTCAGAGAACACAAACCAGCAGTGAAAGGTTCCCGAAATGCCCTGCCATTCGGTGGTTTAATTCGGCAGGTTTATTCAGGAGAATCCCATAGGCTTCAATGTTAAAAATATTCCTATTTTAATTCAATATCTAATAAACCGTTCATTATAATATTCTGCAGTAAAGAGTCTCTTTATTTATAGATTTTTAGGATATTTTAAGCATTTTTCTTGATTTTCTTTTTAAAAATTCAGATTTTTTTTTAAGTTTACTTATTTTTTCTGTAACATCCCTTTTTATTATCATTCCCTGGACCTCATATGTAAATTTCAGACATTTTCGCTCAGTAGTTTCTTTGCAAAGAGCGTTTCACTTTTCAAACATTCATGCAAACTGTTTTGCTAATTTATTCACTGCCTTCGGCTTTTTCCGGCGGCTTCGCTGTGTGTGATCAGCTCCTGCTCGGGTTTTTCTGTGGTTTTCGGCAGGTTAATCCAGATGTTTTTGCGGGTTTTCGGCGTGCATTCGCCGGGTTTTGCGGTTAGTTTTCGTCGGGCTTGTGGCGGCCTTTCCCTGCCATTCGGGGACCCTGCGGTGTTTGCTGAATACACCGCAGGGTCGCCGAAATGGGATCGGCAAAACGAACCAAATTGAAGAGAACGAAAAGTCACCGAACGTGCGGTGACTTTTCGATTCTCTTTGATTTACCCTGATAGTGACAGGACAGGTGGACCTTTTCAAGCAGCTATGAGGTCTTTGAAGTCCAGAGTTGTTAGTGGTTATTAAATCATGTAAAAATAACTGATCTGCCTGCTGAGGGAAATGGATATTTTTGTAAATATAATATTACCTACCCTTTATCATTCCTCTGCTTTTCAAAACAAATTGGTACAGGTTGAGTGTCTGTTATCCAAAATTTCAACATCTGAAAATGATTTGAGCACCAACATGGCGCCATAAGAGGAAAATTCCACCCCTGACCTCATGTGACAGGCCAAATTATTAAAAATATTGTATAACATTACGTTCAGGCTATGTGTATCAGGTGTATATGAAACATAGGTTAATTACTTTTTTTATTGTGATAAAGTAGAATTTAATGTGTCATCGTCATAATGTGGTAAATAATGTGTCAACTTAGTAAAGCAAATGGCTGCTGACATTAAAGGAACGCGCTACTCAACCTGACCACTTTACATTCATAAAGTGGTCAGGATGCGAGGATTGCCCCCCCCACCCCCTCCTAGAGTCCCCCCCCCTGTTTTTGCTAAAAAGCGGAGTGAAGTGGAGAGGTTCGTTCTGCGCAGGCACTACTGGACTTGCATATGTAAAGTTCACAAGTCCATTTGCGCCGCACAATTTAAGTTTCCTACGCGTTGCCCGTCCGTTTTAACGTGAAGATTGTAATAGGGCCCTTACAGTGGGGTCCACATGACCATAAAATAGTACAGTAGTAGAGACCTAAGCAAAATGGGGTAATTATTAAAGGGAGAGAATAGGGTCAGTCAGCTGTTTAACTAGTGGATCATATGTGGGATCATCTGTGGGACACAGAGGAAAAGTCTTGTGGCCTTCACAAATACAGGTCTATTCAGAGAAAGGTGAAAATCAGGAGAATTGGCAGGAGAAGAGAACAATCTAGAGCAAATAGCCAATTTGGAAAGTGAGATAAATGGGAGAATTTTTCTGGTTTGGCTATTTTAACCTAAAATTTTCACTTCTCCAGTCATTCTCCTGAGTTTCACCTTTCTTTGAATAGACCTGATAGTTTAAGGTATTGTGTTACAGCAAAATGGGGCAAACATTTCTGTAGAGTTCTTGATCCTTATCTGGTTTTGGGAATTAATGGTACAGTGGCAGCTTAATAGAAACATAGAAACATAGAAACATAGAAAAATGTCGGCAGATAAGAACCTTTCGGCCCATCTAGTCTGCCCAATTACATGGATACTTTACCTGGATTTATCTTTTGTTTAGGATAGCCTTATGCCTATCCCATGCTTGCTTAAATTCAATTACTGTTTTGGCCTCTACCACTTCTACTGGAAGACTGTTCCATGTATCCACCACCCTCTCAGTAAAATAATGCTTTCTGATGTTACTTTTAAACCTTTGCCCCTCTAATCTAAGACTATGTCCTCTTGTTTTGCTATTTTGTTTCCTTTTAAATATACTCCCTTCCTCTACCTTGTGGATTCCCTTTACGTATTTAAATGTTTCTATCATATCTCCTCTGTCTCGTCTTTTTTCCAAGCTGTACATGTTAAGATCATTAAGCCTTTCCTGGTAACTTTTCTCCTTCAATGAATTTCTTTTATAGATTTGGATCCCATTCCCATCCCATTGGATCCCATTCCCAAAATATCTAATTATTATGTGCAAATATTCCAAAATCCAGTAAAACCCGAAATCCAAAATACTTCTGGTCCCAAGCATTTTTGATAATGGTTATTCAACCTGTATTGTCTTTGGATTTCTTTTAAAAGCAATGCAAATTAATTTGCTTTCCATTCACATAAAGTAAGATATATGCAAAATATAGGGATATTCACAAGCTACTGTAGCTTCTTTCTTTTTATTATTATTTTTTTTTTACTATTGAACCTTTGAGTATATTGCACAATAAATGGATTTTCATTCTGAAAGAGAACAGTATTCCGCCATCTAAAATCTGTATGTGAGCTATTCATTGAAACATTCCATGAGCTGAAACAGAATATGAATAAGGGCAGAGGAGACACACTGTCTGTTGTGGAATAAATACATGACTTAACTCTATGCCTCCTGTAAATACATGGTGACTTAGAATGTGACTTGTAACTTTAGCCAGGGATAAAAGATCACTTATCTTCCAAATTTGTCTGACATGTTTTAATGTATAAAGAGAGGTTAAGAATCACTAAAATAGTTGTTAAACAACAAACAGATGAATGGAATATGTTTATTAGAACTATCAAACAAAATAAATTCTACGACCTCACTACTCTATTGTTAAACTTCGATTAGCTTAGCCTTTCATCTTGGTTTTTGGTAATTTGTTGTTTTGATAATTTTGTTTTGTCATTTAGTAATAAATGACAAAAATCAACAGTTCCATGAACCAATATTTGTGACACTTTTTTATCCAATAATTTCCCACACTCATTTTTATGGAAACAACTCTCTTACATAGTTACATAGTCTGAAAAAAGACATGCGTCCATCAGGTTCAGCCTTTCACACATCACTTACTGCTGTTGAACCAAAAGAAGGCGAAAAACCCAGTCTGAAGCGTTCGCCGATATGCAACATACTGGGAAAAAAATTCCTTCTTCACCCCAGAATGGCATCAGATTTCTCCTTTGATCAAGAAACTTTTACCCACATATTAAATATTATAACCCTTAATATTCTGTGTCTGCAGGAAGTCATCCAGTCATTTTTTAAAGTCTGTACAGTCTCTGACCCAACCACCTCAACAGGCAGAGAATTCCACCGCTTTATTGTTCTTATTGTAAAATAACCTTTCCTATGCTTTAGGCTGAATTTTCTTTTGTCCAGTCTAAATGGGTGACCTTGTGTCCTGTGTATAGTCCTGTTAATGAATAGGTTTCCAGACAATGGTTTATAATGGCCCTGTTTATATTCTATTCTATATTCTAGCCTTTTCTTACTCTAGGAGGGCAGTTTTATCTACCTGCTGATTGGAAATCCTTAAAATGGGAATCCTTAAAAATTGGGCCTGTTAGTGCTCCCTGAGGACAGGGTTGGGAACCATCAGGGGCGTCGCTACCTGGGGGCGGGGGGTGCAGCCCACACCAGGTGACACCCGCCTTTAGGGTGACACCGTCACCCTAAGGGCGGGTGTCTCACCCTCCGCCGTATGTTCGCTTCCTGCGAGCGTCCGAAGCTGTGCAGCTTCGGCGCTCGCCTGGGGGAAACACATCACCAGCCAATCGCGGCTGGTCACGTGGCTCCCCCAGGCGAGCACCCAAGCTGTACGCCACCGGACGCTCAGAGGGAGCG
The DNA here is from genome assembly GCA_009667805.1 of Leptobrachium leishanense. Classification (NCBI taxonomy): domain Eukaryota; kingdom Metazoa; phylum Chordata; class Amphibia; order Anura; family Megophryidae; genus Leptobrachium; species Leptobrachium leishanense. The sequence goes on from CM019063.1 coordinate 492,920,095, forward strand.
AACACGCGGCAGAGGTGAGCTGGGGCATATCCATGAGCTGCTGGGGCATATCCATGAGCTTCTGGGGCATATCCATGAGCTTCTGGGGCATAAATCCATCTGCTGGCGCAGTATCCATGAGCTGCTGGGGCATATCCATCTGCTGGGGCATATATCCATGAGCTGGGGCAGTATCCATGAACTGGGGCATATCCATGAGCTGGGGGCATATCCATGAGCTGGGGCAATATCCATGAGCTGGGGCAGTATCCATGAGCTGGGGAAATATCTATGTGCTGGGGCAGTATCCATGAGCTGGGGGCAGTATCCATGAGCTGGGGCAATATCCATGAGCTGGGGCAATATCCATGAACTGGGGGCAGTATCCATGTGCTGGGGCATATATCCATGAGCTGGGGGCAGTATCCATGAGCTGGGGCAATATCCATGAGCTGGGGCAATTTCCATGAGCTGAGGCAGTATCCATGAGCTGAGGCATATCCATGAGCTGGGGCAATATCCATGAGCTGGGGCAGTATCCATGAGCTGGGGCATATCCATGAGCTGGGGCAATATCCATGAGCTGAGGCAGTATCCATGAGCTGAGGCAGTATCCATGAGCTGGGGCATATCCATGAGCTGGGGCAATATCCATGAGCTGGGGCAGTATCCATGAGCTGGGGCATATCCATGAGCTGGGGCACTATACATGAGCTGGGGCAGTATCCATGAGCTGAGGCAGTATCCATGAGCTGGGGCATATCCATGAGCTGGGGCATATCCATGAGCTGGGGCAATATTCATGAGCTGGGGGCAGTATCCATGAGCTGGGGCATATCTATGAGCTGGGGCAATATCCATGAGCTGGGGGCAGTATCCATGAGCTGGGGCAGTATCCATCAGCTGGGGCATTATCCATGAGCTGGGGCAATATCAATGAGAGGAGCTGGGGCAAAATCCATGAGCTGGGGCAGTATCCATGAGCTGGGGCATATCCATGAGCTGGGGCAATATCCATGAGCTGGGGGCAGTATCCATGAGCTGGGGCATATCTATGAGCTGGGGCAATATCCATGAGCTGGGGGCAGTATCCATGAGCTGGGGCAATATCCATGAGCTGGGGCATTATCAATGAGAGGAGCTGGGGCAAAATCCATGAGCTGGGGCAGTATCCATGAGCTGGGGCATATCCATGAGCTGGGGCATATCCATGAGCTGGGGCAATATCCATGAGCTGGGGGCAGTATCCATGAGCTGGGGCATATCTATGAGCTGGGGCAATATCCATGAGCTGGGGCAGTATCCATGAGCTGGGGCAGTATCCATGAGCTGGGGCAATATCCATGAGCTGGGGCATTATCCATGAGCTGGGGCAATATCAATGAGAGGAGCTGGAGCAAAATCCATGAGAGGAGCTGGGGTATATCCATGAGAGGAGCTGGGGCAGTATATCCATGAGAGGAGCTGGGGCAGTATATCCATGAGAGCAGCTGGGGCAGTATATCCATGAGAGGAGCTGGGGCAGTATATCCATGAGAGCAGCTGGGGCAATATCCATGAGAGGAGCTGGGGCATATCCATGAGAGCTGGGGCATATCCATGTGTGCTGGGGGCAGTATCCATGAGGGCAATATCGATGTGTGAGCTGGTCTGGGGCAATATATCCATGTGTAAGCTGGTCTGGGGCAATATATCCATGTGTGAGCTGAGGCGCAATATATCCATGTGTGAGCTGAGGCGCAATATATCCATATGTGAGCTGAGGCGCAATATATCCATATGTGAGCTGAGGCGCAATATATCCATATGTGAGCTGAGGCGCAATATATCCATATGTGAGCTGGGGCAATATATATCCATGGGTGAGCTGCTGGGGGCAATATATCCAGAGCTGCTGGGGGCAATATATATCCATGTGTGCTTTCACTGCCTTCGAACAGGCACCGTACTTGGCTTGCTGGCAGTTGGCAAAAATTTGTGTGAGCATATTAGAGAGCTCCACAGCAATAAACCTCACAGTAATGTGCGCTGTGTGTATGAGCATTCAGTGTTATATGGGAGTACTGATTTAGGAGTAAGAGTAGTTAAAAAAAATCCGTAAAACTCGGGGGGGGGGTGACACCATAAGTTACCGCACTAGGTGACACCAACCCTAGTGACGCAACTGGGAACCATTGTTCTACAAGGACATTGAATGGCTATACTGCCCCAGCTCCCCTGGATATAAAATGCTGTATTCGGTTTTGACATTTGAGCTCAAGCTTATCAACAAAATGACGTGAGATATCAGAGCATACAAAGCATGCACACAAATCTATCTATTTCAGAGAAATAAGTGAGCATTGGAACCATGAGTGGAGATGTGAACCATCAAAGATGGGGTATAATGGTGGGGAAGAAAAGAAGTTCTCAGAACAGATATTTGTTGTATACCCTGGGACAGTGATGGTGAACTGTGGCAACCCAGAGGTTTCAGAATTACATCTCTGTTGGTGCTTAATCGCTCTCAAGGTTGGGTAAGTAACATGGGACATGTAGTTCAGACATAACTGGGGTGCCTTGGTTCACCATCACTGCCCAAGGATGAAGGGGTGAAAAAATAATCAGAACATTAGGATGAGAGTCAAGCGGTGTTAGAGACAGTGACACCAATGTCGAAAATAAGGTGCGCAGAGCAGTTCTATCAAAAGGGAAGCATGTGGTGGAATGAGATGGAAGACTGTTAATAGAAGGCATGTGTATAAGTTTAGTGAAATTGTGATGACTCGAGCTACAGAGACAGGGGATTTTTAATCTGGGTTTGGAAGAAGACAATAATAGTCACTACAAAAGAGTGAGCTAATAAAAAGGAAAGGGAAAGATTGTGTGACTAGATCGTAATGTTGATGGATGGTTAGGTGGTTTATGACAGTAACGATGCAGAATGCAACAGTCAAAGGGTAAGGGAGGTCATCATTATAAAGAACTAGTTGTAAACTGGGAAAGTCAGGTTTATTGATGGTATTGCATGGTTAAAGGACATGTCACAGGCAAGGTCACAGCATGCTGTTCAGGATTCATGTGAACCTTTCATGATTCCCATAACTTTATCTCTTTTGATACAGAATTAAATTCTATACAAGTGCTAGCAATTTGGCTCTGTCCAGCTATGTCCCTGCAGAAGGCCAGTTGTTTTAGAGATTATGGATTGCACTGGTTACATACCCACCATGAACCTGCTACGGCAGCATCTAGTTTTGGATCAAGTGTGAGTTGCAGTTTGCCAAACCTCATCAAGCTAAGAGATATCACATTGATCTTTATGATCACAGCAATAGCCATTGCAAGTTGGGTTATTGCTGGGAACGAAGCACTTGATGACACTCTCTCTTTCAGGAGAATTGATATGGAAGTATCAGAAGGCACAGAAGGTATCTTTAGGGCCACTTACTGTGCTACTGCGGATGGTCCATACCTGACACCAACTGATGAAGGCACTGGGAAGTGAAAGAATGTTAGCTGGTTGTGTGCATGCTTTGTATGCTCTGTTATCTCTCTTCATTTTGTTGATAAGCTTGAGTTCATATTGTCTACTCTAAAGTGAATACAGCATTTTATATCCAGACTAGCTGGGGCAGTATAGCCATTCAATGTCCTTGTAGAACAATGGTTCCCAACCCCATCCTCAGGGAGCACTAACAGGCCCAATTTTTAAGGATTCCCTTGGGGAATTACCAAAGAAAGGCAACACTTCTGATTGCAACAACTGGCAAGGCATCATCCTGCTTTCAGTCCCTGGCAAGGTGTTCTGTAGCATCTTATTGCAACGTCTACGGGATGCAGTAGACAAAGTGTTACGAGAGGAGAAAGCTGTGTTTCACGCAGGACAATCTTGTATTGAGCAGATTTTCACACTGCACAATGTTATTGAACAGTGTGTCGAGTTCCAGCAGCCACCTTTAACCTCCCTGACGGTATTCACGAGTGTGGCTCGGGGTTACCTTTTTGTACCGAAAGCGGTATTCCCGAGCCACACTTGGGCTGGATACTTACATTTCCTGCGCTCCCTCGCTGATCCCCGCAGTCTCCTCCAGCCGCTCCCAAAGTCACACTGCCTGGCTCTCTTTTCTCGAGGAGTGAACCAGGAAGTGTGATTTTGCGATCGGCTGCAGTGTGACTGCGGGGACAGCGAGGGAGCGCATGGATATGTAAGTATCGGCCCGAGTGTGGCTCGGGGATACCGCTTTCATTATTGAAAGTTAACCCCCGAGCCACATTTCTACCGCTAGGGGGCCAAAATAAATAGGACCGATTCTGACATATAAAATATGTCAGAATCGGACCGCCAGGCAGGGTAATCAACTTCGTTGACTTCAAAAAAGCTTTCGATAGCATACGTAGAGACTCTGTGGAAAATTGTAAAATCCTATGAAATCCATCAATAATTCATCAATATCTTTCAAAACCTATATCTCAATTCCAACTGCTGCATCAAGACAGATAGTGGGACCACAGACCTGTTCCGTATTGAGACTGGCGTACGACAAGGCTGCATCCTTTAACGACTCTTGTTCCTGCTAAGCATAGACTACATCATGAAAAGAGCAATGACAGGCCTCCGCATTGGTATCCCATGGAAAGGCAAATCCCGGCGCAATGATCTCGATTTTGCCGATGACATTGCACTACTAGCAGGAACCAAACCTGGCCTGCAACACATGACCACGAGCAAGAAGCAGAGAAGATTGGCTTGCGCATCAGCACTGACAAGACAAAAACCATGCGAGTAAATCGGCAAACAAGGGTGCATCTATCTGTTGGAGGGCAAGCCATCTCAGAAGTTGATGAGTTCACCTATCTTGGCAGCATCATATCTAACAACGGTAATACCGAAAGGGATAGTCAATGTAGGATTGGCAAGGCGGCAGGCATATTCCAACGTTTATGCCAAATCTGGTCTACACCAATGATCAGCACAGCAGTAACGATACGCTTGTACACCACCATCGTCATTCCAACTGCCATATATGCTAGTGAAACGTGGAAGGTCAACAAAAGAACAGACTTAACATTTTCCATCAAAGTTGCCTTAGAAAAATACTGGACATTTCCTACAGAGACCACATTACCAATGAGAAAGTCCTGTGATGAAGTAATTCATGGAAACTGGAAGAGATAATAAATGAACGCCGGATGAGCCTGGCTGGACATATCCTGCAACTTCCAGACTTACGCATACCAAAGGTTACAAAACAATGGATACCACCTAAAGGAAAATGGAAGAAAGGCGTACAACATTCAAACAAGAACTCAACACCATCAGGGTTTTTTATGGGAAAAGGCTGAAATCGCTGTAGTCGACCGGATCCATTGAAGAACGCTTACTGCCTCATGTGCCCAAATCATATCACTTGTGCTGCACTTCAGTTTTCTGGCAAACCTGGCCTGTAAGAGGGTACCGGAGGACAACGGATGGGAACCACTGTTGTAGAAGATCATAAACGTACTCCACTACATGAGTGTATACATTGGGTGCATTTGCATCCATCTCTTCTTTGTGCATCAGTGGTCTACATAGATAAATATACTCTGCACTATATTTAAATACAACTTTCTATTCATTCTCAATAACATTATACACATGCCTCTGTTCATTAACACACATACATGCAAACAAACCCCAGCATTTGCAGGCACTGGCTCTTCACACAAATATGTCTCCCAACACCACTATAGATACTTTTCTACATTCATACACCCTAACATTATTGATAGAATAGTATCTCTATCCGAGCTGCACGCATAGGCAATCTACTCATTAAGGGGAACCTCTATGCCACTGCTTCTTGGGCTCCGGAGACTCTGACCACCTTGGCTTCCATGGATTGCCTTGGCTGATATTGGGGAGCAGAGAATGGCACACACAGACACAGATTCATGTTATCATCTCTATGCGCGCAGCCGCAATGCTGGTGCATATCTTCCTTACAGTTTTCACAAATACATCCTTATATTTAAATTTAATATAACATACTGGATCAGAGGGATACACACACTCGGACAATTCAAAAACATACATTAAACTCAATGAAAATGTAAAGATTGGCAATTATGTGAGCAGACAAGGGCATTTTGACTTTTACACAAATATAGCTGGAGATAAACAGCTTGGTTGTACTAATCAACATTAGATATTTAGCCTAAAATAATGCAACCCTGCATACTTTATTCTCAATTTCTGATTTACCTCAGACACCTTTGTGCATATTTATTTGTATGAGACTTGACAAGGGGTCAGGGCCTTAATTTTCCTGTGGAACTCAGACTGCTGTTAGTCAATCCCTTAATAAGGCTAAATTTAGCTTGTAGTAACATACCATATGCGACGCACATGTTAGTATCATTGAGCGTGATTTATAATTTCCTTTCTAATTTAAAACTGCTGCAAGATAAAAATGTGAGATTCCCAGACACAGAGACACATAGATTGTGTTTCAAAGAATGTGGATGGTTAGACGTAGACTAAAAAAAGGGATATATCCCAGATATGTTTAAAGATGACTGACACACGGATGCTCAGTTGTGGAAAATCAGTCAGTACTTGGCTCGGAGTATTTACAGAGAATCCTATGTATCATTTAAGAAAATTTTGAGGCCCTATTCCAAGCGAGCTCACTCGGAGTCGTTAATGATACTAGCTGTTGTTCTGTTCCAGCCAAGCGGCAAACTTCTTGCAGCTTGGTCCTTGCACCAGCTTACTTTAGGTTAACTCTTACTATATTTTCTATAGGAAGCGCTCATGTATGGGCAGTTGGAGAATAACGTGTAATCCCAAGGTTGCTTTTTATTCTTGCTTGCAGTCAGAAATGAGTACAAACGTTTGAAATCACTTCACACTCAAAATAACTACACAAAAAATTTCTAACCTCACCTCTGGTTCCTCAGTGCAGAGTACATTGCAATCAGCTGTTCAGTTTTGCAGCTAGCAGAAGCACACTAGGAACAAATGGTTCCCAAATGCCTTCCTCTGACTCCCTCATCTCCATGGAGTCCTATGGACTCTAGGCAACACTACATGCAGCTGTTAATGGCTCACAGTTTTACAGGTCAAGCCGTTATCATAGCAGCTCACTCAGAATAAGGCTGATGATATGGTAAAATGGCTGTATACATGTATTCCTCACTTCTTTACAAGTTCTTCAGGAAATGCAAACATTATTGTAATACCCTTCTTCAATCAGAAAAGTGTAAATTTTAGGCATAATAGTCTAACATACACCCAGCACAAGTTCTTCTCATGTGACAAGGAATCCCTCCCTTCATGTGTGTCAGCATATTTTTTTAACATAAATAACTGAAAAAAAACAGTTATTCCCTGACAAAATTTTGCTGTTTCTCCAGTCACTATAGTATGCCGCAGGGAGGAGGGTGTCACTGGCCACACACCAAGTAAAGAAGCGTCCGGCTGTGATCACATGACACGGCCAGGGGTGGGGCATGGTCAGGGGTGTTGCAAGGGGGGCGGGGGTGCAGCCTGCACTGGGTGACACCATCCCCTAGGGCAGGGGTCAGCAACCTTGGCTCCCTGATGCTTTGGGAACTACATTTCCCATGTGGCTCAGTCAGCCTAATGGGTGACTGAGCATCATGGGAGATGTAGTTCCCAAAACATCAGGGAGCCAAGGTTGCTGACCCCTGCCCTAGGGTGACACCCTAAAATAATATTTTTTTTGCACAAAAATATTTTACCAGGAAGGATACATTGAGAATTCTCTCATTCTCATGTATGTCCTGGGCAGGCAAGGCCTAGGCTGGCACTTTCCAGGGGTGGCAAAAAAAAACCACCACAAAGAGGATATTCACAGAGCACCAAAATGACGCAGACATTTCAGTGTTCTGTTTTTCCCCGCACTTTGGGGAATCAAATTTCCCTGATGTATTTTGCTATTGTGTATGATCATTGCTTGTCTGACTACCCTTCTGGCGTTTAGCCCTTTGGCTTCCCTTTTGACTACCTGATTTGGTTACTGACCCTGGCACACGACTGACACTCATTCTGGCAAACGACCCTGGTTTACTGCTGACGCAATACTCTGGAATTTTTATCCTTGATATTCCGGTGACGTATTATTTTATTAACCCTTGCCGGGTATTCGTGTTATTTACTCTGTCTCTCTGGTTCAAGATGATCTTGGTCTCAGGTCTACGCTCACCTGTATTTTATAATCTGTGTGTGTATACTTCCCTAAGGTTCCTCCTCTGGGTTCTGTTAATAGGTAGCTGTGCCGACCGTTTCAAGGATCGGAAGGTTAGGATAGCTGTTGAGCATATAGGGATCAGTTTATTAGTTATTGAGAAGGAACGTGACAGAGAGACAGCTCTGAGTGGAGAGCCAACCCACAGGACAGCCCTCTGCTCAGTCTGTGTGTACCTATGGCTGGCAGCACCCTGAAGTCAGCCTGCTGTCATTACCACTGAGGGCCAATCATGTATTGCTGTGTGTCTTCCCCAAGTTAGCTCCTCCCATGGTGCCTGCCGCTTGATCAAGGTAACTACAACTATGATATCTCATCATGAGCAGTAATATTGCATTGTTCTTTAAGACTAATGTGATATCAGTAGAAGTGCACTTGTGGGCAGTATGGGTCAACATTAACACTTACATCAATTTATGCGGTTTACTTTAGATTGTGTGGTTAGTACTTCTAAAATATAAATAGATACATTTATTCACCTTTACATTAATTGAGTCATCTCATTGCAAAGTCACAGAAGAGGTTAAAGCAGGGCAAAATTCATGACATCCTTCTCCCCACTATTACCACCTTCTCCTATAGACATTTGAAAGTGGTGTGAGAGTATGATTCGGGGCAGGGTGGTAGACCAGGGCTCAAAATTTCAGGTCCTGAGCTACTAGCCAGGCCTTAAGAGTTACTCGCCACGAGTTGCCCCACCCAACCCTTACCTTTAAATCTGCCCCTAAACAAACCCTCCTAAATTATTATTTAATAATAAATAATAACAAAGCCTTTTAAACAAAGAAAGATAATGTGTGGCGTGTATCAGCGTATCACAGAGCTCCACAGCATTAAAACTCAAGCTCATACACACTACACATTGCCATGAGTTTTATTGCTGTGGAGATCTGTGATACGCTCATACACACCACGCATTACTGTGAGTTATATTGCTGTGTAGCTCTGTAATACACTCATACACATGGCACATTACTGTATTACAGAGCTCAACAGCAATAAAACTCACGCTCATCACACTACACATTGCCGTGAGTTTTATTGCTGTGGAGCTCTGTGATACGCTCATACACAACGCGCATTACTGTGAGTTATATTGCTGTGTAGCTCTGTAATACACTCATACACATGGCACATTACTGTATCACAGAGCTCAACAGCAATAAAACTCACGCTCATCACACTACACATTGCCGTGAGTTTTATTGCTGTGGAGCTCTGTGACACGCTCATACACACCGCACATTACTGTGAGTTGTATTGCTGCGGTGCTCTGATACACTCATACACACTGCACATTACTGTATCAGAGCACCACAGCAATAACTCACAATAATGTGCAGTGTGTAGGAGCGTATCACAGTGCTCCACGTTTTTTTTCACCCCCTCATTCTTTTTTCACCCACTCTCTTTCTCATTCTCCCCCCTCATTCTCATTCTTTTTTCCTCTCATTCTCATTCTTTTTACCCATTTCTTTTTCCCCCTCATTCTCATTCTTTTTACCCCTCTTTCCTTTCCCCCCTCATTCTTTCTCACCTTTTTCTCATTCTTTTTACCCCTGTTTGAGACCTATTACAATGTTCTCACAAACGTATGCGCCGGTGCAAAAAAACATTAACGCGAGGGGTAAAACCCTTTGCGCTGAACGTCGTATTACATTGTCAGCGCAACAGACGCACGTAATCGTCTACAGCGGGTGATCCTGCGTGACCCCTGCGCAAGCGTACTTTACTGCACGCGTCCTATACTTAACATTGTGAGCGCAAATGCGTTTGTAAAACCATCCACGTACCAGCGCACAATCTATGCGCAGGAATTAACACATAGACGTTGCGCGCATAATTTTAGCAACTCCTAAAAGCTGGTGTTAATGGCAAATTCTATCAATCTGGCTGAAACTAAATACACCAGCCCAAAAAAAAATGCCGCAAAGTATAATTACACATTCTACACATACCAAACCAATAAATTTGAGAAGTTGTGCGTGCATTTATTATTGACTTTGACAGGCGCAAAAACTTAACGTGAGATAATTATGTTTCTTAATTCTGATTGGCTGAATCGCGTGAAAAAAACAGTCCGCACACTGATTTGTGCGCGCAACGTTACTGCGCACGCATTCGTGCACGTCCGTTTAACACATGTTATTGCTCGACGGATGAAAAAATGCGCGAGGATTGCAATTCCAGCGTTGATTTACGCGCAGTAACGTTTAACGCTTGGCGCACAAATTTGCGCGTTGCGCGAGCGTTTTAACACGAAGATTGTAATAGGGCAGTTTATTTTTCCCCCTCATTCTCATTATTTTTACCCCGTTATTCTTTCCCCCATTTTTATCATTATTTTTACCCCTTTCTTTTTCCCCCTTATTCTCATTCTTTCCCCCTCTTTCTTCACCTTCCTCTCCTTTTAAACCCCTCCTCAGCAGTCACTTACCAGGACAGAGATGCTGCAGCACGCTACGATGGTGCCACCCCCTCCTGCACGTCACCTGACCCACACACGTTATGTGTCGTAGACTTGCAGCACTTACACTAACGAATGTGCTACGCATCATGTGGGTGGGCAGGTGACCCCCACAAACCTCACAGGTCGCGCGGGAGGGGGCAACCCCGATCAGACAGCTCCAGATTCGGACTCCAAGAGTCCGATACCGGAGCTGAAAAGCAAGGCGGCGGTGACGGCCCACTGATCCAGGTCCCAGCAATCCACGGGCCCGATGGGTCAATCTGCCCCACTCGCCCTCAGCTAATTCCCACTCGCTAAATGCGAGCAGGAGAGTGGAAATTTTGAGGTCTGTGTTAGACCATCAATTTATTTGCAGGCAGATGGAGAATGCCCTATTCCCCCTATAGGGATCATAATTAGCTGATGCCTGATTAGGACTGCTCTGCCCTTACAGGAGCTGTAGTTTCCTCTGTGCTCGGATGCAGCAGAGAAGGAGGAAAACCCTGAAGTTAAAAAGTGAAGTGCATTCTGTTTTGTTTTTGCATTATTGGTAAGTGGCTTAGCCGCTCAATATTATAGTTAGGAATACCAAATGACCAAATGTTTAGTTAGGCTCCACATCAGAAGTAGGCTTTTGGTTTATATTTGTTTTATTTTCTTGCTTTTCTTTTACTCTTCATGTACAGTGGCTGCCCAATAAGAAAAGCTTGAAGCACTGCTATGTGTGTCCAGTGGCTATACCACAGTGGTCAGATCTACTGCTGGTCAGAGGAATCCAAAATTCCTGCCCCCTATCGGTTCACAAGCATCCCAAGAGCTTTACCTGGTGTGTCATAAATTACAGTACAGCCCCTTGAAATCAGAGACCCCTTAACCCCATGAAACTCAACCCATCCCTAATGATACCAATTCCATGCCTCCTGCCTCTAATCTTTCAATATTAACACATCTTCAATGCAATTCTTGAAGATTCCATAAATGAGACATTGTCTAAGGTAAAATGTCTTGACAATTTAATTACTGCATATTAATGCCCCGACCACTATCTCTAAAGACCAAATTCTGGATATTTCCAGTACTAAAACCTAGTTCCCATTTGACTCACAGAGGGAATCTTTAATTTTTAAGCATTTAGTTATATCACTTCTGTTAAGTCACAGTTAAATATATGATAATTCCCTACAACCCAGCCTGGTTATAGTTTATTATCAATTTTGAATATCAATGTGGGTAGAGGGTGAGATGAAAAGGATTACTTGGGGTGTAGACAGAATTCTTGGTAAGTCCATCTTCTTTATGTTGATCCTGAACTGGAAGTGTTCCTTATTCTCTTGAATAAATCTACAACACCGGGGTAGCCAAGATTCTTCCAACTCCCTCCTTCCATGGCCAGTTCCTTAATTTCTCAGTATAGAAAATTCCTACCCTCTGTAAGAGTCAAGTGCCTCCGTTAGTGTAACTGGGCATATTTAAGAACCACATCAGTTGCAAAATGGTGGAAGTAGACATTAGGGCTCATTTTATAGTCCTCCCGGTCAGTGAAATGTTCTTATGCCTCCTATTTATTCATTTTGAAGAAAAAATATTGAAGAAAATACCATTTACAGAATATGTACAATGAGACCTCCGGAACCACTGTAACTGATATTTTAATGGAAATTTTGTGTATATATATACGTTTATTAATGCAGAAGCCATCCGCACATCACAGCAATTCAAGGAACTGCATCCCAGAGCCCTTATGCTGCATTCCCCATATGCAGCAAGGAACTCTTGGTAGGATATGCAAATGACCTGTCTCACTTTTATTGCATCCTGTGTCTGTTATTACACACAACCCTTAAATCCGTGCCATGCCATACTATGGCTTCTTTTTTAGCAGAGATCAGGTTTATGCAACTGGTCAAAGCCACTCCTAGGACAACGCTGTTTCCGGTTTATTGGACCCTCATCAGCAGGAGCTAGGCATGACCAGTTGCAGTGGATGCTTGGACCCGTAGGGTAAATCAGTACATACAAGGGTTGTGGTGGAGGACAAAAAGTGAGATAAAAGGCCTCCACGCTATAATGGTTACGTTTATTATTGCAGAAGCCACTTGCACATCACATACAGTTGTGTTCAAAATTATTCAACCCCTACTGAAATTGAGTGTTTTGGCCAGTTTGACATTGATTTTGATCATTCAGTCATCTTGCTTACAATTAAATCAAAGAGGCATGTGTAGGTCAGACAAATATAACATAACATTTATAATGAAATAACCACAAATGTCTTTTCTGTGCTCACATCATTATCAGTTTTATTCAACCCCCAAGTGACATTCAATCTTAGTACTTAGTACAACATCCTTTTACAGTTATAACAGCCTTTAAACGTGAAGCATAGCTTGACACAAGTGTCCTGCAGCGATCCACGGTTATCTTTGCCCATTCGGCATGGGCAAAAACCTCCAGTTCAGTCACATTCTTAGGCTTGCGCACTGCAACTGCTTTCTTTACGTCCCACCAGAGGTTCTCAATCGGATTTAAGTCAGGTGACTGCGATGGCCACTCCAAAATGTTCCAGCCTTTAATCTGCAACCATGCTCTAGTGGACTTGGAGGTATGATTGGGATCATTGTCCTGTTGAAAGGTCCAACGTCTCCCAAGCCTCAGGTTTGTGACGGACTGCATCACATTGTCATCCAATATCTCCTGGTACTGAAGAGAATTCATGGTACCTTGCACACGCTGAAGCTTCCCTGTACCTGCAGAAGCAAAACAGCCCCAAAGCATGATTGACCCCCCGCCATGCTTCACAGTAGGCAAGGTGTTCTTTTCTTCATAGGCCTTGTTCTTCCTCCTCCAAACATCCATGGGCCCAAACAGTTCTAATTTTGTTTCATCAGTCCACAGAACACTATCCCAAAACCTCTGTGGTTAGTCCACATGACTTTTGTCATACTGCAGTTGATTCTTCTTATTCTTTGGAGACAGCAAGGGGGTGCGCCTGGGAGTTCTGGCATGGAGGCCTTAATTACGCAGTGTGCGCCGTATTGTCTGAGCTGAAACTTCAGTACCCACATCTGACAAATCTTTTCTCAGTTCCTCAGCAGTCACTTGGGACTTTTCTCCACTCTACGCTTCAGGTAGCGCACAGCATTCGAAGTCAGCATCTTCTTTCTGCCACGACCAGGTAGCGTTTCAACAGTGCCCTTTGCCTTGAATTTGCGAATGATGCTTCCTATGTTCTCTCTTGGTATGTTTAACATCTTTGCAATCTTCTTATAGCCATTGCCCTTCCTGTGAAGAGTAATCACCTCTTCTCTTGTCTTCCTGGACCATTCTCTTGACTTCACCATGTTTGTAACCACACCAGTAAATGTCTAGAAGGAGCTGAGTATCACAGTCATTTTAAAGCTGCCTAATTGGTGCTTATTATGCTTTATTGCTTCTCCGTGACATCCACAGGTGTTTTCAATACCTGATTGAAAACACTTGAATGAACCTCTGTTCTTCAGAGTGGTAGTCTTTAAGGGGTTGAATAATTGTGTCAATGAAGAATTCACAAAAGAAACATTTACTACTGTATTACAAAACCAATTGATGTCATTTTAGTTGCATATGGTTCTTTAAAAAGTCCTTGTAGGATTTCAGTCTGAATACAATTACAAATGTACACTAAATTCTCTAAAACCCTTTACAGCATTGGGGGTTGAATAATTTTGAACACAACTGTATATATATATATAAAATCTCATAAATGCAATCATTAGGTGTTTTGGAGTAGGACCTGTCGAGATGGGGGATACATTGTCACTGTGACAGACTTAAGCAAGATCTGATCATGTTTTGTAAACTCCCATAATTTTTTACCTAGTTAGGTTGTGGAAAAAAATCTGTAAAAAATGTAAAATCTTGTTAAGTCTTTGAAAACCTTGAAAGTCTTTACTTTTATGAGCTGTGTGATGGTTTGTGTAATGGAGTGCTCTTCCATAGGCTTGTTGTGTCTATTTATCACGAGAAGAACCCATCCGTTATGCTTAATAAAAGTTTGAGTGCTGCTCTGCTGCTGTAAAATATTTATATTAGATATATATGAGAAAAATAAAGAAATCCTAATTGTTTTTTTAAAATGCAGTAGAAGAATAAATAATTTAATTTGGGAAATTTTCAAATATATAAAATTTTACATGGAATAACATAATAAAAAAAGACTCATACTTAATTAATCATATATGTCAAAATAAGATGAAAATATTAACCAGTTATGGAAGCAGTTGGTGAAAATGTTAAATCACAATTCTCATGATACTAATTACATGTTTCACTTTTTTCCCTGAAGGTAATATTCCTTCTGAACCATAAAATTGACGATTACGAAATGAATATCCAGGACTTGAAAGAAGCCCATGGAGAAGAACTTGATCTAATTTCTGCAGAGATGAAAGAAAAATGTCTCCAATACGAACTGAAAGTAGGTGAGCATGAGAGCTTGCAGTCACGAATAAAAGACCTCCAGGAAGCCCTGGAAAAAAATAATACGACAAAGGAGCAAGCGATGGCCGAACTCGCCCTGTGCCAAATACAAGCAGAGGAAAAAGAGTCAATAGCCAAATCCCAACACGAAAAAAAAATGGCGGCCTTATCCAAAGAAATGCTCTCCATGAAAAATGACTTTGAAAATCGCCTGAGGATGCTCACAGAGGAGGCAGATTCTCTGAGAAAGGAGCGTAAAGCCTGTGAGAAAGACAGGCCCCCTGACAATATAGTCGAGCGGCTCAATAAGGAGGTTTGCACTTTACGGGAAGAGGTAGAAAACCTTAAAGCTCAGCAGAAAATGACGATGGAGGAGCACGGGCGGAAAGTGGGAAAACTTCACAGCAGCTACAGCAAAGAGAGAGAGAACCTGAGGAAGGCCCTGCATCAATCAGTCTCCGAGATGATACAGCAGATACAGCAGAAAGAGCAAGACCAGAGGAAAAGTATTCTGGCCAAGGAGGAGACCCTGCAACATGACGTAAAGCAACTGAAAAGAGAAATCATAACAAAAACAGAAGACATCTTACGCATCACAAAAGACTCGCAGAAGATGAAAGAAATGATTCAGGTTTGCGCTGGTCGCCTTGACAGTGTCAGTTGATGACAAGTGTCATTTATATATTATATATTATTTTTGTGCTCGCAGGTCCTTTTATATGTATATTTTGTATATTTTATTATATTTGCTTGGTTGAGTTCGAGATATTGTTTGTAGAATGCTCCTACCTCCAGTCCTAGCTGTTAAATGCTCCTCTGTCATGCCAGCTTCCCTTTTCATTATCACAAAAAAGAGGATACAAAGTATCGAGTGGAGGCGCTTCACAGTGATGTTACTAATCTGGTATCAATAGGTGATAACTGCTGCCTCGACTGAACAAAATACACAATGAAACACTCATACAAACTTGTGTCAGGATAGTGCAAAAAAACTGAAGACAGGTTCCAAGCGGCGCAAAGGTAAAATGACAATAAACATATATACAGTAAATGTGATACAGAGAAAGTGCTGCCGCAACAAAGGTAAATTTTACGATCATTTAGTATACAGTCCTTAATAGTATTCGTGTGTCACAGAGAGTAAATATTCAATGTCCTCCTGGTGTGCAGCACCGCGTGAAAAACAAAGGGCACTATTACATTCTTCGCGCAGTGCGTTTTGCATGCGCAAATGCACATTTGCGCGAGGGGCAAAACCCTTTGCGCTGAACGTCGTATTACAACGTTCACGCAAACGATGCGCATCATCGTTTAACGCGGATGGACCTGCGCGAGCGTGATGAACTATGTGCATCCTATACTTAACATTGTAAGCGCAAATGCGTTCGTGCGCTGGTATGAGGATGGTATTTCAATCGATGCGCATTTTTTTACAAACGACGTTTGAGTGCATAATTTTAAAGTCTTTGAAAAGCCCGTGGTAACTGCAAATCAGAACGTTCTGGCCGAAACGAAAAACACCAGCACGAAAAAAAAATACAGCACAATATAGTTACACATTATACACATACCCAAACAATAAAATTGTGAATTCGTGCGTGTTTTTTTATTGCTGCAGCATATATACTCAGATATACTTTGACAGGCGCAAAAACTTAAGTGAGTCAATAAGTCACCTACTGATGACCGAGTCGCACGCAGGGATACAATAAATTCTCAAAAATACACAAACACATAACTGTGGAATAATTTATATATTTATTATATATAGGCCACAGCTAAAAACTCCACACAATAAACCCACCACCATGACATAAAAATTCCCATAACAAAAATAAAACAATAACCCAGTGCTGAAAGAGGACTCCCACAACCACCACACACCTCCAAACCAACCAACCAACCACAAAAACTTCCCAACTCCCAACCATCTGACCAAAAATAGCCTAAATAAAAAGGAACCCCTAGCCAGCACTGCCTACAAGCCCCCGCCACAAGCTCCTCACATAACCCCCTTATGGGAGAGCTCCCCCACCAAGAAAAACCAGGGCTTGTGCAATCCCCTCCTTGAGTTCCAGGATGAACAGATCCTTGCCCACATCAGTCAGGTGAACGCCATCCGCCATAAAATAACACGCCGCATCTTCCTCTTCAAAGGGTAGATGCCGCACCACCACACCCTCCATCCGCCTCACAAACCTTCCCATACAGCGATTCACCTTAATCTGGCAAAGCCGCACTGCCTCCTCATTCTCAGCCTGCTTCCACACCATCCTTGGCAACACCTCGGACCACACCACCACTGTCTATGGTGACCACTCCCTCAGCTGCTGCAGATCCTCCTGCATCTGCTCCAGCTGCACACCAAGAGGGACCACACCCAAATCATTCCCTCCCATGTGTACCACCAACACATGGGGAACTTCACCGTGCCTAAGGGCACCCAAAACCGTTGGCTTAAACTCCTCCCATAGGAGTCCACGGATTCCGAACCACCGTACCCGTGCTGCCGACCCATGCAAAAACATCTGTACTCCAGATGTTCGCACCAACGCCCTTCTCCTTGCCCAAAAAACCAACGAGTTTCCCACGATACATACAACTCTCGAAGGATCTGCAAAAAATAAAAACAAATTACCAACATCTCCACCACACAAAGTACTCTAAAAAAAATCTCCCCACCAAACCACCACACACCCCACCAAATAAACGATGTCCATACCTGTAAAGATAAACATAACATAACAATAACCATACTCCTCGCCTCCAAATCCTCCAACCCCCACACTCCTCCCCAAACAACAAACAGATATACAAAGATAAAATAGAATATATATATATTCCGTATAAAAGATATAAATTCATATTCCATATATAAGTTTGATATTTTTCATATTTCAAAATTTCTTTTTTTTTAAATAAAATTGACAAAACATAACAGATCATACAGCAAACTGTTCTCCACATGACCTCCCAGCCTCACCAAGTGTTTCCAAAATTCATAACACCAAACCAGGACGTACGTAAGACTGAAAAGCCCTTGAGTTCCATCTTCCCAATCCTTGAATTTCCGTTGCCAACACACCCGACCTTGAAGCTTCCGTTGCTGCCCCAATACGAATAGAGTGAGAACCAAATTCCTTCGGATTTCTCCCTAAACTCAACAAACCCTTCTTAAAAATGGAAACAAACTGATACCTTGATAAAGCCGACCCGTCTGCGTGACATAAAAAGGCCACTCCAGACTCCACCCGTACCTCCAAAAATTCCTTAACGTTCTTCACCGGACAAACCACGCAGTTATCCACACTGGATAAACCAACTCTACGCCCCCTACCCAACTGATCAGTCTTGGAGTTAGAAATCCAAATAACAGTATCCTTAACTCTCAACCAAACTGCATCAACTCCCAAACCACCACCTCCTCTCCTAGAATTGCACACTAGTTCTCCCACTCTAAATGCCCCAAAAAACCCCAAACAAAAAGCCGCCCTCATAAGTAGAACCTCATAAGGTGAAGTACAAAAATTCCCGACAAATTCCCATAGACCCTCCTGTGGCAGATTAGACCTGTATTTCTATCTATATAAGGGTCTGCCTGTATATATGTGTCTATCTGCCGGTTTATGCATATCTCCTCTCCTCCATATAGAGTTATATTCATATTTGTGTCTGACCATTTGGTAAGTTTATCCCCGTGTTCACAGCTGAAATGCAATCAGAAGGTTAGCTTTCTCCCTTGGGGGAGGATATAACACGTAGCTGTAAAAAGGGAATTTCTTTGTACACTAACAGAGAAAATCACACCTTGGTAGCCAGGTCGGCCCCAAGAGATGGGCACACAATCTTCAAAGACAGGAAGCACATCCTTGATTCTCTAAGGGGGGTCTGGTGGGAAGAGGACGCCTTTAGGCAATTAAAGATTAATTGACAAGCTTACTGAGCATGAGCGAGAATTGCACCCTGGAAATGAAGTCCAGGACACTGGGCTATTTATGGTGGGGCTGGAAAGATCAGGAAGTTTATAAATCGGAACACTGGCCATGTGCTTTGGCTGATCACTTGGATTCATTCTAAGAGGACTGATTTGTCCATGCTCTACCTCCAGATCCCAAGATGCCAGTTACTGAGTATTCCGTCGTAAGTAAGGCTCTGTGATTAACACCTTTTTATTTATATTTTGCTGTGTATTGTATAAGTAATTGATTTATTCTAGTCATAAGTTTTTTTTATGTAACCAAGCACTGTGATTTTTCTATCATAAATAAACCAAAAAGTATTTTAGTTTTGACTCAACAAACCCTTCTTAAAAATGGAAACAAACTGATACCTTGATAAAGCCGACACGTCTGCGTGACATAAAAAGGCCACTCCAGACTCCACCCGTACCTCCAAAAATTCCTTAACGTTCTTCACCGGACAAACCACGCAGTTATCCACACTGGATAAACCAACTCTACGCCCCCTACCCAACTGATCAGTCTTGGAGTTAGAAATCCAAATAACAGTATCCTTAACTCTCAACCAAACTGCATCAACTCCCAAACCACCACCTCCTCTCCTAGAATTGCACACTAGTTCTCCCACTCTAAATGCTAGACATGTGCATTCGTTTTAGTACTAAACCAATTTAGTCAGAATCTTGGGATAATTTAGTTTTAGTATGACTCAAGAGAAACAAAACTGCTCAGTACAAAAAACGAAAGAAACTAAAATAAAATGCACTACATTTTAGTTTCAGTCCTTTTTGTGATATTACATTGATGAGTGAAGGAGACCAGCAATGAAGAACGCAACATCGCAACATCCGAAGATCTGCACCCTCCACATGCCAATGCAGTAGGATGTTCTATACAGAGAGGGGCATTAATTAATGCAGGAGGATGTTCTATACATTATACAGAGAGGGGTATTAATGCAGGAGGATGTTATATACATTATACAGAGAAAGGTATAAATTGAGGAGGATGTTCTATACAGAGAGGGACATTAATTAATTCAGGAGGATGTTCTATATATTATACAGAGAGGGGTATTAATTAATGCAGGTGGATGTTGTATACATTATACAGAGAGGGGTATTAATTAATGCAGGAGGATGTTCTAAACATTAAACAGAGAGGATCCTTTTTTTCAGCCCTTTAAATCCAGTGGCTGTGAGCGCTGAGATCGGCTGCTTGTTACATTATCTCTCAGTACAATGTATCAGGCTCAGTTGTTACAGTAACTAACTGTAACAGTGCTCAGAGTTTCATTAAAACAAGGAAATAATATTGTTCTAACCTCTTATATATAAAAATATTATTTACTAGTTTTACTGAAACTCTGAGCGCTGTGATGCGCAGCAGTCAGTTACAGTAACAGCTTTGCCTGACACGGGGCAGTATTACAATGTTGGTGTTAACTTAACCAGAGCTGTTGTAAACTGAAAACCTCCATTGGCTATAATGGCTCTGGGAAGTTTACAACAGCTCTGGTTATGTTAGCACCAACTATGTAATATGGCCCACATTGTGCTGAGAGTGAGAGATACTGTAACAAGCAGCGATCTCAGCCTTCTGAGGAGCCACTACAATAGTAATTGTATCCATTGGTTTTTGGATGAATGAAATTAGTTTTCATACTAAAGAACTGAAAACGAATTTCTTTAGTAACTAAATAAATTGCATTTTAGGACTAATCCATTAGTTCAAAACGAAATATTGTGCTGTGCACATGTCTACTAAATGCCCCAAAAAACCCCAAACAAAAAGCCGCCCTCATAAGTAGAACCTCATAAGGTGAAGTACAAAAATTCCCGACAAATTCCCATAGACCCTCCTGTGGCAGATTAGACCTGTATTTCTATCTATATAAGGGTCTGCCTGTATATATGTGTCTATCTGCCGGTTTATGCATATCTCCTCTCCTCCATATAGAGTTATATTCATATTTGTGTCTGAACATTTGGTAAGTTTATCCCCGTGTTCACAGCTGAAATGCAATCAGAAGGTTTAGCTTTCTCCCTTGGGGGAGGATATAACACGTAGCTGTAAAAAGGGAATTTCTTTGTACACTAACAGAGAAAATCACACCTTGGTAGCCAGGTCGGCCCCAAGAGATGGGCACACAATCTTCAAAGACAGGAAGCACATCCTTGATCTCTAAGGGGGGTCTGGTGGGAAGAGGGACGCCTTTAGGCAATTAAAGATTAATTGACAAGCTTACTGAGCATGAGCGAGAATTGCACCCTGGGAAATGAAGTCCAGGACACTGGGCTATTTATGGGTGGGGGCTGGAAAGATCAGGAAGTTTATAAATTCGGAACACTGGCCATGTGCTTTGGCTGATCACTTGGGATTCATTCTAAAGAGGACTGATTTGTCCATGCTCTACCTCCAGATCCCAAGATGCCAGTTACTGAGTATTCCGTCGTAAGTAAGGCTCTGTGATTAACACCTTTTTCTTTATATTTTGCTGTGTATTGTATAAGTAATTGATTTATTCTAGTCATAAGTTTTTTTTATGTAACCAAGCACTGTGATTTTTCTATCATAAATAAACCAAAAAGTATTTTAGTTTTGACTCTGGCTGATAAAATCCACGCTAACTAAGAGATTGGGAGTATTGCTATTTGCCTTAAGCTCGGTTATATATAAGAAATTGCGTGTTGCGGTCGTCAGGAAACGGCAGGGAATTGTGAGATCCGTAGTCACTGTCAGAGTCTAGGATAGTGCGGTTGCTAAGCCCTGCGTCTCCTGTTGCGACGCGCGTAGTGTCCGTGAGGACTGGTGGCAGCGTTACTAATAGAATAAGAAAGTGAGTTCCAGGATTGTGAGAGACGTGGTGAGTACGAGCGTCAGGAGAAAACTTGTGCTGCGTTGCAATCCTGGGATCAGTATATCGCGCTCTACGTGCCTGCTGTGAGAGGTAGTGTGGCCGGGACAGGTAGAGAAGTGCGCGTAATTATCTGGGTCTAGGATAGATAGATAGTGCGCGGCTTAACCCGGCGTCTTTGCGCAGCAGCGCGCGTAGTTGGGTCGTGACACCTCCAATAACTGTTTCGAAACTGGACGCTGAGCGTCTACCCTGCACCTCCCCCTCACATAACCACGAACTGCACACTTGATAACAAAATCCTTGGTGACATCTCTTTTCCCGATACCTGGAAAAGGAAAGCCAAGGCGGCCAATGACTGCCGAACCACCCCAGGAGATGCCCCTGACTCGAATAACCGAACGAGGTATGCCCTAAGTAAACTCTCCTCATGCAATCCACCCACCGAAACGTACCTGAACCGTTCAGCCAATGCGTCCCAATCCCTCCAAACTCACGAGTAGGCCTTCCAAGAGGACTCAGACAAAGAACCTCTCACCCATCTTCCACAAATTCCAAGCCTAGCTGCCAAAGACCCTCCAGACAACGGGTGCCCACCTCCTCCGCCAATGGAGCAAAAGAACGAAGCCTGTCCCACTGGAAATGAGACAAAGCATCCGCCACTGAGTTAAGGCGACCTGGAACATGACGTGCCTTGCATAAAACATTAAATTTAAGACAAAGCAACGCAAACCTCTTCAGCAATCTAATGACTGGCAATGATGAAGCCGACAAAGAATTAACTGCCGACACCACCGCCATGTTGTCAGAACGGAACAGAATCCTTCTCCCCTCCAGAGCACCTCCCCACAGCTCCAAGGCCACCACTAATAGAAACAACTCCAAAAATGCCAAATTCCGCACAAACGTAGATGCTAACCAATGATCAGGCCAACGAGAAGCACACCAACGCCCCCCAAAGTATACTCCAAAACCGACACCACCCGAGGCGTCCGTAAAAAATTCCAGTTCCCTTGCCAAAACTTCTTTCGAAGGGAATATGGCCACCCCATTAAACGAAACCAAAAAGGATCTCCACACCTCCAAATCTTCCTTCATGGCACCAGATATTCTAACAAAATGATGACCTTCCCGAATAACCTGCGTCGCCAAAGCCAATCCTCGCAAAAAGTCTCTTCCAACCGGAATGACCCTGCACGCAAAATTCAAACGACCAATCAGCGATTGCAGCTTCCTCAACTGCAATTTCCTAACCGACAGGGCCCCTTCCTCTTGCCTCAAAGCTTCCACCACTTTCCCCAAAGGTAGACAACACTCACCCTTAACCAAATCAATCTCAATCCCCAAGAAAGTGATGACTGCCGCCGGACCTTCCGTTTTATCAGAAGTCAAAGGAACACCAAAACGGTGTGCCACCCACTGAAAAGACCGAAGAACACAGAAAATAATCCAAATAATGTGTCAAATTAGTCGACCCTGCCACTGCACGACCCACCCATTCCAAAAATGTACTGAAACACTCAAAAAAGGAACAGGAAATGGAACAACCCATAGGCAAACATAGATCCACATAAAATTTGCCTTCAAACCAAAAACCCAGAAGATGATGACATGAAGGATGAATAGGTAATAGCCGAAAAGCCGACTCAATATCCACCTTAGCCATCAAAGCCCCTTTTCCTGCATCCCGAACCAAATTCACCACGGAATCAAATGACACATACAACACCTAGGCCAACTCCTCACCAATATCATCATTCACCGATCCTCCCCGTGGATAGGATAAATGATGAATCAAGCGAAACTCACCTGCCTTCCGCTTCGGCACCACCCCCAAAGGGGATATCCTGAAATCCCACACCGGCGGAGACGAGAATGGACCTGCCATCCTACCAGCCCCAATCTCCTTAAACACCTTCTCCCGAACTACCTCCGGATACACTCTAGCCGACTCTAAATTTCTTAACTTGCCACCCCCTGGCCTTACCACAAAAGGAATCCGAAAACCATCCCCAAAACCGTCTTGTAGAAACTCCGCATCCCTACGTCTTCCGTAAAGCCTTAGCCACAGTAACATCGCATCAAGTTTCACTGGGGAAGCCCCCCTCTCCAGACCCTCCAAAAGGCAGACCTCCCTGTCTTTCCCTTTTAAAACATCTGGACAATGAATGCAATCCTCCACAATTTGAACATTCGAGCTTGAACCTGCACCCATTACCAAACTTGCACTGACCCTCGTTAAACTGCCAGCACGATCCATTTTTAACACCTGCCGGTGGAGAACTGACCCCTCCCCCACCGGCTCCCCCTGGAACGGGCAAAGCTTTCTGAGCCCCATCAAACGCAACCACAGCGTTATGTCCATCTGATCCCACCCCATCCCTGGGTGAGCCGCCAAATGGGGGCAATGTGGTCATTATGGATAGGGACAAATACATCAGGATGGTGGAGGATATACTAATGGATACAATTATGTAAACAAGAAAACAACACAGCGCTTCAAAAGACCAAAGTCCAAAATGAAGAAAGTGAAATAAACACTCAATATGTCCATAGGCCAAAGACGTTGTCTTTTGAGGGTGGATCTTCTCAGAGTAATGTCGATGGAGTATGTACTGTAGGGAGAAAGCACAAACACAGAGGACCAAAATTGCGCAGTAGGACAGTACCCAAAGTGAGAGTATTATATATCAATAATCAACTCACATTTTGTGGAGCCTACAACCGGCTCCCAGGAATAAGGCGAGCAGGGACTTTATGTTAGGTGCCCATAAAACCTTCACACGGCTTCTTTCAGGATTCACCAATGTGAGGGTATTGGTTTAACTCGCACCACATGCCGACTCCTCCATTGGCCACTTTATCAGTAAGAATGAAATAAAGCTTGTTGACAGAGAAACGAACTGTGCATGACTTTGTTAACTTAGCAATTGTATTCACAACTCGTGTAAAGTGATTCAGGCAGCAACCATCCACCGTGGATGGTTGCTGCCTGAATCACTTTACACGAGTTGTGAATACAATTGCTAAGTTAACAAAGTCATGCACAGTTCGTTTCTCTGTCAACAAGCTTTATTTCATTCTTACTGATAAAGTGGCCAATGGAGGAGTCGGCATGTGGTGCGAGTTAAACCAATACCCTCACATTGGTGAATCCTGAAAGAAGCCGTGTGAAGGTTTTATGGGCACCTAACATAAAGTCCCTGCTCGCCTTATTCCTGGGAGCCGGTTGTAGGCTCCACAAAATGTGAGTTGATTATTGATATATAATACTCTCACTTTGGGTACTGTCCTACTGCGCAATTTTGGTCCTCTGTGTTTGTGCTTTCTCCCTACAGTACATACTCCATCGACATTACTCTGAGAAGATCCACCCTCAAAAGACAACGTCTTTGGCCTATGGACATATTGAGTGTTTATTTCACTTTCTTCATTTTGGACTTTGGTCTTTTGAAGCGCTGTGTTGTTTTCTTGTTTACATAACTGCCATTTGGGTATTTAGAGAAACCCCCCATACAACATTCAGCGAGTGGGATAGACACCATTCCGGTGGGCGCTGCACCCCTCTTTTTCCTTTAATGGATACAATTACTTACAGAGTTCTACCTGCTAATCCTCTGATCAAATTTCAGGGGGAACTTGAATCCCTATTATTGGATGCTGTAAATCTTGAACTGCTAAATGACAAACAATCACGAGCACTATCTCCACAAACACCAACTGTGGCGACCCTTTATTGCCTCCCTAAATTTCATAAATGTCAGATTAATCCACCAGGAAGACCTATCGTCTCAGGCAATAACAACTTGACTGAACGTATAAGTCAATATTTAGACGAGTTTTTAAAACCTTTGGTACATAAACTCCCTTCTTATCTTAAGGACACTAAAGATGTCTTAACAATATTGCAAGATGTATACGAACTACTTCGAACACTTTGTTATGTAGCCTTGATGTGGTGAACCTATATGGCTCCATCCCTCATGATAAGGGGCTAGCAACCATGGATCTATATTTAAGGGAGAATGCGAATTTAACTCCCGACTGGAATTATTTTTTGTTGCAGTTATTAGAATTTATTCTTAAAAAACATTTCTTTCTCTTCGATGGCAAATATTATTTGCAAACAGTTGGAATGGCGATGGGTACTTCCGTAGCCCCATCATATGCCAATATTTATCTTGGGATGTGGGAAGAAAAAGTGGTATTTCATGAATCCATGATTACATACACTTCTAAAATCAAAATGTGGCGTAGATATATCGATGACATAATCATACTCTGGGAGGGTACAAGGGAAGAGTTTGATAACTTCTGCGATATACTCAATGAAAATAATCTTAATTTGAGATTTACATCGGAAATACAGAACGAGACCTTGAATTTTCTCGACCTAACAATAACAAAGATCGATAATACATTACAAACCAAAGTGTTTCGTAAATTAACAGCAACAAATAGCCTTCTACATTGGCAGAGTTATCACCCTTTATCCCTCAGATCAGGGATACCCACAGGACAGTATTTGAGACTAAGGAGGAATTGCTCATCCCTGACTGAATTTAAATCTCAAGCGGACGATTTACGATAAAGGTTCCGTGAAAAGGGGTACTCCCAGAAGGTGCTCAAACGGGCTTATCATAAAGCCCTTATGAAGGATAGAAATCAACTTCTTGAACCAAGAGTCAAGGATACAACGAATTCCCAAATAGACTCATAGCTATTTATGATGAAGCTAACTACAAAATTAAAGAGATTTTAAAAACATATTGGCCCATTCTCAAATTAGATACAGAATTGGCTAAAGTCATCTCTCCAGCAGCCTCTTTCACTACCAGAAGAGGTGCCAATCTGCGCAATAAACTTAGTCCTAGTTACCTTGCAGAGATTAAAAATTCGCAACAGGGTAATCATTGGTTACATTCGTCGAGAAAAGGCACATATCGCTGTGGGCGATGCATTGCTTGTAATTATATAGCGAAGCCCTCCTTCTCCTTTAAGGATAGCACCAACACAGAGGAATTCACAACACAAACACATTTTACATGTAATTCCAAAGGTCTCATTTATTTAATGATTTGTTCCTGTGGAAAACAATATGTTGGTAAAACGATAAGACCTTTTAAAATGTGGATCATGGAACATGTACGTTCGGTTCGGTACCTGAGAGAGACTCCGGTCTCAAGACATTTAAGATTGAATCATGGAAACTGTTCTAAACTGATTTGCTTTTTGGGGATTGAATTAGTCACTTTGGGACCAAGAGATGGTAATTTGGATTTAAAATTATTACAACGAGAAGCATATTGGATTTACCGTTTGAAAACCTTGCAATCCGGTGGTCTTAATGAAGGTTTTAACTTTACATCTTTTGTGCATCCAAATTGATGCATTAATTTAATACTGTCAATCTGTATTTAACATCTGTGATTAGACTACTTCAGCGTGCTGGTATTGTTAAATAGAGTTTCCAGAAAGATCATCTGGAACCTATTTGAAATCCATCATCTGCTTAATTACCACAAAACAACCGCTGTCACCACAAAACAACTCATACACGCCCTGGTAATCTCCCGACTCGACTATTGCAATAATCTCTTATCTGGCCTCCCTCTGTCCCGCCTCTCCCCCCTACAATCCATCCTGAACGCCTCCGCCAGGCTAATCCACCTCACCTGCCGCTCTGTCTCTGCCGCTCCCCTCTGCGAGTCCCTTCACTGGCTCCCCATCCACTGCAGAATTAAGTTCAAAATCCTTATCCTTACCTACAAAACCCTCACTAACTCAGCTCCCCACTACCTGTCCTCACTAATCACCAAATACACCCCAGCCCGCTCCCTAAGGTCAAACAGTGACCTGCGCCTAGCTTCTCCGCATCACCTCTTCCCATGATAGACTGCAGGATTTCTCACGCGCAGCCCCCACTCTCTGGAACGCTCTCCCTCGTGCTGTCAGACTTTCCCCTAACTTCTCTTCCTTCAAACGCTCCCTGAAAACATTCCTATTTAGGAAGCCTACCACCCAACTCACTGACGCAACCATCAAACACTCTCACCTTACAGTCCTCTCCTCCTGTTTCCAACCCCAACCCTCCAGATTGTGAGTTCCTACGGGAATAGGGCCCTCATCTCCTCCTGTACTGTTTGTCAAATGTTGTTCAATGTATTGTAACCCTGTCTGTACTGTGCTTATTGTACAGCGCTGCGGAATATGCTGGCGCTTTATAAATAAATAATAATAATAATAATAATAATAATTGATGATTGAAAAACCACGCCTTCAATCAGTGTGCCTATAAAAGAAGTTGATCTGCAGAGAATCTGTTTCATTTCATTCTTTCTTTTAGCTTGGATGGTTGTGTGTATGTGAATTGTTACTCACTCCTGATGATGCTGAATCTGTTCAGCGAAACGCGTTGAGATATGTATACAGTCTCTTTTGGTGTGCATACATTTATTCTCATGGTGGTCATGGGTTTTTGAATTTACCTTTTGATTGGTTATATTTCTAATGACTGTGCTGCATAATGAGTCCTACAAGGTTGGTGCCTATATAGAATCATTCATTGTGTATCCTTGATAGCCACAGAGTTATACATCAATCTATCTTTAGATCTTTCCTATCATACGAACCCTCGAAGGTTCGCTCCTTTGCTATTGATCAAAAGGACTCTAATAATGTGGTGTATCACTTCTAATGCACTTGAATAATTATGTGATAGAAAAGGAATGACGAAACAACGGTACTATAAGGTGTTTTTATTTAGACCTTAGTATTGATAACAGTTTTCAAGGTAGAATTGCTAGTATTGAGTCTATATATAGGGTTATTTTCCATCGAGAAGCTATTGTCCGGCACATAATTTGTTCTATCGTATATGACTGTATTGACCAAGTAGAACGGATACTGCTTATACAGAACTCATCTCAGTGTACTGTTCATAGACCCAGGGCATTGTATAGATATATGTATGTTCATATGTGTATCAGAAAGGTTATATATAGACCGTCACATTCTAGCTTTGCTAGTTAGAGCTCCTGGGTAATACTCTGGATGTTAATCAACACAGTCATAAGTTTGTCATATTGAGGTCTGAACCTCATTCAATTTATTCCAAGTATTTTACCAATCCTTCTTGCAATTGGAATTGTGTTTATAATACGGGTCACCTAGAAGTGTCCATCCAAAATTGGAAGGTTATAACTTAGGAAGGTGATACGTAAACACTACAGCATCAGAGCTGTTTATTGCATCACGCAACCAATACCATCATGTTGTGAAGTGGTAACTTTTGTTAGGTTTATTGAGAGGTAAATTGGCCATTTGACAATTGACACAATAATCACTGTTGACCTGAGAAAGGAGATATTGCACTATATGAGGCAGTTATTCTATTATGAGTAATGAATGGAAGCATGAAAGTTTAAGTTTATTTTTGTACGTTTTATTTTAATTACATTAAAGGTTAAATTTTAAAAACTTCACTTATCTTCTATATCGAAAAATGGGTGACCCCCTTAGTTAGGGTGGAGTTTTTTTCTTCACCTGATATCAGTCATTCAAATCAATATTGCCTAAAATTGTACCGATTTACTATATCATTTTGAGCCGCCAAACGTTGCCTAAACTGCTCATCGTATTTCCACCATGCCCAACCACCATAAATCCGATAAGCCTCCCAAATCCCATCCACATAACAAAAAAGAGCCGAACAGTGCTGTGGGCTCTTCTCCCCAACCACACTTGCCAAAATACAAAAAGCCCGGAGCCAATTCCCAAACGACTTAGGAATCCTCCGATACCTCTTTTTCCTTTCCTCTTCCTCCTTAGACGAATCATCCTTAACCCCAGCCACCTCATCCAAAGGAAGCAGGGAAAAAAGCTCCACATACTCACCCTGCCATATACCTTCCTTAACCTCCTGTTTCAAATGAAACCCCAAAGGATCAGAAAATGACACGTAAGCATTCCTCCTGGCCACATCCACCACCCCTGCGGACTCAGCGAGTGAACCCAACACACCACTCGGTCCTCTTGAAGCCATAGCTTCACCACCAAAAGCTCCACCAACTCTTCCAACTGGCCCACATGCACCCTTCCATGCTTGAGCCAAATCAACTCCCTGGTTCAAACCCCCTTGTGAAACCGACCAAGCGTCAAAGGCCCCCTGTAAAAAAGACATGAAAGAACTCATATCACCACCATTTCCATTACCTGTCACCACACGAGGTCCACCCGAACTTCCTGGAACCTCCTGTGCCGCAGTTTCCGAACCCCTCACTCCAACTCTACCGACTCCACCAGCCTGGAAACCACCAACCGGCTGCGGACTCCTCTCCTGAACCATTGGAACTGTGGACGAAAAAACATTTGTGCGATGAGCCTCAGAACCCGAAGTACCATAATCATTATTTCGCTCCACCACACCAAATTGCGGAGCCCCATCAGCTCCACCATCTGAACACCAATTTACTTCGAGCTCCTGAGTAACCTCATCCTGCACACCATCACCCTGTGCCACACCACAGTCCACACCCCCATCCACCAACTGCCTTACCGCCGAAACATCAGTCCCCGAGACAGTCATCGCTCCACCTCTGGGACCCCTGGCGGACCACCGAACTCTTCTTCTACCCGAGGAACTCCTCGACCTCCGCACTCCTTCTCTCCTGGTAGCGCTCACCACACCACCCCTCCGACCAGAAGGATCCTTAGCCCCCGATACCGGCCTCGAGCTGCTACCTTCCACACCTCTGGAAACGCTCATGCCAGCCTCATTCCCAACTGCGTCACCTCCAGCCAACATCCGCTGGACCAACCGTCCTCGGCCTCTCACAGCCTCCAATCTCAACCTCTCAGCCACCGATTCATCACTGGATTCTCCTCCCGGACTGAACTGCTCCGGAGGCCTCGAAATCCTGACAGGCCGAGCTCTCACTTCCGACTCTGCCGCCAGCGCTTCCGACAAGCTTCTTCTGGCCCACTCCACACCAGGATGCCGAGCAGCCTCCCGCACTTCCTCCAATAGCGACTCCAGTTCACCACCTTCCGCCATCCACAAAGACAATTTTTTAAGGCAAAAGCCGAAAACGCCGCTCTGACGCAGCTCAGATTTTTACAGCTCTACCTCAGGAGAAAAAGGCGTGCAGAGCCTCTCCACACGCACCTTAAGTACCCTCCTGGTAACTCCTCCCACACCTATCTTGCTCAAAACTCCACACACGCTGCAAAACCTTCTAGAAAAATCCTCCCTGCGTCCTGGCATCAGAGGCAACTTAAGGGCTCTACGCCTTAGGTGCTTCAGGCCTTCATTAAGGTAAATTGATGTCAATTAAGGTTCTTCATTCTGATTGTCTGAATCCCACGAAAAAAACAGTCCGCACACTGATTTCGTGCGCAACGTTACTGCGCGTGTATTACACTTCGTTTTGTGCGTCGTTTTTACAAACGTTATTTTCTGATGGATGAGAAAATGCGTTCAGATCGGTATACCACGTTAATTTTAACGCGATAACGCTGGACAATGCGCGCAAAAAAATTAGCGCTGCGCGAACGAAATTGCGTGAAGAAAAAATAGGGGCCAAAGTCTTTCAAATAAATATACTTAAAAATGAAGGATTTTTGGTCAGTTCCTAGTTCTTGGGTCCGTTCCTTTTGTACCTTGAGAAAACATAGAGAGAAATATACAGCAATGGCGCAGAATCCAGGTATATAAGAAAATTATATTTTTAAGTAAGGTTAAAAACACTCACATACTGTAGAGCCACACTAAAACCTGGCTCTAGGTGTACATGCGTTCGGCCAACTTAGGCCCCTATTACAATCTTCACGCAAATGCGCTCGCGCAGTGCAATTTTTTTGGCGTACGCAAAAAAACGTTAGCGCGCGCAAATTAACGCAGTATTACGATCCGAGCGCAGTTTTTCAGCCTTTTTGTTTTTTTGAGCGCAAATCCGACGCGCAAAGCCGGGCGCAAATGACCGTTGCGTGCAGGAATCGGTGGGCAGACTGTTTTTTGCACGGGATTCAGCCAATCAGAATTAAGAACCACCATTTGCTAGATTTCGGTTGTTGCGCCTGTCAAAGTCAATCTGCGTATATGTGCTGCAACAAAAATAAAAAAATTAAACAATTTATTAATTTTATTGTTTGGGTATGTTTAGAATGTGTAACTGTACTGTGCTGTATTTTTTTTTTGTGCAGGTTCATTTCGTTTCGGCCAGAATGTTCAGATTGTGAGTTAACACCAGGTTTTCAAAGACGTTACGATACTTCGCGCAAACGTCGTTCGTACGACGTTGCGCGAAGATCGTAATACCATCCGCTCGAACACATTCGCGCTGACAATGTAAGTATGGGATGCGCGCATGGACTTGGTTTGCGCAGGGTCAATCGCGGTAGACGCTAACGCGCATCGTTTGCGCGAACGTCGTAATACGACGTTCTGCGCAAATGTTTTTGTCTTCGCGCAAAAGCGCATTTGCTCGCACCCAAATGCGCTGCGTGAGGATTGTAATAGGGGCCTTAGAAGGGTGGCTCAACCTTTCTCTCGACACTTTCTTCATGGATATGGTGGATCACAGGCAAGTGGCTCCCAGGATGGAATGCAGAAGAGACAAAGCTCTCATAGCGTAATTAGTCTCACTAGGTATTTATATAGTGCAGTACAGAATTATACTCACCAATGCTGGAGCCTGTGATTTGATTGGGCTCATGTGTTGCGCCTTGGTGCTTTCAGAGGTTAGCATCTCACCCCTTTAGGTCCTGGGTGTGATGGTTCTGCTGCTGTGTGTGCTCGCAAGATGAGGAGTAAGTAACAAAGAGCGCAAACTTTTTATGCATAAATAACAATTTCTCTTTATTTGGTATACAGGTCTAGTCCACACTGGCTGGGTACACCTTTTTCATTATTACCTTTATTGATGGCCGAATTAGCTATCTCACATTTGTAGAAACACATTGGTTAACGGTAGCCCTTACAATTAGGGAACACCTAATATAATTGATAATAAATTAAATGAATCTACCGAATTAAAAATTTATTGCAAATATCACAAAGGTGACTGTGTTTACAGATAGGATAGGCATATTTACAAAACGACATTTTTTTGTAGTGCTTTATAGTAAAAATATTTAATGAATTTAATTTAACTGAAAGTGATGATATGAGGGAGGACTAAACAGCCTCAAACATAAAACAATGGATAATATCAGTATCCATAATAAACCATGAGATAAAATCTGTGATTAGAAGAAGTCATCGCAGAAAACATAACCACTTAGGCTGGGGTCAGACCAGCGCACTTTTAACGTGCGTTCTGGCGCACATAATTACGGCAGCACTAGCAGCAAATGACGGGCAATGACGGCCAATATACGAAGTACGGTCGCACGAAAGTCCGGCCGCGCAACGCAAGTGGAAAATGAACGCATTTTTTCGAGAACGCAGAACCTCTAGTACGGATGTACAGAGTGCGCTGCGTCCGCATAGCGGTGTGTGTGTGTGATTTGGAGACGTCAGACCCTGCTCGTGTCCGGCCAACATAACGTCCAGACGCAAAAAGTTTCCTGGTTTGGATTCGTAAAACATCACGCACGAAAATGCGCATCGTATGACCGTTTTCGCATATTCCGTGAAAAAATACATCAATGCGTTTGGACGCACTTTTTTACGTTCGCGTGTAAAAATGCTTTCGTTTGACCCTAGCCTTAACCCTTTCACTATATCTTTTTGTTGCAAAAAATATTATCATAACATTTATTTGAAACGGGATGCGAAGTTAAGACTTAAATGTAGGGTTAAGGCCCGGGTCAGACGAGTGCACTAGGTGCGCAATCCTCCATAGGGGATCAAGCCTTGCAGCGCTGAGCGCACTAACTGCGCTCAGCGAGGTGGCCAGACGGGCGTCAGAGTGGAACGATGTCCACTCTCTTGGACATTCCTTCCGCTCTCAAAGACGCTTGTCTGACCCCGGCCTAAAGGACATTTTTTTAAAAAAAATCTGAGAT
Source organism: Leptobrachium leishanense (assembly GCA_009667805.1). NCBI lineage: Eukaryota > Metazoa > Chordata > Amphibia > Anura > Megophryidae > Leptobrachium > Leptobrachium leishanense. Next base: position 492,954,040 of record CM019063.1, read on the forward strand.
GGTTCAAAGACTAAAATAATGTAAATTTAATTTTTCATTTATTTCCTTATATTTTACAAAAATCTTGCTTTTGCAGCAATAACGTCTGTTGCGCTTTTTGTTACAGTGAGGGGAGGAGATGCTCCTCGTAGCTTCTTTACAGTAATACGTGGCAAAAGGAATGAGATCTCAAAGATAAATGTATTTATTTCCACAGAGCACAATTATTTTTGCCTTAACGACTTTCCCTTAAAATTGAGTTTTATATAATAACTTTTATTTTTCATTGTACATATACGCTTTTTTGGTAGAGGAAGGGTTAAGCATGTAAACCCGTGCCAAAAATAGGAAATAAAGACAATATACATATACACTGTATTTAACGTGGAATAGATAATTTAGCAATTACATTTATTGTCTGTGGAAGTTTTTAGTTTTTTGGTTCATAGTGGGTGGAATTCTCGCTACAGAATTTTTCAGATCACTGTAGAACATAAGTCCTCCTCGCCTTTCTGTCAGTTTGCCATGTACTTAAACGTTTATATTTTAGCACCGGGGTTATGCCCTGTGCGGTATATCTTGCTGAAAGCACGGGGATTAATTGTTCATATGAATATCTGCTAAGCATGCATTCTATATACAAGTTTATTTCTGGCTGGGGATTGATTAATATAAACTTAATTCAAACACAGGATTAAAAACATGCCGGTCTAACTTTTGGAATGGGAACTGAAAGCTGATTAAATTGTAACACAAAGACTTTAGTATAGAGAGTAGTCTTTTATCTGCTCTGTAAGTTTAGAGAGTTGAGCAAAACAACTTGAGCCTTTGTTGACATAAGTATCAAGAGTTTATCTATAGGTTCTTCAAAACCTTGCATATTATTATTATTTATTAAGCGCCAACACATTTCGCTGCTTTGTTCAATGGGTAAAGACAGGACAATTCTACAATACATAAAGGAGGCAGGTCAGTATTCCTGCCAGCAGATACAGGAGGACGTGAGGACCATATTCCTGTGGGAATTTACAATCGCAATAGGTGAGGGAATTAGAAACAGGAGGGGGCTACAATGATGAGTTAATGCAGGGAGAAGTGAGGACCATTTTGGGTCGGTCGGATGTCTTGTTATGGAGTCAGGTGTTCGGCTTCCCTAAAGAGAATGGTCTTTAGGGAGCGTTTAAATGAAGCCAGATTTGGGGACAGTCTGATTTTGCAAGGAAGCGCATTCCATAGGGTCGGCGCCGCACGAGAAAAGTCCTGCAATCTGGCATGTGATGAGGTAATGATGGAGGATGCCAGGCGCAGGTCATTGTTGGATCTTAGAGGACGGGCTGGGGTGTACCTGGTGATTAACGGGGGACAGGTAGTGAGGGTCGGTGTTAGTGAAGGTTTTGTAGGTCAGGGTGAGTAGTTTGAATTTGATTCTGCTGTGGATGGGGAGCCAATGTAGGGATTCACAGAGAGGAGCAGAAGAGACTGAGCGACGGGTGAGATGGATAAGCCGGGCGGATGTGTTTAGGGGGATGTGTTTAGGGGGATGTGACTGCAGGGGGAGAGGCGGGAGATAGGAAGGCCAGTCAGGAGGTTGTTGCAGTAGTCCAGGCAGGAGATAACAAGTGACTGGATAAGTTGCATGGTGGTGTTAGGAGTCAGAAATGGACGAATTTTGGCAATATTGCAGAGGTATATGCAATACGGAGGGTATTAGTTACATGATGTTATTGCAGCGTTCTCATATAGCCTGCATTATGTCTCAATTCTTCCTTCCCTCCCCCACTATCACAGGTCAAGTTGAGCAGGAACATTTTTTGATCCTAAAATTAGATAATACACAGTACAAGTGCAAAAACAAAAAACAACACAGGAGGTGTATGAAAAACAGTATCGCTCACCACTCGCCAACGATGTACCCTGTATCTCAAATACAGAAATAATACAATAAAATACACTTCTTGGGTGAAGCGCTACTCCACAGAGTTCTTATATTCTGTTTTTGAATGGATCTCAAAAATCTAAAAATAAAAACATAGGGCCCTATTACAATCTTCGCGCATACTTTTGCGCTCGCGCAAAAACGCATTAACGCGAGGGGCAAAACCCTTTGCGCTGAACGTCGTATTAAAATGTCAGCGCAACAAACGCGCGTATATGTCTACCGCGGGTGAACCTGCGCGAACACTGTGCGAGCTTACTGTACTTTGCGCGTCCTATACTTAACATTGTGAGCGCAAACGCGAATGTGCGCTGGTACGCGGATGGTATTACAATCTATGCGCAGGAATTATCGCATAGACTTTGCGCGCATAATTTTAGCAACTCCTAAATGCTGGTGGTAATGGCAAATTCTATCGACCTGGCCGAAACCAAATACACCAGCCCAAAAAAAAATACAGCAAAGTATAGTTACACATTCTACACATATCAAACCAATAAAATGGAGAAGTTGTGCGTGCAATTTTTTTTATACTGCATATTTGCGCAGATTGGCTTTGACAGGCGCAAAATCTTAACGTGAGACAATTGTGGTTCTTAATTCTGATTGGCTGACTCTCGTGAAAAAAACAGTCTGCACACTGATTTCTGCGCGCACGTTTTTGCGCGTTCGTTTTACGCGCGTTATTTTTTGATGGATGAAAAAAATGTGCGAGGATTGTAATATCAGAGTTGATTTATGCGCGTTAACGTTTAACGCTTTGCGCAAAAATTCATCACTTTACACCACGTTTTACACCACTGCATCCGACGCTTTGTATTGCACTTGGTGATGTATGGCTTGGATGCAGCTGCACGGCCATGGAAACCCATTCCATGAAGCTCTCTGCGCACTGTTCTTGAGCTAATCTGAAGGCCACATGAAGTGTGGAGGTCTGTAGCGATTGACTCTGCAGAAAGTTGGCGACCTCTTCACACTATGCGCCTCAACATCCGCTGACCCCGCTCCGTCAGTTTACGTGGCCTACCACTTCGTGGCTGAGTTGCTGTCATTCCCAAACACTTCCCTTTCTTATAATACAGCTGACAGTTGACGCAGGAATATTTAGGAGCGAGGAAATTTCACGACTGGATTTGTTGCACAGGTGGCATCCTATCACAGTTCCACGCTGGAATTCACTAAGCTCCTGAGAGCGACCCATTCTTTCACAAATGTTTGTAAAAACAGTCTGCATGCCTAGGTGCTTGCTTTTATACACCTGTGGCCATGGAAGTGATTGGAACACCTGATTCTGTTTATTTGGATGAGTGAGCGAATACCTTTGGCAATATAGTGTAGGTTCAGGAAGGGGTTAAAAGAATTAGAAGCCAATTAAATATGAATTTCAATAAAAATAAACACCTTTTTTGTTTCATTCACATAAATTTGTAAAACCGCTTTGTTCTCTATTATGTATAGAATATATGTGTTATTATTATTCATCTTTTATCTTCAAAGGAGTTGGAAATACAACTCGGCAAGAAAGGTCAGGAGGTGACAGAATTGAAAAGCATGAAGGCACAAGTGGAAGATGAGTTCACTGTTTCAAAACAAAGACTTCTCCTGCAGGAAAAAGAGATGCAAAATCAAATAGGTAGCTCTTTTATATTTTCTATTCGATCAAAGCCTAGACACGTTGCTGCCTTTTGTTGTTAAGATGCAATGATTTAATCCTGTGTTTTGGCAGAACAGATACAAACCATGTCAAGCAAACAAAAAGCATGCAACGCCGAACAAACCAAATTAAAAAGCCTGGTTGAAAAACTGCAGCCGAAAACATCTACCGATCAATGTACAAGTGGGAATGACAGTGGAGATGTCTTGGATGTGAAGCAGGTATTGAGGATATAATGGGAGAGGGAGAATTTCTTTTGCTTTGTAAACAATTGTAATCTATCTTCTATCTATTCTGTATCTAAGAAAGCAACATGCTGCTGATATTCCAGAGTTCCACCTATGTGAATATTAACACACTGTGAATCTTTTATTAAAACATTATGGCCACTATTACACTCTTCACGCACAATTTTGCGCGTGCGCAATAACACATTAACGCGAGGGGAAAAACCCTTTGCGCTGAACGTCGTATTACAATGTCCGCGCAAAAAATGCGCGTTAACGTCTACCGTTGGTGAACCTGCGCGAACCCTTTGAGAGCATAATGTAAGTTGCGCGTCCTATACTTAACATTGTGAGCGCAAATGCGTTTTAGCGCTGGTACGCGGATGGTATTACAATCTATTTACAACGTTTGCGCGCATAATTTTAACGTCTTTGAAAAGCTGGTGTTAACGGCAAATCTGAACGTCCTGGCCGAAACCAAATACACCAGCATGAAAAAAAAATACAGCAACGTATAGTTACACATTCTACACATACCCAAACAATAAAATGGAGAAGTTGTGCTTGTTTTTATTATTGCTGCAGCATATATACTCAGATTGATTTTTACAGGCGCAAAAACTTAACGGGAGACAATTGTGGTTCTTAATTCAGATTGGCTGAATCGCTCGAAAAAACAGTCCGCCCACCGATTTCTGCTCGCAGCGTTAATGCGTGCGCGTTTTTGCTCTTCTTTTTTACGCGCCTCATTTGACGGATGAAAAAATACACTCGGATTGTAATACCTGCGTTAATTTACGCCCGTTAACATTTAACGCTGCGCGTAAAACAAATTGCGCTGCGGGTGCGCTTTTGCGCAAAGAGTGTACTAGAGCCCTATGTAAATTGAAGCAATGTGTATTAACCCCTTCACTACCAAGCAATTTGTGTTGAAAAAAAAATATTATCATAAAAAATTTTTTAAACATGAGATGAGACGTTAACAGTTAAATATAGGATAAAATAGCCATTTTGGGCATAAATTGTTATTCTGATATAGTTGAGCAAATTAACATTATTTAATTCTTAATTTTTAATTTTTCATGTATTTGTTTACTATCCTTCTCAGAAACATTAAAATGTAAGATTCTGAACTCTAGATGGTATCCTTTATCTAACATAATTTCACAAGGGGTCTGCATTATTATCATACAGGCAGAAAAGACCTTTATGTTAGATACAGTAACTGTGATAAAGATAAATAATACAGATCGCCTGTTTTTGGGGATTTGTAGTGATCATAATGAGATTATTAGGAATGCAAAAAATACCAATAGAATTTAAAAATATTATCTGTAGGTGACATAATGCCTGTTTATAGAGATTACAGTAACACCTTGTATCTGTACTGTACAGCAGGAGTAAAGTCGAGCAGGAATGCATGGGAATGCAGTTCCTCCACTATTTTTACAGAAGGAACTCACTTCCCAATGGTCCCATACACTATAAAGCTTGTATTCAGGTGTTCAATCATACATTTCCGTATTAAATCATATACTGTATGCGTGGGCGTCCACAGAAATTTTTCCGGGGGGGGGGCAAAATTTTAATAGCATCCATATTCTGCCCTTTTGACAATGTCATGAAGGGGACAGTCATAAAATAAAGCATAGTAATACAGAGGCTGCGAAACATGATGCAAGTCTAATAGAAGAATAAAGGTGTAAGTGTCTGATCTGAGTGTTGCATTTTCTAGTCTGTTAACGCTATTCAATGCACCACACTAGTCACACACCCAGGATCAAGGCACTAAAGGAAGTGTTTTTTTTTAGGCCATCTTGGGAATACGCAAACCATGACCCCCCACACACAGATACTGGCACACACACCAGGCTCCCCACTGCAAATATATATATATATATATACATATACATATATATATACATATATATATATATATATATATATATACACACACACCAGCCCCCTTACCACACACACACATGTATATATATACACACATATATATATATATATACATTTGTGTTCAAAATTATTCAACCCCCAATGCTGTAAAGGGTTTTAGGGAATTTAGTGTACATATGTAATTGTATTCAGAATGAAATCCTACAAGGACTTTTTAAAGAACCATATGCAACTAAAATGACATCAATTGGTTTTGTAATACAGTAGTAAATGTTTCTTTTGTGAATTCTTCATTGACACAATTATTCAACCCCTTAAAGACCACCACTCTGAAGAACAGAGGTTCATTCAAGTGTTTTCAATCAGGTATTGAAAACACCTGTGGATGTCACGGAGCAGCAATAAAGCATAATAAGCACCAATTAGGCAGCTTTAAAATGACTGTGATACTCAGCTCCTTCTAGACATTTACTGGTGTGGTTACAAACATGGTGAAGTCAAGAGAATGGTCCAGGAAGACAAGAGAAGAGGTGATTACTCTTCACAGGAAGGGCAATGGCTATAAGAAGATTGCAAAGATGTTAAACATACCAAGAGAGACCATAGGAAGCATCATTCGCAAATTCAAGGCAAAGGGCACTGTTGAAACGCTACCTGGTTGTGGCAGAAAGAAGATGCTGACTTCGACTGCTGTGCACTACCTGAAGCGTAGAGTGGAGAAAAGTCCCCGTGTGACTGCTGAGGAACTGAGAAAAGATTTGTCAGATGTGGGTACTGAAGTTTCAGCTCAGACAATACGGCGCACACTGCGTAATGAAGGCCTCCATGCCAGAACTCCCAGGCGCACCCCCTTGCTGTCTCCAAAGAATAAGAAGAGTCGACTGCAGTATGCCAAAAGTCATGTGGACAAACCACAGAAGTTTTGGGATAGTGTTCGTGGGCTGATGAAACAAAATTAGAACTGTTTGGGCCCATGGATCAACGCTATGTTTGGAGGAGGAAGAACAAGGCCTATGAAGAAAAGAACACCTTGCCTACTGTGAAGCATGGCGGGGGATCAATCATGCTTTGGGGCTGTTTTGCTTCTGCAGGTACAGGGAAGCTTCAGCGTGTGCAAGGTACCATGAATTCTCTTCAGTACCAGGAGATATTGGATGACAATGTGATGCAGTCCGTCACAAACCTGAGGCTTGGGAGACGTTGGACCTTTCAACAGGACAATGATCCCAAGCATACCTCCAAGTCCACTAGAGCATGGTTGCAGATTAAAGGCTGGAACATTTTGGAGTGGCGTCGCAGTCACCTGACTTAAATCTGGTTGAGAACCTCTGGTGGGACTTAAAGAAAGTAGTTGCAGTGCGCAAGCCTAAGAATGTGACTGAACTGGAGGCTTTTGCCCATGACGAATGGGCGAAGATACCCGTAGATCGCTGCAAGACACTTGTGTCAAGCTATGCTTCACGTTTAAAAGCTGTTATAACTGTAAAAGGATGTTGTACTAAGTACTAAGATTGAATGTCACTTGGGGGTTGAATAAAACTGATAATGATGTGAGCACAGAAAAGACATTTGTGGTTATTTCATTATAAATGTTATGTTATATTTGTCTGACCTACACGTGCCTCTTTGATTTAATTGTAAGCAATATGATCAAAATCAATGTCAAACTGGCCAAAACACTCAATTTCAGTGGGGGTTGAATAATTTTGAACACAACTGTATATATATATATATACATATATTTATACACACTCACCTTCCCTGCATACAAATACACACACACACATCTTCTCTCCTCAACCCTCTCTTAGATTGTAAGCTCTTGATCAGGGTCCCCGCTTAGATTGTAAGCTCTGGAGCAGGGTCCCCTCTCCTCTTAGATTGTAAGCTCTGGAGCAGGGTCCCCTTTCCTCTTAGGACCATGCTCCAGAGCTTACAATCTAAGAGGAGATGGGACCCTGCTCAAGAGCTTACCATCTAAGAGAAATATTGTAAGCTCTGGAGCAGAGTCCTTTTTCTAGATGGTAAGCTCTTGAGCAGGGTCCCCTCTCCTTTTTAGATTGTAGGCTCTGGAGCAGGGTCCTAAGAGGAGAGGGGACCCTGCACGAGAGCTTACAATCTAAGAGGAGAGGGGACCCTGCACCAGAGTTTACAATCTAAGAGGAGAGGGGACCCTGCTTCAGAGCTTACACTCTAAGAGGAGAGGAGACCCTGCCCCAAAGCTTACAATCTAAGAGGAGAGGGGACCCTGCTCAAGATCTTACAATCTAAGAGGAGAAAGATTGTAAACTCTGGAGCAGTATCCTAAGAGGAGAGGGGATCCTGCTCCAGAGCTTACAATCCAAGAGGAGAAAGGACCCTGCTCCAGCGCTTACAATCTTTCTCCTCTTAGATTGTTGGCTCTGGAGCAGGGTCCCCTCTCCTCTTAGATTGTAAACTCTGTAAACTCTCATAAATAAAGACACTGGCATCAAGCTTAATAAAAAAGTATTTATTTGACAATCATTACCTTTTTTCCTGTGGCCCATAGGAGCAGCTGCACCTGCATCTCAGCCCTCCCTCTCCCAGCCTGCAAAGTGAGAGCATGTGGTGGATTCTAGGTGGAGTGGGGATGTGACGCTCGTGCAGCCTAGGTGGAGAGCCCAGGAACTGCAGCGTGCAGTGAATAAATTATCATAATTTAAGCCTGTTGATCCAAGGGGGGCAAGTGCCCCCCTTGCCCCATGCTGTGGACGCCCATGACTGTATGTATTGTGACTTATCATAAAATTTGCATAAATTCCATATATAATTAGGTCCGTATATATTTGGACACAGGCACAATTATAGTTTAATCCGGTATTGACATATTCAAGCTATAGTTATATAATGGATATGGGTTGAAAGTGCACACTCTCAGGTTTAATGTGAGGGTATGTACATCCAAATTGTAGGAAGGGTTTAGGAATTACAGCTCTTAAGAGTAGCCAACTGCCCTTTTTCAAGGGATCAAAAGTAATTGGACAATTGAATCAAAAGCCGTTTCATGGCCAGGTGTGGGCTACTCCTTCATTATGTCATCAATTAAGCAGCTAAAAGCTCTGTGAACCTTCATCATGCGTTCAAAGGAGCTGTCCATGTGAGTGAAACAGGCCACTGTAAGGCTTCAAAAACAAAACAAATCGAACAGAGCTAATAGCAAAATTAGGAGTTGCCAAATCTACAGCTTGGTACATTCTGAGGAAAAAAGGACGCACTGGTGAGCTCAGCAACATAAAAAAGCCTGGAAGTCCATAGGAGACAACAGTGGTGGATGATCGCAGGATCTTCTCTATGGTAAAGAAAAAACAATTCACATCATCCAGCCAAGTGCAGGACACTCTCCAGGAGGTGGGCATAGCATTGTCAAAGTCTACAATCAAGAGAAGACCTCACAAGAGCAAATACAGAGGGTTCACCACAAGGTGCAAACCATTCATAAGCCTGAAGAATAGAAAAGCCAGATTAGACTTTGCCAAAAAAACAACTAAAAAGCCAGACCAGTTCTGGAAAAGCATTCTCTGGACAGATGAAACTAAGTTTAATCTTTACCAGAATGACGTTAAGAAAAAGTTTGGAGAAGGCTTGGAGCAGCTCATGATCCAAAGCACACAATGTCATCTGCAAAACATGGTGGAGGCAGTGTGATGACATGGACATGCATGGCTTCCAGGGGCACTGTGTCATTGGTGTTATTGATGATGAGACAGAAGACAGAAGCAGCCGGATGATTTCAGCAATGTACTGTTAGCCCAGATTCAGCCAAATGCAGCAAAGTTGATTGGACACAATCACAGTACACATGATATACTTCACAGCAGCTCGGACTGGGACAAAAAAATAGGCCCAGTCATTTTGGACTGAGCAGCCCACTTTTTTTTATTCTACATAGTGCACATCACTGTGGAGCCATGTGATACGCTCATACACAGCATAAACACCCTCATGCACACCGCACATTATTGGGATCTCTGTGACACCCTCATGCACACTGCACATTACTGTAGAGCTCTGTGAGACCCTCATACACACCACACATTACTGTGGAGCTCTGTGAGACCCTCATACACACCACACATTACTGTGGAGCTCTGTGACACCCTCACACACACCGCACATTACTGTGGAGCTAGGTGAAACCCTCATACACACCGCACACTACTGTGGAGCTCTGTGACACCCTCATGAACACTGTATGTTACTGTGGAGCTCTGTGACACCCTCATACACACCGCACATTATTGTGGAGCTAGGTGAAACCCTCATACTGATGATGTGACAGAAGACAGAAGCAGCCAGATGATTTCAGCAATGTTCAGCGATGTACTATCAGCCCAGATCCAGCCAAATGCAGCAAAGTTGATTGGACACAATCACAGTACACATGATATACTTCACAGCAGCTCGGACTGGGACAAAAAAAATAGGCCCAGGCATTTTGGACTGAACAGTCCACTTCTTTTGTTCTACATAGTGCACATCACTGTGGAGCCATGTGATATGCTCATACACAGCATAAATGACACCCTCATGCACACCACACATTACTGTGGAGCTCTGTGACACCATCATGAACACCGTACATTACTGTGGAGCTCTGTGACACCCTTATACACACTGCACATTACTGTGGAGCTCTGTGTCACCCTCATACACACCACACACTACTGTGGAGCTCTGTGACACCCTCATGCACACTGCACATTACTGTGGAGCTCTGTGACACTCTCATACACACCGCACATTACTGTGGAGCTAGGAGAAACCCTCATAAACACCGCACTTTACTTTAGAGCCAAGTGATACCCTCAAACACACTGCACATTACTGTGGAGCTCTGTGACACCCTCATGAACACCGTACCTTACTGTGGAGCTCTGAGACAGCCTCATACACACCGCACATTACCGTGGAGCTAGGAGAAACCATCATAAACACCGCACTTTATTTTGGAGCCAAGTGATACCCTCAAACACACTGCACATTACTGTGGATCTCTGTGACACCCTCATGCACACTGCACATTACCCTATTCACAATAAAACAATCCAATGCCCAAGAAAAGTTGACTTTACCAAATTCACATTAGGTTAGGCTGGCTCTGAGAGATGAGGCAGTGGCTGGGGCTGGCTTAGCTGCTGGCACTGGTGGCAGTCTGGCAGGCTTCTTCTAAAGATGGCTGCTTTCTTCTCAGAAGCAATGACAAAATGATAGGTAGTTGTGGCTTTGGTGGTGCACTGTGGCGGGCCTGCCTAATGTCCAGTGCTTCAAGCAAACGATGGCCAGCCCATGCAGGTGGCGCACGTAGGTGACGCCATCACATCACGTGATGCTATGTCACGTTATGTACCCACGCGTACCACACGTCGGCCTAGGCTGCCTCGCCGGGCGGCTGGTTATGCGGGCCGACCAGCCTGGGAGGCTAGTGGTCTACCGCGCAAATGCCTAATGGCCAGTCTGGGCCTGCTTCACAGTACAGTTGGACAATGATCCAAAACGCACTGCAAAAGCAACCTAAGAGTTTTTAAAGGAAAAGAAGTGGAATATTCTGCAATACCAGAAGCAATCACCTGATCTCATCCCAACTGAGCATGCGTTTCACTTTCTGAAGGCAAAACTAAAGGCAGAAAGACCGAAAACAAAGAACAACTGAAGACAGCTGCAGTTAGAGCCGAGTAAAGCATCAGAAAGGAGGAAACCTTTGGTAATGTCTTCGGTAATGTCCATGGGTTCCAAACTTCATGCAGTCATTGCCAGTAAAGGATTCTCAACAAAATATTAAAAATTAACATTTTATTTATGATTATATTCATTTGTCCAATTACAATTGAGCCCCTGAAAATGGGGGGGCTGCGTATAAAAATGGTTGCAGTTCCTAAAATTTGTACTTGATATTTATGTTCAATCCCTTGCATTAAAGCTGAAAGTCTGCACTTCATTAAATAGCATTTATATAAGTAAGGTATTACAAATTGCAGGCACTAATTGTCGCAGGAATGCGCAAGACAAAAATTTAGCTACACCTAAAAGCTGGTGCTAAATAATTCCACATTTGCAAAATCATTTAGCAGACCCTAACCCCCCCCCCCCCTCCAATAAAGCCGATACTCACCTCTCATCCGGCGGTGAGAACGGTGGCCTGATCTGCAGCTTCTTGTCCCCGGGAGCAGATTGAGACTGTGAACAAATAGTTCCCAGTCTCCCTCAGCAATCACTCCGCTGTGCTGTGAGATTGCGCAAGGCTCGTGGCCTCATTTTAGCGCGCTAACAAGGGCATAGTGCTCATTGTGTTTAGAAGTCTTATTCATTTGATCAAATTAATAAATCTTCTGCAGCAGCCACATTACTGGCTAAATTACATTCTTCACGCAAATGTTAACACTCACTTGTGTGAGCATTAACGTTTGCTGCGGTGTTTACCGCATATTACAATCCAAACGCAAACGGGTTAAGAAATTGTAATCCAGCGTTAAAACGCGGGCGCAAGGGGGAAAACTGCAGGTACAGTTTTTCCTCCCTTGCGCCTGCGTTTTAACGCTAAGATGGTAATTTAGCGCTACTTGTACATATGAGTACTTTAATTTATTTTCTTTATTAAAATTTTTTCCACTTTTATCTTTATTTTCTGTACTGCATTAAACAGGGATCTTTAAACTCGGAATATCCATTTGACGCATGATATTTTTTCATTTATCTGCATTTTGTATTCTCAGGAACATCCATCAGAAATTCGATTGAATGTTCACATAGGTGAAGTGGATGAGAGCAAAAGCGAAATGTCCCAACTAAAGCTGGAAAATTCATGTCTCAAAAATTCAGTGGAAGAACTTGGAAAAGAAAATATAATATTAAAGCAAGAGGTCTTATGTTTATCAGAAAAGCAAAACAAGTAAGAGCATTCATAATTAATTTTGGGGGATTCTGTGGGGAAGCATATCCATGAACCCAATTTATCATTGTTCAGATGTTGTGTATCACGTATCAGTTCTTAAAGGGACACTACCACCAATAAATGAAATGTCCTTATTGTGTTTATTTTATGATGCTGATTATTATTATTATTATTATTCTTTATTTATAAAGCGCCAGCATATTCCGCAGCGCTGTACAATAAGCACAGTATAGACAGGGTTACAGTACATTGAACAACATTTGACAAACAGTACAGGAGGAGATGAGGGCCCTATTCCCGTAGGAACTCACAATCTGGGAGGGTTGGGGTTGGAAACAGGAGGAGAGGACTGTAAGGTGAGAGTGATTGATGGTTGCGTCAGTGAGTTGGGTGGTAGGCTTCCCTAAATAGGAATGTTTTAAGGGAGCGTTTGAAGGAAGAGAAGTTAGGGGAAAATCTGACAGTACGAGGGAGAGCGTTCCAGAGAGTGGGGGCTGCGCGTGAGAAGTCCTGCAGTCTATCATGGGAAGAGGTGATGCGGGGAGAAGCTAGGCGCAGGTCACTGTTTGACCTTAGGGAGCGGGCTGGGGTGTATTTGGTGATTAGTGAGGACAGGTAGTGGGGAGCTGAGTTAGTGAGGGTTTTGTAGGTAAGGATAAGGATTTTGAACTTAATTCTGCAGTGGATGGGGAGCCAGTGAAGGGACTCGCAGAGGGGAGCGTCAGAGACAGAGCGGCGGGTGAGGTGAATTAGCCTGGCGGAGGCGTTCAGGATGGATTGTAGGGGGGAGAGGCCGGACAGAGGGAGGCCAGATAAGAGATTATTGCAATAGTCGAGTCGGGAGATTACCAGGGCGTGTATGAGTTGTTTTGTGGTGACAGCGGTAAGAAATGTCCGAATTCTGGAAATATTACGCAGTTGGTATCGGCAGGAGGAGGAAAGAGACTTGATGTGGGGGATGAAGGAAAGAGCAGAGTCAAGTGTCACTCCAAGACAGCGAACTTGGTTTGATGGGGAGATGGTGATACCCTCCACCGTGATAGAGAAGTCAGGAGGTGGGGAGGCATTGGAGGGAGGAATAAGTAGGAGTTCAGTCTTTGACATGTTGATCTTTAGGTGGTGGGAGGCCATCCAGGAGGAGATGCCAGATAAACAGTCACTGACTTTTGAAAGGACAGGGGGAGAGAGATCAGGGGTAGAGAGGTAGATCTGAGTGTCATCAGCGTAGAGGTGGTAATTAAAGCCAAAGCTGTTGATGATTTTGCCCAGGGAGGAGGTGTAGATGGAAAAGAGCAGAGGACCAAGGAATGAGGAGGAGGAGTTACCAGCAAAGGACACACAGAAGGACCTGTTGGATAAATAGGAGTCAACCCAAGCAAGTGCAGTGTCACCGAGACCCAGAGAGTTGAGTGTCTGTAGAAGGAGGGGGTGGTCAACAGTGTCAAAAGCAGCCGAGAGGTCGAGCAGGATGAGAATAGAAAAGTGTCCGTGTTGATATCGTACATGTGCTTTGTTTTTCTCTTGTATGTTTAGTTAAGAAAATATTTTACTCTATATGTGTCACTGGTCTATATGTATCACTGGGTGCATCCAGTTTGTGAACTTGTGTGTTGTGGGCAACACCTCTCATATTGCCCCCTTGCAAGTCAAATTAAGAAATACATTTTAAAAATGTCAGAATTTGTGTCACTTTATTAGTAAGTCATCCTGAACTCTGGGGGCACTATTACGTTCATAACTCTAAAACGAGGACGCTAAGGAGGAAAACCTGCAGGTTTCTCCTTAGCATATTACGGTACAGGTGCTAATCTAGCAGCCTGCACCGTAAAACGACGCTAAGCCTCAGAATGCTCGCGGCAGCGCTAAGTGCTGTCGCAAGCACCCCCTCCATGGAGTCCATGGGACTCCATTGAGTCTCACGCTGCCGGTCACATTACCTGCAGGATCTCGCCTTGCAGCGTAGTGATTCGCAGAGGGAGACTGAGGGACTTTTCCCCCCAGTCTCTCTCTGCTCCTGATGGCGAGAAGAGGCGGATCGAGCCGCAGTTCTCGTCGTGGGATAGGAGGTGAGTATGTGATTTTTTTTGGGGGGTTTCAACTGGTGCTGACTGATTCCACAGAAGCGAAATCAGTTAGCTCCAGCTCTTAGCTGTGGTTAACTTTTCAGTAACCGCAGGACGGTAATTAGCGTTAGAACTTTGCAATCCTAATGTTAATTAACTCTTTGCGTTCCCCGTTTTAAGCACAGGGAGCGCAAAAGTAATGTAAGCTCATGCTGAAAAGCGCAAGATCCGAATCGGTAACGGGTTTTTTACCCGTTAGCATTTGGATTGTAATATGGTGCGTCCGCGCTAGCGCAACCAAGGCTAACGTTAACGCTCACACAGGTGAGCGCTAAAGTTAGCGTTAGGAAGATAATATGGCCCTACATCAGCCCAGAGCGGCACTCACAAAGTTCTGTTTAATTCTCACTGCAATAGTGTGTCATAATAATTCCACAATAGCAGCACATTTTACTGTACAGATGTCTAAAAGGGATATTTTCACGGTTTTTGAACTTTACTTAAATCAGATCATCATATTAAAACAAGCATTTTTCTAATAAACATTCATTATTTATTTCCAATCTTTTTCTAGTTATCTCCTTCTCAACCCAAACACATCCACTTTTATTGATATATTTATTTAAGTTTTTGCACCATCTCCTGATTCTTCCATGCACTGCTATGAGAGTTGCATATCAGAGGTTACAGGGCTATGACTCTTTGGCTGACCGTCCTTAAAGACTCACTTACCAGAGAGGCAATGGTCTCATTTAAAGCTTGGTCTGATTTCAAAGTCAAATGAAAGAATATTTTTTCTAATATTTTAGGTAACGTTTTTAAAATAGTCTCCCTTTCTTGAAAGACTTACCAAAGATCTCAGGCAGAAGCAGAAATCTGAACTGGATGGAATGAGAAAAAGCCACCAAGAGGAAATCCAAGCCATGGTATCCAATTTCAGCAATGATCAAGCTCTTCTACAGTCGAAGATAATGTCTTTGGAAACTGAGTAAGTCAAATTCTTGGGCATCTTTGCTTGATGGAAAAATTGGTGTATTGTGTCAATTGCCCTGGGCCTATTTTTTCTTTACCAATCTCATACAGTATGTTGGGTACAAACCATATTCACCATATTCACCATATTCACCAGGCATTAGATGAACTATCACTAAATGTGTTATTCCACTAAAAGGGTTATTCAGAAATCTCTGAAATTTCACTGATTTCTCGTTCAGGGCACTTTGGTGACTCCAGGTCACTGATCCCGCAAAGAATTTCCCATTATTCACAGGGTGCCCAATCTGCACCGAATCGCCAAAGACTGGCGCGGACCACAACGCGGACCAACAACCATATGAACGCCATTGAAGACCACTGAACAAACAAAACCAAGAACTCTGCCCTTTACCCCTTAAGGACCACTGATGTACATAGTACGTCCTGGGGAAAATTCCCCTTAAGGACCAAGGACGTACTATGTACGTCATGGTCCTTTAACCCCCCTCCCTCCCTATACTCACCTCTCTGGCAGGGCTCCCACATCGGAATAGCTTGAAGCCCGCCTGACGGTTTTATGGGCCCTGGCCAACGCAATGACGTCATCGCCAGGCGCCCCCGGCACCTGCAGGGAAGAATGTGAAAGGGGAGGGGGGCTCCTTTGAAGCCCTGTCCTTCCCGAATGGCTTCAGATAGGAAAAAAAGAGAGGCACCACTGGAGAGAGCAGAGTCGGAGCGACCCCAGAGCTCTCCTTTATTCTGCTCTCTACCTGGCTCTAGTAATGCAGCAGTAAAGTGCTTGAACTTTTTGTTACAGCGAAGTTTGGGGCTGCTATTTGCAGCTTGCTTCATGTACTCCAGGCTGGTGAAATATAAAACAAATGATTTCATCTCTCCACAGGGGGCACACTAATCCTGCTTTAGAAAGTTGTGAAAGTGGTGTTTTGATATGCTAATAATTGCTTTTCAACGTATTATAATGCTAAATTAAGATTACTTGATTTTGGGAGTGTAGAGAAGTCACTATTTTTTGGATCTGTTGGGTTTAAAAAAAATTCATTTTTTTAATTAATATTATTTAGTTTTATTTTTTAATAAAAAAAATTCTGTTTTCTTTTTCGTGTTCATCAATATATGTTTGGGTTAGTTGATTGCTGATTATGTTTTTTTGGAAAATAATTAATAAAGTGATTGATTTTATTAGTGTTCCCCTGGTGTATACAGTAACATACGCTGGGTTTCTAGAGATTAGAGACTAGTGATTACACAACAAAATATATCTGCAAAATGAATTAAATGGTTTTTGAATCATCTATGGTCTTTATTTTTACTTGTAGAATTAAAGAAATGCAAAACAAGTGTAAGCCGACTAATGATCCCAGACCAGAAGACATGAAGCTGATAACTTGTTTACAGCAGGAAATAAGTGAAAAAGATCACATTATTAAACATTTATTGGTGAGTCCGTTGTGAACAATCCTTTATAATATAAGAGTGTTAACTCGCTTTAAATTGTTCAATGAGTACAATGAGGAACAGTAAATATTCAGGGCTTGATTCTACTGGAGCCGCTAACATTTTAACTGTGACAGCCCTACTTGTAAATGTTAATGGTTCCCCTGATATTCCAAGTCAGGCCAAAACTCTTCAGAGAATAATGTGTGTTTCCCATTAGCTTATCATTCACGTCCATGGTGCCACCCAAAACCATTAACCTGCTCCAAGACCTAAGGGATTATACAGAGAGACGATCTAGCCCCAAAATGTCACCAAAGAGGGAATTTCCTTGTACGGTGACATTTCGGGGCCATTCGGCTATTCAGAGAACAGGCAGTTTGCCAAATTTTGGCGAACTGCCAGCAAGTACGGTGCCTGTTCGATGGCAGTGAAATACCCCATAGAGTAGCAATGGTTAATCTATTTAGAGACACTGAACAGCAGTGAAAAGTTGCCGCAGTGCCATGCTGCTCGGTGTTTTCATTCGGCAGGTTTATTCAGGCGCACCTTATAGGCTTCAATGTTAAAAATATTCCCGTTTTTATCCAATATCTAATAAACTGTTTATTGTTTTAATCTGCAGTAAAAAATCTCTTTATTTATAGATTTTTTTAGGATCTTTTAGGCATTTTTTGGGGGATTTTTTCGGCAAAATTTATCTTCCTTTTTTTTGTTTTTTTTTAAAGCTTTTTTTCTTTTCTCTGTAACATACCTTTTTATTATCATTCATAGGACCTTATATGTAAATTCCAGGCATTTTCGTTCAATAGTTTTTTTTGCAAACAGCGTTTAAATTCTGACACTTCCAATAGTATTGTTTGTTTTTTGTTTTTTTTTCACCTGTCCGCCTGCTTGTCAGCTTTCTCCTGCAGCTTTCTCCTGCGGCTAGTCGGCGCTGTGCTCGGCGGCTGCGTTTGGTGGCCCTCTGGCTTGTTTGCTGTGGATGTTTGGCAGGTTGGCGGCAGCGGGCGACGGGTTTGCGGCAGGTTGGCAGCGGCATTCAGCGGCCGATTCCCTGTACTTCGGGGACCATGAATGAATGCTGAATTTGCCGCCAAACGCAGCCTATTTGTAGAGATCCCAGAGTGCCCATTCCTACGTTCTTCATTTGTCATGACGTTAGTCCACAATTGTTTGTGTTGCCATCCATTGTGATGACCTTTATGTTTGATTTAGTCCATGCACAATCCCATTGCATCTTTTTCATGGGTCCCGACCAGCATTGCACAGTTGGTGCGGAGCGGATAAGCCATTGCCTCTCAAAGCATTTCATTTGAGAGGCATTTGAATGGCTGAACATGTGACTGAGCTCAGCGTCAGCTTCTTCTTGATCATCTGAAAATGTAGACGGGTAATATAGCAAAGGTAAAGACAAGCTACAGTAATGACACCACAACAAAAAGTATTTATGGTATGTCATCTTAACTGGAATATAAATGCCTTATATTTATCTCAACAGATAAAAAAAAAAAAAATCACATTGATCAAAATGATATATTATTTTCCAAGATATTTATTTTTACTATTGCTTAACTTCAATTGAATGGAAGGCAAAATGAAAGATAAATATAGCATTAAGATGCTGAATGTTATAAAGCACACACAGAGAAATGATGCCAATTAAATAAACTTCATTTTGTTTTTCTCCCTTAGGAGTTACAAAAACATGATATGGAAGATGGCATGTCAATTAGTTCAGAAAACCACAGAAGTCAGTCGTTTTCTTGCAATGCAGGGAATTTAACGCCAATTTTAAAGGTATGAATTAATTATGAGTAATATCACTTTTTCGTTTACTAAAAACCCAATATTGTGTACAGGACAGTGTACAAAAAAAGAAGTATAATATATAATATAAAACAATGATAATAAAGCAAAATGTATCATGAAAGGTCTAGATATGCAAATAAATAAAATAGAAATAAAAGGTGTGTTGTTCATTTCCATGGATACGTAGATTTAAATTGAGACTGATTTGTCTAATTTCTTCAAACCACTGGAAAATAGGCAATAAAGCGCCGTATGAAAGAGGCAGATTTAAACAAATTCACAGCCACATTTGTTTCATTAGAAACAAAGCATAACATTTCTTGTAAACTTGTGGGCCCCTATTACATTCTTCGCGCAATTTGGTTTGCGCAGCGCAAATTTTTTTGCGCGCATCGTCCAGCGTTATCGCGTGAAAATTAACAGTGGTATTATGATCCAAACGAATTTTCTCATTCGTCCAAAAATAACGTTTGGAAAAACGACTCGCAAAATGAAGAGAAATACGCGCGCAGTAGCGTAGTGCACGTAAATCAGTGTGTGGACTGTTTTTTTTTTCAGAATTCAGAATTTTTCAGGGATTCAGACAATCAGAATTATGAACCTTAATTGACATCAATTTACCTTAATTGACTCACTTACATTTTTGCGCCTGTCAAAGTAAATCTGAGTATACATGCTGCAGCAATAAAATATACACGCACAAATTCACAATTTTTTTGTTTGGGTATGTGTAGAATGTGTAACTGTACTGTGCTGTATTTTTTTTTCTTCGTGCCGGTGTTTTTCGTTTCGGCGAGAACGTTCCAATTTGCAGTTACCACCAGCTTTTCAAAGACGGTAAAATTATGCGCACAAACGTCGTTTGTAAAAAAATGCGCATAGATTGTAATACCATCCGCGTACCAGCGCACGAACGAATTTGCGCTCACAATGTTAAGTATAGGACGCGCACAGTTCATCACGCTCGCGCAGGTCCATCCGCGGTAAACGATAACGCGCATCGTTTGCACGAACATTGTAATACGACGTTCAGCGCAAAGGGTTTTGCCCCTCGCGCAAATGCGCATTTGCGCACGCAAAACCAAATGCACGAGGAATGTAATAGGGGCCGAGATGTGTAAGTAGGTTGAACATAAAATTTCCTATATCGGAAAGACAGATATACATGGTTCTTCAATGAGTAGACAATGAAGATAACAGAACAATGCTTATGGAGAACCCTTTAGCTGGGCGCACTTTTCAGAAGGTATAACTGGGATTTATAGATAGCGGGATGAAGGGCTGCCCCACCACATGGAAAACACTTGTGGTGTCATTATCTGGGATCTGTTTTTTTTAAAATTTTGGACGTATTGGCGCCGCCTGGACGCCAAAGGCAGACTTCGCTGATGTTCACTGTGTACCAGTCCATAAATAGACTTGAGGCGCCACAGTTCCTACGCCCAGGGCTGCCATCAGGGCATTACTCCCAGTGTTGCAGTAAGGGGCCCGGTAGCCGGGGGCCTCGTCATCGTGGCACCATAACAGTTTTTCAGCTCTGGTATCGGACTCAAGGAGTCCGAATCCAGAGCTGTATTCGCCAGCAGCTTCCTGGGTGGGCGGGCCAAGCAATGTGCTTGTGCCTCCCAAGCATGTTACTTTGGCGCCACCCTCCAGTCACGTGTGTGTGACTCACACACAAAGGAGAAGCTGGTTGCGACAACTGACAGGAGAAGGAGCAGGAGAAGAAAAAAGAGAAGAAGAGGAAAAGATAGAAGAAAAGAAGATAGAAGAGGATAAGAAGGAGCAGAGGACAGGACAGAGGACAGCAGAGCGGTGAGCCGGGGCCCAGCCAGACCCCAGGCCCAACCAGACCCCAGGGTCCAGCCTGGACCCAGTCAAGGCCCAGCCAGACCCCAGGTCCCAGCCAGACCCCAGGGCCCAGCCAGACCCCAAGGTCCAGCCAGACCCCAGCAAGACGCCAGGGCCCAGCCAGGGCCCAGCCAGACCCCAGGGCCCAGCCAGACGCCAGGTCCCAGCCAGGGCCCAGTCAGACCCCAGGGCCCAGCCAGACCCTAGGGCCCAGCCAGACCCCAGGGCCCTGCCAGACCCCAAGGCCCAGCCTGGACCCAGCCAAGGCCCAGTCAGACCCCAGGACCCAGCCAGACCCCAGGGCCCAGCCAGACCCCAAGGCCCAGCCAGGGCCCAGGAAGACCCCAGGGCCAAGCCAGACCCGAGGTCCCAGCCAGGGCCCAGTCAGACCCCAGTGCCCAGCCAGACCCTAGGGCCAGCCAGACCCCATGTCCCAGCCAGACCCCAGGGCCCAGCCAGAACCCAGGCCCAGCCAGACCCCAGGGAAATGTGGGAGCGAGTTGAAAATGTTTTACCAACAGTGAGTGGGAAATGTTTTACTAACAACGAGTGGGAAATGTTTTACCAACAACGAGTGGGAAATGTTTTACCAACAACGAGTGGGAAATGTTTTACCAACACACAGGACAGGGTATACCTGAAATAGGCCAGACGGTATACAAGGATGTATTCTAACACAAGCCCAAATCGATCAGTGTTAGAGTGGTCAGGGATAGTCAAAACGGCACACAAGGGGTATCTATCATAGAAGCCAAAATCAGAGTTATAGTGGTGAAGGAATAGCCAAGGACTGGTACACGGGGGTGGTTCTCATACAAGCGAAGTAATAATGGAGACTGAAAAAAAACAACCAAGTAGTGAATCGCCAGGAGACACTCAGCAATGAGGGAAGCAAACTCCTCGACAGTGTGATGAGCCGGATCACGCTGTCTGTATTTAAACCCAGCGGGCGCACATCATAATGCCGCGCCCCGCCTCCTGGCCAGCCCTGCGAGCTCTGGAAGCCGGCACAACTCCTGGCACCCAGCTTGTCGATGGCACTGCTGGCTGCCGGGGTCCCCTCTGAGCCTCAGATGTGACAGATATGCTCATGTACACCGCACATTACTGTGAGTTTTATTTCTGTGGAACTGTGTTATGTCCTTTTGTTGTTTTGGAAGGGGGCGAAAAGCTGTTAAAGGTTTAGGAAGTTTACGGGAGTTGGCCATCGTGAGGTTCAGTAAGGGGCCTCATCATTTCTGATGGCTGCCCTGCCTGTGCCATTCCTTTACCAACACACAGAGCAGCCTTATCAGCCCAACAGCAGACAATGATCTGTGAGGGGTCTCAGACAGAATTGAGTCCACCTTGACTCAAACAGGTTGTAATGGACTAATGTGTCACATTTTTGATAGATCTGTGAGTATCCGTGAGTATCACCTCCTGGAGTCCGTAGGATTCCATTGAGGGTTGCGCTGCGGGGCTGTTTGCCCTGCGCACTTTCGTGAGATTGCGCAGTGCTGCAGAGTGATCGCGGAGGGGAGACTGAGGACTATCTGTCCCAGTTTCACTCTGCTCCCAGCAGCCAGAAGAAGCGGATCAGGCCACAGTTCATGCCGAGGGATGAAAGGTGAGTATCAGATTTATTGGGGGGCTTTAGCTGGTGGATTCTTTAGCTGGTGGATTCTGTAAAGCGGAATTATTTAGCACCAGCCTTTAGGTGATGGAAAAATATGTTTAGCCTATAGGTGCGGTATTTTATTTATTCATAAAGTATTTCTCTAGTTTTCATTTATGTACTGGGTAATTAGCGCTAGGTCTTTGCAGGACTGACATCAGAAAACTTGGGGCCCCTTAACGAAAGACTGGTTGGGCCCCCCCTCTGAACAATCCCCCTCAAATCATTTCAACTGCCCCTGCAAGCACATAGGGGTGTATGAGAACGGATCACAGAGCTCCACAGCAACAAAACTCCTCTAATCTGTGGTGGGTGGTATATGACAGAGTTCCACAGCAATAAAACTCTCAGTAATGCATGTGTGTATGAGCGTATCACAGAGCTCCACAGCAACAAAACTCCTCTAATCTGTGGTGGGTGGCATATGACAGAGTTCCACAGCAATAAAACTCTTAGTAATGCATGTGTGTATGAGCGTATCACAGAACTCCACAGCAATAAAACTCCTCTAATCTGTGGTGCGTATGAGCATATGACAGAGTTCCATAGCAATAAAACTCTCAGTAATGCATGTGTGTATGAGCGTGTAGCACTGTGTTAAATCTTGCTGCTGGCAGTACCTATTTTTGGCCACAAGATGGAGACCATCGCGATTAGAGACACGAGACATTGGGACTACATTTCCCGGCGTGCTTTGCAAAAGGACAGGAAGTGGGTGGGACACAGGAGGCTTACTTCCCGAACCTCGTGGAGAACGCGCCAGAGCGCGCGAGGGAACGAGAGAGAGCAGACGCAGTGCAAGACATCGCAGGAGGGCCTAGGCCAGAGCACGAGTGAGACCTGTCAGTTCCTTATCGGGTCATGCGGCCTAAAGAGAAGGAGACCTCCAAATTCCTGAGATTGCTGCAGATTAAAGAAGCCAAAGACCCGGAGCCTGAGGAGTTGCCTCGAGCTGATCGGATACGGAGAGCAGGCGGTGAGCGGGACAAGTCGTGGACAAGCAACAGAGAGTCAGACAACGGATCCGGCCGCTAGTATCCCCAGTCAAAATCGAGCGGAGAGACGTCCTGGGTCAGCGGAGCCTACAGCAACCGGTGGATTGGTGAGAGGCCTCCGAGGCCGTATGTAATTAAGAAACACACTGCTGTTTTCTCTTTAAAGTCCACAGGGCCCCAACTTGACTAGTCGAAGACATTCCTTAAGTAAATTCACTGGCCAGTTGAACAGTACCCGGGTACCACACACACATACACACCTTTTACATTCCGGGACTTAAACCTGTGCAGGACTCATTTTGTTACGAATCGGAACGGGAGTTAAAGTTACGTTCTGAATACATATTTTTCTCTTTTCCGCTGCGCGTTTATCGTAATACGAAGAGATTGTATTTTGGGGTTCGTTACGTGTCTCTGTTTTTCCGAACTATTGGGCAATTGCATATATTTTTCTGTTCGGTTGCGAATATTTTATTATTCCGAAATACGAAGCCTCGTGTTTCGTTTCTTTTCCGCTACGCGTTTTACCGCAATACGAAAGTACTGTAATAATATCTGTGAATACCGTGTCTCAACATCTGCTTACTATTTTAGTAAACTATTTAAATGATAAAAACTCACAGTGGTGTTGGAGTATATTTATTCCCTAGTGCGGGGAGACTGACCCGTGGTTCATTTTCAGCGGCTCCTCCGGGAGTGAGCGCTACAAGCGTATTACAGAGCTCCACAGCAATAAAACTCACAGTAATGTGCGGTGTGTATGAGTGTATCACAGAGCTCCACAGCAATGTGAATCACAGAGCTCCACAGGAATAAAACTCACAAGGGGTTATTCAGAGAGCACCGTAATGTCCCCGACATTTTGGTGCTCTCTCGTTCCCCGCAGTTTCTGGCACTTCAGGGAATCAAAGTTCCCTGGGGTGCAGGGAAAACCTGCCGTAAACTCGCTGCAATCCTGCTGAAAACCCACTGAAACCGCCGGGAAAACCATGCCGGAAAAAGCCGAAGAGCTGCCGATCACCGCGCAGAGCAGCAGCCAGAAAAAACCGACAAGCAGATGAACGATGTTTGCAAAAAAACTACTGAACGAAAATGTCTGGAATTTACATATAAGATCCAATGAATGATAATAAAAATGTCTGTTACAAAAAAGAAAAAACGCTTTAAAAAAAAAACAGGAAAAAACATTTTACTGAAAAAATCCCAAAAAATGCCTATAAGATCCTAAAAAATCTATAAATAAAGAGACTTTTTACTACAGCTTAAAATAATAAACGGTTTATTAGATTTTGAATTAAAACGGGAATATATTTGGCATTGAAGCCTATGGGATTCGCCTGAATAAACCTGCCGAATGAAATCACCGAACCGAAGGGCACTTACACAAAGTTTCACTGCTGTTCGGTGTCTCTGGATAGATTAACCACTGCTTCGCTATGGGGATTTCACTGCCCTCGAACAGGCACTGTACGTGCAGGCAATTCGCCAAAATTCGGTTTAACCTGCCTGCTCTCTGAATAGCCGAATGGCCCTCGAAATGTCACCGTACGCTGAATTTCAATGTCCGATTACATTTCGGCCACATTTCGGACCTCTCTGAATTAGTGGATCAGTCTTGCCCTGAAACATGTATTATTTATATGCTGCAGCAGGGAAGTTATTGTCGCTCACCTGGCCTTCCTTTTGGATCTATTAAATGCATTGTAATGATTCTACATTCTGTCAGGTGGCATTTATCATGCAATGCCCATGAGCCTTAATTTATATATATGTGCATATAAACATGGATGATACGGTCACCTTGGAGGATTTTAATAATGCAGGGGTGTGAGGGCTTGTAAAGGCAAGGGATAGTTATGGCCCGGCACGCTGCACTGGAAAAAAACCTTTTCTCCTGTACACAACCGCAATAGTGCTGGGTCTTAGCCTGGGTCTTAGCGTTTCCCTCGCGTACGCTAATGAATCTTGTACACTGACAACCGTGAACAAGGCGATCTGTTGGTGGGTTGTCAGGCGCTACATTTCAGCGGCTCACACTAGATTTTTCATGTAGCGTTGGGGTTTTAGCTCACACAAGCGATAGAACCCATCATATATTAGAATTATAGTTTTCGCGCATGTTCCAGTAAAACAGTATTTCCCAACCCTGGTCCTCTTTACTCCCTAACAGGCCAGGATTGCAGGATATCTGAAGCACAGCACAGGTGATATGATTTGTTGCTCAGTGATTGCAGGATTCAGTCTGCTTTTCCCCAAGACAATCCTTAAAACCTGGCCTGTTAGGGGTACTGGGAACCATAGTAAAGAGGAATATGCTGGCGCTTTATAAATAAAGAATAATAATAATAATAAAGAGTGGCGGAATGTACTTAAAAAATGTAGCTCGTGAGATAATAACTGTAGCTATCAACTTCTAATTTTGATCTTCTTATCTAAGTAGTTACTGTCATTATTTTATTATGTATATACGTTTGACTGAATTCACACACTTTGATTTGACTGAGTCTACAGTTGTGATGGTTTTTCTGTTTTCCTTTTGCAAACAGAAAAAGAAAATTGGGGAAATCCCAACTCGAGTAATCAGTGTTCCAAACCTTGCTGCGTATGAGAAAAGTTTCTTGGCGCATGAAATCATACCCAGGAAAGTCATGAATCCAATAAGAAACTCTCCGAGCTTGGATCAGAATGTAAAACATGCTTTCAAACAGCCAGCACAACTACTGGATATAATTCGCCCAAACAGGTATTGTATATCAATTCTGAGCTTATGACAGTATGTCGTTAAAAACCAAACAAATACTCTCAAAAACCCCAAAAGAAGAAAATAAAGTGGGGCGTCCTGGTGAAATAACCTCCACAGAATACCACACAGGTGTTTCGCTCACTCCCACAACCCAATGTCAAGAGAATACAGAAATAAAGTGATACAGCGCAATATAGTGTGGTGCAAGTATTATGATATAAAAGATCTTCTACTTTCTCTCATAATAGTTTCTCGATGAGCTATATAATCCCTTAAAAATTAATTATAAAAAACAGAGCATAATATAAAATATTATAGAGTAGTATGTCAGATGTAAACTGGTGGATGACAATAATGATCTCTATTCACTCACACAAACTGGAGCCTCCTATTGGCTCTAGCTTCTTGCTTATGGGTTATTTCTATAAAGGGAGCCCAGTGGATGTGATTTGCTCAACCACATGTTAGGATGGCTGAGCCTCATGGGAAATGTGTTTTTAAAACATCTGGGGCACTATTACACTCTTCACGCACAATTTTGCACGTGTGCAAAAACGCATTAATGCGAGGGGCAAAACCCTTTGCGTTGAACGTCGTATTACGAAGTTCGCGCACAAAATGCGTGTTAACGTCTAACGCGAGTGAACCTGCGCGAATCCTTTGCGAGTGCAATTTACTTTGCGCGTCCTATACTTAACATTGTGAGCACAAATGCGTTTGTGCGCTGGCACGCGGGTGGTATTACAATCTTAGCGCAAAATTTAACGGACAACGTTTGCTCGCATAATTTTAACGTCTTTGAAAAGCTGGTGGTAACTGCAAATCTGAACGTCCTAGCCGAACCCAAATGCACCAGCCCGAAAAAAAAAAATACAGCGCAGTATAGTTACACATTCTACACATACCCAAACAATAAAATGGAGACGTTGTGCGTGTTTTTATTATTGCTGCAGCATATATACTCAGATTGATTTTGACAGGCGCAAAAACTTAACGGGAGACAATTGTGGTTCTTAATTCTGATTGGCTGAATCGCGTGAAAAAACAGTCCACACACCGATTTCTGCGCGCAACGTTAACGTATTTTTTCCGTGCGATATTTTCGGACGGATGAAAAAATACGCGCGGATTGTAATACCACCATTAATTATCGCACGTTAACGTTTAACACTGCGTGCAAAAATTAATGCGCTGCGCGAGCTTTTTTGCGCAAAGAATGTAATAGAGCCCCTGGTGGGCCCAGGTTTAGAGGATATATCAATTGAGAGATAACTGGAATTTAGGTACGGGAAGAGGTAGAGGTGCAGAGTCTTAGGCTAGGGTCAGACGAGCGCAGTTTTAACGTGCGTTTAGCCGCACAAAATCACGGCCGTACTAGCAGCAAATGACGTCCAATGCCGGGGAACATACGACGAACGGCCGCACGAACGTTCGTCCGCGCAACGCAAGTGGCCAACGAACGCATTTTTTCGAGAACGTCAAACCGCTACTACTGACGTACAGAGTGCGCTGCGGCCGCATAGCGGCGTGTGTGCGTGATTGGGAGACGTCAGACGCTGCTAATGTCTGGCTAACATAACGTCCAGACACAAAAAGGGTTTTATTGATGATCTGTACAAAATCACGGACGAAAAGGCGCATCATATCACCGCTATCGCGTATTCCGGGGAAAAATACGTACGTTCGTTCGACCGCACTTTTTCACGGACAACGTGAAAAATGCGTTCGTCTGACCCTAGCCTTAGTGCTAAGGAGAACATGGAGTTTAGACATACCTATCTTCACTGTTTGCAGATTGTAACTTCCATTATTTACATCAACTATATAACTATTATTTAATACTAAACAGGGCAGCTCTTTTATTAGTAGAGTGGAATACACTCTACATCACATTAAACAATACTCTAAAATATATCTTCAGTGGTAATGTGGACTTTCTAGCTATTAGAATTAGAAATAAGTTAAAGAATTTTTCTCTTTTGTTTCTGTTTTTTATGTACAGGCGAATTCAAGCAAATGTCTCTACAAAAGCAGACTCGAAAGATCAAGAACCTAAGAGGTCTGAGTGGTTCACAAAATATTTCTCATTCTAAGAATGTTTAAAGTGAAAACGTAAATGATGAAACCGCATCGATGCATTTTATGCATCTTATGTTGCATCTACTGTATATGTGAAAATTCTTATATTAATAAAATATTGCTGTAATCATCTGTTGGCTGTTATTTCTAAAAACTACATAACAACGTATTACAAATATAAATTAATATATTGCGTATTACAATTTAAACTGCACAGCGAAGAAATAATATCTGCTGGTTTTTTTTACAATTGATACATCAAACAATTAATTTAGATTTTTTTAAATGTATTTTTTTATTATTATTTATTTTCCCTCCTTCTTGATAGCTGGCTAGCAACCAATAGGGCACATTATAAACCACGTGCTTAATACACTTATCAGCTCAAAGTTTGGACTTAACCCCTTCACTACCAATGGACTTTCCAGAAAATCACTGTCAGGAACCAGTGTTTGTTTTTTTTTTAATCACTATTATTGAACTGTACAGTAAGAGATATTTGGAACTATTCCCAATGTATTCATTGGATTATAAGCATGTCATGTAATGACCCGTTTGACAAGCAGATGTCGCTAGGTAAAATTTTAAAAATACATTTTCTTACATACATTTTCCTAGCTGTTTAAAGAATGTTCGCAGCTCAGGTGTCATGCCTGGTTGCTAGAACCCTTGGGGCACTTTCTGGAGCCCAATTGCACTTAGTTTGTAATAAATAAATTTCCTTTGTATCACTCCAGTATTACACCATGTCGACGATACTTGATATTGGGGCAGTCAGCGGTTGCCTTGCAGATCGAGTATACTCGATCTTGGTTTGTGAAGGGTTAAG
Organism: Leptobrachium leishanense; assembly: GCA_009667805.1. Lineage (NCBI taxonomy): Eukaryota > Metazoa > Chordata > Amphibia > Anura > Megophryidae > Leptobrachium > Leptobrachium leishanense. The sequence goes on from CM019063.1 coordinate 492,983,110, forward strand.
TATGTCCAGTATGTAGACCCTTGGAAATTGCTCAGTTTATTTTGCGTGTACTTAAACAAGTCTCCATCAGGACTAAGAGCAATCTGGACATCCCAGACAGATTTAAGGCTGAAAGAGTGCCTAAATAAAATGGTAACTACAGGTGACATTTGACCCCACTTGCAATGCATTGTATAGTTATAATATTGGCTATATGAAATACCAACATCTGATAGTCCTGTTTTTACAACCAATCTTTGATCTGGCATTTCTGCAAAAATCTTCTCCTCAACAGTGCCCATCAATTACCTTCTGCAATACCCCTGAACAAAACCCATTAATCACTGGCCAGTTCCTGTGTTTTTACAGTAACGTCATTGAAATATTGTCTATTAAATGCCAATCAACATTTAGGCAATGCTGAATTGTAACTGGACTCATCTGAGCAGTGTCTTTAAGAAGCTTGTTATTCAGATGAACACTGCTAACCTAAGATAATGGAGCAGTTAATGTTGGGTTTAGTAATGGGAGAGGTGAGGTAAGAGTCATGTAGAATTTATAGTTACAGAGACTTCGTGTTGGGGTATGGGGTAAGTTTTAGTTTAGAGTGTGTTTGATGCAAGTTGTGGAGCTGGGGTGCTGCCAAAACAGTCCATACTCTACAAGACCTCTGAACGTGTCCTGTGGTATCTGGCACCAAGATACTAGCAGCAGATTCTTTAAGTTCTGCAAGTTTTGAGGTGGGGCCTCCATGAATCGGATTTGTTGCTCCAGCACATCCTGTGGATGCTCAGTCAGATTTAGATCTAAGGAATTGGAGGCCAAGGCAACACCTTGAAATCTTTACTGATGGTATTAAGGTTGTGGCTGATCAGTGTAAGTCACGAAAGACTCCTCAGGAGAGTCACAGTTACAGTTCAAGTTTGTTCATTATACAAATCAGAGGACATGCAGCAGAAATAGTTTTCAGGAAAGTACAGGACAGTAACAGATTACCTAGAGAAACGATGGGCAACAGAACCATGGTGAAGCTTGGCACAAAGGACCAATGAGTACACAGACAGCACACCATGAACTGGAATGCAGAAGCACTGGGCCTTTGGTGCCTTTAATAGGAGAACAGTGTGAAAGCCAAACCTGGATACCTGGCTCTAGAGGGGAATAGAATTAAACATGCAGACAGCATATAGAAAGAGCAAACACAATGCCTAAATTGCCAACCCAAACACGGGTCTTCCTCCTTACCCCTGGACATGGCTCATGACGACACTCATTATAGGGGTTATTCAAAGAAAGCCGAATTGGCTCTGAAATTTCACCGAATGGTGAATTTCCCTGTACGGTGCCATTTTGGAGCCATTCGACTATTCAAAAAGCTGGCAGTTTCGCCAAATGTTATCGAATTGCCAGCGAAATAGGGTGCTGTTCGACGGCAGTGAACTCCCCACAGAGAAGTAATGGTTAATCTATTCAGAGAACACCGAAGAGCACTGAAATGACAGTGAAATGCCCTGATTTTTGGTGGTTTAATTCGGCAGGTTTAGTCAGGTGAATCCCATAGGTTTCAATGAAAAAAATATTCCCGTTTTTTAAAATATTTATTAAAGGGTTTATTCTTTTAACCCTTTCGCTGCGGTTGACGCGCTCCATGCGGTGGACGCGCTGAGCGCGTCCTCTCTTTGGGGTCAGCGTTCGGCCAGGTTCCGGCCGATTGCTGGCCCCCTCGGTGCGGGCTGACATCCTCGATGTCAGCCCAGCACCCGGAACCGCCGCCGGAGTAATTAGGTGTCATCGCGGGGGCGCGATGACACCTAATTCAGGCGCCCCCCCGCATGTGCGGAGGAAGCGCCTAAAAGGGAGGGGGGAGGTCCTTCGGACCTCTCTCCCTCCCGATCGGCGGCGTGCAGGGGGTTAACCCAGGCACCGTTTGGAAGGGCACAGCCTGCCCTTCCAAATGGTACCTGGCATTAACCCCATGGGGGCCGGATCACGAATCGGCGCCAAAAAGCGCCGGTTCGTGATCCTTTCCCGGAGCTGGCCGACATCCTGGATGTCGGCCAAGCTTCCGGGAATGCCCCCTGAGGACTGGCGTCATCGTGCATAGCACGATGACGCCAGTCTTGGAGTTAACCCCTAACTGCCACCAATGGTGGAGATAGGGGGTTCCAATGAACCCCCTATCTCCCGATCCGTGGCAGTTAGGGGTTAATGTTTGGTATTGTTGGATCGGCCAGAGCATGGCCGTTCCAACAATACCAAACTTGACTATGAAAAGTTTTTTTAAAAAAAATTTAAAATAAAAATAAAAATAAAAAAATATTTAAAAAAATTATAAAAAAAAATAAACAAGTTTTTTTTTTTTTTTTTTGGTTTGTTAATGCAGCAATATTGTTCCCATTTCAATTATAATGTGAACAATGATGCTGCACTAACAATTTTTGTATGCGGTGCGTTTGTTAAAAATCGCGTAATTTTCCCCAAAACAAAATGTAACGAGACCCCATCTCTAATTTTTTTAACAAGCGCACTCCATACAAAATATAACCACAATTGCTCACATCTTAAAATGTGAAAAAAAAAACACTTTACACGTTGTAAATTATTGAAAATTCATATTTTATTGCATTTTTTGTTATAATATACAGACAGGTCATGACGTATACATATAATAATGACATATTATGAATCTGCCGAGTCTGACGGAAAGAACGATATATAATATGTCTGGGTCATATACTAAAATAAGCCTTCAAAACGCATTTAAACATGATGAGCAAAATCGGTAAAAATGAGCTCAGCACAGAGGCGGGAAAAGCCTCAGCAGCGAAAGGGTTAATCTGCAGCAAAAAATATCTTTATTTATTTTTAGGCATTTTTTCGACAAAAAAAGTCATATTTTTTTTATAAAGTGTTGTTTTTTTTCTTGTAACATATCTTATTATTATTATTCATAGGACCTGATATATTGTTTCCAGGCATTTTCGTACAGTACTGTCTTTGCAAACAGCGTTTAAAATTTGTATTTTTTTTTTACCCATTTGTCGGCTTGTCAGCTTTTTCAGCGCTCTGTTCGGCAGATCGTTGGCTGTTTTTGGACATGTTCAGCAGTTTTGCGGCGGATTGTCGGGTGCGTTCTGCGTTTTTTTGGTGGCTTATCAGATCAATTTTTACCGCCAGTTTTGCAGCAGTTTTTCCATTCGAATCAGTGGCTTTTCCCTGCAATTCAGGGACCCTGCGGTGAATGCTGAATTCACCACAGGGTCTGCAAATTTGACTTCCTGAAGTGTGGGGAATGAAAGCAGTGAAACTCTTTGAATAACCCCGTATATTTCTTTGTTTTGGGGGAAAAGTATGCACTCATGTACCTGGTCAAGTCTTGAATTTCATAAATTGAAAGCCCATAGGCCTGTGCAAACCTGTTTAATATTTTATAGTATGTTCACCTCCACTGCAAACAGCGGGAGAAGTAAGAGTGAAAAGAAAGTTCATACAGTGTGGGGAAGGTTTGCTGCAAAATCTATGTCTGTAGGTGAAATCCCAGAACGTAAAAGCTGTGCAAATAGTGTTTCTGTTTTTTTTTAATATGTTCCCATTGTATCTTTTATTTTGAATGCTGGTTGCAACAGATTCATAATACTGGTAAGGCCGGGGTCAGATGAGCGTTTTTAAGAGCGGAAGGAACGTCTGAGAGCGGACGTTCCTTCCATTCTGATGCCCGTCTGGCCGCCTCGCTGAGCGCAGTTAGCGCGATCAGCGCTGCAAGGCTCGATCCACCTATGGAGGATCACGCTTTGCAGCCCCGTCAAACAGGTGTCGTGGCGATTTGACAGGGAGGCTTTCATCATGGCTGCTGTAGCGAACGCAATTCGTGTGCACGCTACAGCGTGTGGCCGGTCCCGTTGAAGCATCACAACACTGCGACAGACGCCGGAGGCACGTCAGTACGGGCACACATAGTGCGCTCATCTGACCCCGGCCTAAATGTCATTCAAGAGTCACCAAAATTGTGCAAGATGTTTAATTTAGAACTTCATACAAAATGACACAAAAAAAAAAATCACTTAAATATTAGCCCATATAGATGTTATTAATGAGAATTTACATATGTCCAAATATGGAATATATGCAGTTGATATGACATAGATATATATATATATAATTTACTTGTACGTTGACTTGATTCAAATAAAAAGTAATATTTTTATTTCGTTTTGGAAAAAAAATATTTTCACTATGTACAGATGTTGAGTAGAAACAGAAAAATCCACATTGCTCCAATATCATTTTTTTTTTCTGTTCCGTTTCAAGTCTTTAATTAAAATCCACCTTGCTACGAGGAGAGTTCAGTTCTTGAGTTTAGCCGAAATCTGTTTAGGAAAAACACAGACATATCACTTGAAATACACTATCATTATACCAATTTTTTGTCTAATGTATTTATTTAATTCTTTTTACCAGTGCTATCAATTCGGATGATTTCTCAAGTTCTCCTGAAGCTCGAGTTCTATTGACTATTACTTTCAGCCGACCGATTAGTACCAGCCACAGCTTTGGGATGCCTTTGTTAGTTTGTAAATGATTAATAAAACTTTTCCATCTGGAAAATAACAGGAATAAATTTTATTCAATACATATTGAAAGATGAGCTGAATTGATTCGCCAAATATAAAGGGGGATTACGAATATATTACAATTCAATACATATTGAGCTGAATTGATTCGCCAAATATAAAGGGGGATTAGGAATATATTACAATAAACAACTACATTACCTGATCTCGTGCAGTAGCAATATATTGTCAATGAAATATCCTTTTACATTCATTATAGCCTTCTCAATGTTTTGTTTTGCCTAAATAAAGAAAAGGTATATTAATTGGAAAAGGCAATAATGTATTTATGTATGAAATTAAAGATCCTGCCAAAGGCTAGAAGGATACAAGAAAATTAGTGAATGCAGATGGAACAAATACACATTCATTTACCCATGACAAATCCCTGTTTCCTCCTGCTCTTAAGTCATTAGTGGTTATGGTTTCTTTATTTTACTTTCAGACAGCCAACAATGTCATTGAGTAAGTTTCAGACATATAGAACAGGAGGAAGCACAGTTGTAGAGTATTTCGCCTCTATTTGTACATTGTTACTTAACCGTTGTATTGAAAAACAGAACAAACATAAAACAGTTCAATGTGACATTTTTGGTTAGTAAATCTAGTGTGAATCTAACTAGTGTGAATAAAACAACCAAGTCTGCACAGTCAATATTTTGACTATTTCAATAAACAGACTAAAAGTCATTGTGTATGACCAATAAGCCAACAAGGATACTTATTCCATAGGTGATGGTAAAATGGAGACGGTAAGCAGGAAAATAGGCGCCTACAGATTTTCCTTACTGTCTCCATTTTATCATCTGTATTCTGGAGTAGGCGATTTATTAGCGGCTAGCCCCTGGAACGAAGTGAAAGGCTACCAGACACTGGTAATGGCGAAACGCGCCACCACTAGTATCAGCTTTTGGAGTCCATAGGAATCTGTGGAGCCTTGCACATCCCAGACGCAAGCTACATTGGAATAGTCTGCCCTTCCACATGGTTTTGTAAATTAATGTGTCCTGAGATCGGTATAGGAGATGTAAATGTACAGTAAACCTTGTGCAGTGAAACACAACATTAGAGCTGCAAGCCCGGTTTGCTTCAAGAATGGAATAGCGATTTTCCTTGATAAAATAACTACTGGAGACATTATGCGTAATGTTTAGCTATGGAACAGAGCCCAAGACCAGGCACATGTCCTCGTCTCTCCAGTCCTTCAAGACATCTCTGAAAACCCATTACTTTAGAGAAGCCCAACGGCTCACTCAATAATCCCCCATTGTTCATTTCTTGCTCCATCTTCCCACGCAGCCCTCATGCAGCCCGCTACTTCTTGTACTCTATTCACCCTCACCTAGTGTGTCACCCCTCTCCTCTTAGATTATAAGCTCTCGAGCAGGGTCCTCTCTCCTACTGTTCTGTGTGTGTAATGTTTATGTATATTTGATATTCTGCCTCTCCCTTTGTACAGCGCTATGGAACTTGTTGGTGCTTTATAAATGCTTGCAACTGTAAAATGTCTACTGGACAAACAATGATGTATTGGCAAATGATGGATGATCTGAAAAATACCTTTTGTTTTGCTTTTTCTATGTCGCTGATCTTATAAGCAGGCGTCAGAATGTACTTCTTCAAGCTTAATTTTCTGCTTTCATCTAGATATCTCCCAATCATAATTTTATTGAAGGGCATCTTGTGCTTGCCGATATACCTACGAATAATTTATGCCAAAAATCAGTCATTAGTTAATTGATTTTAACCATATATGTCAGGTGTAATTATTACACAGGGTGTTGAATACATTATTAACGGGACACACAAGCCATCATAATCAATTTAATTTAAATTGTCATGGAGTGCTAGATACTCTCCTTCCCATCTGCCACGGCGGGCTGTGACAGCCTTCGAAAGTGGAAAGTTTTCCTCTGCCTGGCAGGCTACCAATCAACCTGTCATGAACAGTAGGGATGAGCTGTTCCTTTTGGGACGGTTCGGGGTTCGACCCGAACTTAGCTTGTTCAAGTAGATCGCGAACACCGAACATTTCCGGGTGTTCGCTGCATGTTCGACCACAATGGACCACAATGCATTTTCCCACTGTCCTGAAGCTCCTAATTGGCTACAGCCTTGCACCTGACCACAGGTCTGGTGCAAGACTGGTTCAACACTATGCCAGTCATCGCTCAGAGTCCTGATTGGTCAAATTTTGGCCAATCATGGGCTCACAGAGCTAAGTCCCGCAGCACACTATATAACATTTCCACGCGCCGATTCTGCACGCATTTCAGAGGAGATTTCAAAGGAGATAGTTGTATCTTGTTACTGCCGGCCTGCCACGCTACTGGGGGGGTCTGGGGGGTTTCATTTCTACCAAATATCAGGGAATTTATGTGATGTGTGTCTTGTCACTGTGCCAGCAATTTTTTTGGGGGTTTACAACTTTAAAACATTTGTGAATTGAGGTGATCTTCTGGGTCTTGTCACTGTGCGAGCAAATCTTTTTGGGGCTCACTAATTTCTTTAAAACATTTGTGAATTAAGGAGATCTGTGTCTCGTCACACAGCCAGCAAGTTTTTTTGGGGCTCACTAATTTCTACAAAACATTTGTGAATTGAGGTTATCTGTCTCTTGTCACTGGCTGCCAGCTATCAGTGTGTCTCACTGAGTTATACCAGAGTTCTTTAAATCATTATACCAGAGTTGAATCAGAGTTCTGTATATATTAATCTATATATCACTCACCATGTCTAAAAGAACAAAAAGGACAGGCAGACGCTCCCAGACACAGATAAGAGGGCAAGCAGCCCCTGTGTCGGGAGGCTGTGCCTCTGGTCGTGGTGGACGTGGTGCATCCTCTGCAGGGGCACGCTTGTCCTTTATAACTGGTGCTGGTCTTCTTAACCTGCAGCAACATAGAGAGGATTTGGTGGATTGGCTAGCCAGGCCATCCTCATCCTCCGAGTCCTCTGCCAGCCAGGCGTCTAGTGCTTTACAGTCCACCTCAGCTGCCAAAGCATCTAATGCAGCCTCCATGTCCACAGCTACTCCTGCCGTAGCCTCGCTATCACACACGGAGTAGTCAGCTGAACTGTTTGACTACAATGAGAGTGACATGCTGCTTGAGGATGCGCAGCAAGTACAGTGCTCTGATTCAATCTCTGAGGTTGAGCAAGGGAGTATAATCAACCTAGAGGAAGGGGGTGCCAGTGATGACACACAAATAACTGGCACTCATGTTGCCCCAGCAGCTGCAGCATACTGCCAAGTTGGCTCCATTGACGAGGAGATAAGGGGTGAAGATGACATTGATGATGAGGTCACTGACTCCACCTGGGTGCCAGATCGAACTGAGGAATCAAGTGAGGAGGAGGGTGAGGAGGAGGAGGCACAGCAAACACGAGGCACAACATCCTCTGTGACCAACCGTAGCACTATCCAGTCCAAGCCCTCACATGTCAGAGCTGCTCCGGTGCAGAGCGCTGTTGTCTCAAAGAACACATGCAGGAACTCTGTTGTCTGGGAGTTCTTTAAGAAATGCGCAGCAGACCCCACCGTTGCTATTTGTAATCTATGTCAGATGAGGCTGAAGCGTGGGATAAACACCGGACACTTGGGTACCACGTGCTTGAGGCGACATATGAACAAGTGCCACACATCCCATTGGCGCAAAACTTTGCGTAGGTCCTCCTCCTCCCAGGCCCGTCTTTAGCGCAGGGCAAAAGGGGCAGCTGCCCTGGGCCCAGTCAGTGTTATGGGGCCCAAAGCAGCTGCTCCCGAGTCCTTGAGCTGGAAAAAATCGTGGTGGTACGGGCTGCCTCCCCTCCGTGGTGATGGGACCACAGCGAGCATCGCGAGAGAGGTGAGGCATCTTGGGAGCTGCGTTTGGCTCCTCCCCTCGTCCTCACCATGCAGTTCCCCCGCACGGAGACAGGATTCAGGAAGCAGCCAGTGCTTCTGCTCAGCCCTGCTCAGCTCTGCCAGCCTGAGACCGCCTATAGCAAACATGCAGTAAGAAGCAGGGCTCTGCTTACAAGACCCCCCTGCTCCCCCACCCCTCCAGCTTGGCTGTATGTGTGTGTGGATTATGTATGTGTGTGTATTGATTATGTGTATGGGGTGTGTGTGTATTATGTATATATGGGGTTTGTGTGTGTGTGTATTATGTATATATGGGGTGTGTATTATGTATATATGGGGGGTGTGCGTGTATTATGTATATATGGGGTGTGTGTGTGTGTATTATGTATATATGGGGTGTGTGTGTATCATGTATATATGGGGTGTGTGTGTGTGTATTATGTATATATCGGGTGTGTGTGTGTGTATTATGTATATATGGGGGGTGTGTGTGTATTATGTATATATGGGGGGTGTGTGTGTGTATTATGTATATATGGGGTGTGCGTGTGTGTATTATGTATATATGGGGTGTGTGTGTATTATGTATATATGGTGTGTGTATTATGTATATATGGGGTGTGTGTGTGTGTATTATGTATATATGGGTGTGTGTGTGTATTATGTATATATGGGGGTGTGTGTGTATTATGTATATATGGGGGGGTGTGTGTATTATTATGTATATATGGGGTGTGTGTGTGTATTATTATGTATATATGGGGTGTGTATGTGTTTGTGTATTATGTATATATGGGGTGTGTGTGTGTATTATGTATATATGAGGTGTGTGTATTATGTATATATGGGGTGTGTATTATTATGTATATATGGGGTGTGTATTATTATGTATATATGGGGTGTATGTGTATTATGTATATATGGGGTGTGTGTGTGTGTGTATTATGTATATATGGGGGGTGTGTGTGTGTGTGTATTATGAATATATGGGGTGTGTGTGTGGATTATGTATATATGGGGTGTGTGTGTGTGGATTATGTGCATATATGATGCGTGAGTGTAGATTATGTGCATATATGATGCGTGTGTGTGTGATGTATATATGATATGTACGTGTACAAAGGATGTATATACAATAGTACGAATAAATACACTTATATATGATGTGTATAAAGGATTCGTAATTGTAAAAAAAATATTTAATCTATCAGGGTTATTCAGAGATCCGAATTGTGGAGAAAGGTAACCGAACAGTGAAATTCAGGGTATGGTTACCTTTCCTGGCCATTCGGCTATTCAGAGAGCAGGCAGTTCGCCAAATGTTGCCGAATTGCCTGCACATATGGTGCCTGTTCGAAGGCAGTGAAATCCCCATAAAAAAGCAATGCTTCATCTATTCAGAGAACACAAACCAGCAGTGAAAGGTTCCCCTAATGCTCTGCCATTCGGTGGTTTAATTCGACAGGTTTATTCAGGAGAATCCCATAGGCTTCAATGTTAAAAATATTCCTGTTTTAATACCAGATCTAATAAACCATTGATTATTTTATTCTGCAGTAAAAAGTTTCTTTATTTATAGATTTTTATTTAGGATATTATAGGCATTTTTCGGGATTTTGTGTGAAAATATTTTTTTCCTTTTATTTTTTAAATGTTCTTTTTTCTGTAACAGCCCTTTTATTATCATTCATTGGATCTTATGTAAATTTCAGACATTTTCGTTCTGTAGTTTCTTTGCAAACAGCGTTTTACTTTTCAAACATTCGAGCATACTGTTTATTTTTTTCACTCCATTCATCTGCAGTGTTGGCTTTTTCCGGCGGCTGCTCGGGCTTCTCCGTGTTCGGCGGGGTTAATCCAGATGTTTTTGCGGGTTTGGGTGTGCGTTCGCTGGTTTTTGCGGTGAGTGATCGGTGGGGTTGATCTAGATGTTTTTGCGGGTTTTGGTGTGCGTTCGCCAGGTTTTGCAGTGAGTGTTCGGTGGGTTTGCGGCTGCTTTTCCCTGCACTACGACAGCCCTGTGGTGCTTGCTGAATACACCGCAGGGTCGCCGAAATGGGATCGCCAAATCACACCGAATTGAACAAAGAGTCACCAAACGTGCGGTGACTTTTCGATTCTCTTTGAATAACCATGTATGTGTGGTTTTTCACGTTTTTTTGGATGGGGTGGAGAATAAATTCCAATGGGGGGCCCAAAAAAAATGTTTGCCCAGGGTCCAGTCAATATTAAAGATGGCCCTGCCTCCTCCTCATCTGTCTCTACCCACACTGTATGTCCTGCCATGTCATTGCCTACAACCTCCACCGACAGGGATGATGCTACAGTAATGGATGTACCAGCAGGTCCTTCCTCACAATGTGACATCATCCCAGTAGCTGAAGATTTACGCAGTCAGATTACGTTGCAGCAGCTGCTGCAGCGAAAGAAAAAAATATAGTCCCAACCATCCCCAAGCACAGCGTCAAAATGCAAGCTTAGCAAAATTACTCGCATTGCAGCTGCTGCCTTTCCAGCTGGTGGACTCTGTTCCCTTCCGTGAATTTACTGAATGTGATGTACCACAGTGGCAGGTTCCAAAACACCATTACTTTTCACCCAAGGCCATTCCAGCACTATACCAGCACGTGGAAGACAATGTTATCCAGTCATTGGGAAAGGCAGTCAGAAGCAAGGTGCATGTCAATTTAGACACATGGTCCAGCAAGCATGGACAGGGTCGTTACATTTCCTTCACGGCACACTGGATAACTCTGATCGCAGCTGGGAGGGATCCAAGACGGGGCTCTGTGCTGGAGCTTGTTCATCCACCACGCCTCCAGAAAGCTGCTTGCACGAGGTCTGTCTGCTCCACCACCACCACCTCTTCCTCCTCCTCCTCCTCCTCTGTCTCTGGTGAAGTGGCAGTTAAACCGACGCCTGACGCAATGGCTCAAGCAAAAAGATGCCATACTGTGCATGAGCTGGTTTGTTTAGGGGACAGGAGCCACACTGGGTCAGAAATTTTATCAGCTCTGCAGGGGCAGGTGCAGAGATGGTTAACACCACGCCAGCTTGAGCTGGGAATGATCGTCTGCGATAATAGCAGCAACCTTCACTTCGCCCTACGCAAGGGTAAATTGACGCATGTACCATGCCTAGCACACGTCCTAAATCTGGTGGTACAGCGATTCCTAACCAAGTACCCAGGGCTGCCAGAGCTTCTCATCCAGGCCAGAAAAGTCTGCAGCCACTTCAGACGGTCATTCCCAGCAAGCGTTCGCCTGGTAGAAATTCAAAGAGAATTCCACCTTCCCACAAACCGTCTGATCTGTGACATGCCCACCAGGTGGAACTCGACATTAGCAATGCTGCAGCGTCTGCACAAGCAGCAGAGGGCCATCAACGAGTACCTGTGTGAGTATGGCACAAGGACAGGTTCAGGTCAACTTGGTTTCCCCCCCCGCAGTGGCTGATGATCAAGGATGCATGCACTGTACTGTCACCATTTGAGGAGGCCACGAGGATGGTGAGCAGGGATAGTGCATGCATCAGTGACACAATTCCTTTAGTGTTCCTGCTGGAGCACACTCTGTGGGGAATTATAGATGTGGCTCTAGAGGCAGAGCAGTGGGAGGAAGAGGAGGCCTTCCCTAGCTCTCAAGGCCCCAGTCTTTCCGCAGACAGCATTCCAGTGGGTCCTACTCAGATCAGACAGGAGGGGGATGAGGAGGAGGAGGACTATTTAAGTAGTGGGGGCATTGAAGGTGGGGATTCCTCAAGGGAGGGTTTTGTGTGCCCAGAAACAGAAGGGCTTGTGCGTGGCTGGGAGGAGGAAGTGCACGATACAGTCATCCTCATTGACCAGGAAGACTCGGAAGCTAATGCCACCTCCAACCTACGCTGCATGGGCTCCCTAATGATGCAAAGCCTGCTGAAGGACCCCAGGATTCGTGCTATCAAGGAGAGGGATCATTACTGATTGGCAACCCTTCTTGATCCACGATACAAGGGGAAAGTTGCAGAGCTCATCCTGCCCGCACAGAGGGAGCACAGGATGAAAAAACTTGAGGACGCCCTAAAGCGACACTTGTGTAACACCTTTCCAGGCACTGGTAGATTACCAAGTGCTGACACAAGTGCTTCTGAGGCTGCGGGTGATCAGAGGAATAGCGGTGAAGGCCAGGGCCGCTTGACTGATGCTTTTTTAAATTGTTTTAGTCCACGAAGCCCAAGGACATCAAATGTAGGCACCCATTGCCAGCGTCTTCACCATATGGTGCAGGACTACCTAGGGGCAAGGGCAGACCTGGATACCTTTCCAGCAGATGATCCACTGGCTTACTGGGTGTTGAGATTGGATCACTGGCCAGAATTTAGCCAATATGCTATGCAGCTACTAGGTTGCCCTTCATCTAGCGTGCTTTCCGAAAGGACGTTCAGTGCCGCTGGAGGTTTTGTCACAGACAAAAGAGTGCGTCTGTCCACCGACTCTGTAGACCGGCTGACATTTATAAAAATGAATCAGTCCTGGATCAGCAGCTATCAATCCCCTGATGCTGAAGTAATGGAATAGATAGGGGATGCCCTCTTCTGCATTCACAAAACCTCCAGCACTGAACTCTTCCACAATACCACAAAAGGGTTACGGTGTGAAGGAACTTGCTGCCATGAAAGGCACAATATTTGGCTGCACTGACGCCTGTGCCAGATTTATATCATTTTATTTTTTTGAACCGCAGGGTCCAACCCTGCACTCTTCCACAATACCACAGAGGGGTTACTGTATGATGATACCTGCTGGTCTGGCATTAAAGGCACAATATCAAGGTCCACTGACGCCCATTACCAGATCAAAAACCTTTCAATATATCCACCCCTGCACTCTTCCACAATACCACAGAGGGGTTAGGCTAGGGTCAGATGAGCACATTTTCTACAGACTGTGTGTCCGTGCAGTACGGACGTACTTACTGACTGACGACAAGGTAGTGGCCACACAGTCGGTTTTTTTCACTGACGTATTTTTTGACTGATGTAGTAGGGAAAATAAATTACAATGAAAGAACATTCTGTCCGTCAAAAGTGCTGGAAGTATAAATGCAGTCCGTCTGACCTTGTTGCATTACTCACACACAAAGCTATGCGGACGTTGTGGACGTGGCGCACTCTGCACTTCCGTTCTAGCAGTATTACGTTCTTGCCTAACCTGCGTCCGTTTGCAGCGTCCGTCAGCCCCCGCACTTCTGTGCGGACGTACTTCGTGTGTGGGGCTCCATTTAACACAATTGTATGCTATCACGGACATACTTATGTGCGGGCAACACGGACGTTAACACTGCGTTCGTCTGACCCCAGCCTTACTGTATGATGATACTTGCTGGCCTGGCAGTCTTGCACCAAAGGCAGAATATCTGGGTGCACTGACGCCTTAACCAGATGCATATCTTTTTAATATAGGACCACATGGTCCACCCCTGCATTCTTCCACAATACTACAGAGGGGTTACTGTATGATGATACCTGCTGGCCTGGCATTAAAGGCACAATATCTGGGTGCACTGACGCCCATTACCAGATCAAAAACTTTTCAATATAGGACCACATGGTCCACCCCTGCATTCTTCCACAATACTACAGAGGGGTTACTGTATGATGATACTTGCTGGCCTGGCATTAAAGGCACAATATCTGGGTGCACTGACGCCCATTACCAGATCAAAAACTTTTTAATATAGGACCGCAAGGTCCACCCCTGCATTCTTCCACAATACCACAGAGGGGTTACTGTATGATGATACTTGCTGCCCTGGCATTAAAGGCACAATATCTGGGTGCACTGACGCCCATTACCAGATCAAAAACTTTTCAATATAGGACCACATGGTCCACCCCTGCACTCTTCCACCATACCACAGAGGGGTTACTGTATGATGATGCTTGCTGGCCTGGCAGTCTTGCACCAAAGGCAGAATATCTGGGTGCACTGACGCCTTAACCAGATGCATATCTTTTTAATATAGGACCGCAAGGTTCACCCCTGCACTCTTCCACAATACCACAGAGGGGTTACTGTATGATGATACCTGCTGGCCTGGCATTAAAGGCACAATATCTAGGTGCACTGACGCCCATTACCAGATCAAAAACCTTTCAATATAGGACCACATGGTCCACCCCGCACTCTTCCACAATACCACAGAGGGGTTAGGCTAGGGTCAGATGAGCGCATTTTCTACGGACTATACGTCCGTGCAGTACGGACGTACTTACTGACTGACGACAAGGTAGTGGCCACACAGTCGGTTTTTTTCACTGACGTATTTTTTGACTGATGTAGCAGGGAAAATAAATTGCAATGAAAGAACATTCTGTCCGTCAAAAATGCTGGAAGTATAAATGCAGTCCGTCTGACCTTGTTGCATTACTCACACACAAAGCTATGCGGACGTTGTGGACGTGGCGCACTCCGCACGTCCGTTCTAGCAGTATTACGTTCTTGCCTAACCTGCGTCCGTTTGCAGCGTCCGTCAGCCCCCGCACTTCTGTGCGGACGTACTTCGTGTGTGGGACTCCATTTAACACAATTGTATGCTATCACGGACATACTTATGTGCGGGCAACACGGACGTTAACACTGCGTTCGTCTGACCCCAGCCTTACTGTATGATGATACTTGCTGGCCTGGCAGTCTTGCACGAAAGGCAGAATATCTGGGTGCACTGACGCCTTAACCAGATGCATATCTTTTTAATATAGGACCACAAGGTTCACCCCTGCACTCTTCCACAATACCACAGAGGGGTTACTGTATGATGATACTTGCTGGCCTGGCACCAAAGGCACAATATCTGGGTGCACTGAAGCCCATTACCAGATCAAAAACTTTTCAATATAGGACCACATGGTCCACCCCTGCATTCTTCCACAATACTACAGAGGGGTTACTGTATGATGATACTTGATGGCCTGGCATTAAAGGCACAATATCTGGGTGCACTGACGCCCATTACCAGATCAAAAACTTTTCAATATAGGACCACATGGTCCACCCCTGCATTCTTCCACAATACCACAGAGGGGTTACTGTATGATAGTACTTGCATGCCTGGCACTAAAGGCACAATATCTGGGTGCACTGCCACTGACGCCTGTATCAGATTCATATCCTCAGAGGGGTTACGGTGTGACGGCACTGTTGCCGACGCTAAAAGTCCAATTTTAAAGCACCTATTGTTATTTTCATCCAAAGCCTGCATAAGTTTCACAATAATTTAGCCAAAAAAATAACTAAACTTTTTCTGCGCGTCCTAAAATGTCTTTTCATACAGGCTGCCGCCCCAAGCAGTTGTTTATGGATAGATTAAAGGAAAAGCATTTACCGTCATATGAAACGTCATTTTTTTTTGTTTTTAAGTGTTTCTATACATCCTAGAAATCCACCACTTCACGGGCAGGTTATGGGGACCTCCTAGGCACGATATTTGAAGGAATTTTTGGTTTTTATTTTTAACCCTTATTTCATTTTTTACTTTTTGTCCTTGTTTCCTGTCCCCCAGGGCACTACCCGGACCCCCATACACCTTTTATGGCAAATATGTAGCATATATGCCCTCTTGGAGGGCACTCTAAAGAACCGAATTTTCAGCCCCATTGACTTGCATGGGGTTCGCGTTCGGGTTCGGTCCCGAACAAATGGGAAGTTCGGGTTCGGGCTCGAACCGAACTCGGGGAGTGTTCGGCTCATCCCTAGTGGAGACGTGTTCTCTGGAGTGACGAATCGCGCTTCTCCATCTGGCAATCTGATGGACGAGTCTGGGTTTGGCGGTTGCCAGGAGAACGGTACTTGTCTGACTGCATTGTGCCAAGTGTAAAGATTGGTGGAGGGGGGATTATGGTGTGGGGTTGTTTTTCAGGAGCTAGGCTTGGCCCCTTAGTTCCAGTGAAAGGAACTCTGAATGTTTCAGCATACCAAGACATTTTGGACAATTCCATGCTCCCAACTTTGTGGGAACAGTTTGGAGCTGGCCCCTTCCTCTTCCAACATGACTGTGCACCAGTGCACAAAGCAAGGTCCATAAAGACATGGATGACAGAGTCTGGTGTGGAGGAACTTGACTGGCCTGCACAGAGTCCTGACCTCAACCCGATAGAACACCTTTGGGATGAATTAGAGCAGAGACTGAGAGCCAGGCCTTCTCGTCCAACATCAGTGTGTGACCTCACAAATGCGCTTCTGGAAGAATGGTCAAAAATTCCCATAAACACACTCCTACACCTTGTGGACAGCCTTCCCAGAAGAGTTGAAGCTGTTATAGCTGCAAAGGGTGGACCAATGTCATATTGAACCCTATGGATTAGGAATGGGATGTCACTTAAATTCATATGCGAGTCAAGGCAGGTGAGCGAATACTTTTGGCAATATAGTGTATGTTTCCAATTCTGCAACTGGTCTTACCTGCAGCTATAGTTGTGAATAGAGCTCTCTCTCTGATTTTTTTCCATAAAAAGTTATATAGTTGTGTGTTTTCTCTTTAAAACTGCACCTTTGTAATGAGAGATTATGATTACTATATCCTTAACCCTTTTGCTGCTGAGCTCATTTTGACCATTTTGTGGTCATTATGTTTAAATTTGAAGTTATGTTTTATAGTAGGACCAAGACAAATTATATATCCTTATTTTCAGGAGACTGGACAGATTCAAAATATATCACTATTATATGTATAACAAAAAATGTTAAAAACAAATGTAAATTTCCATCCAGATTTCATTCATTTACAGTGTGTAAAAAATTTTTTTTTCACATTTTAACATCCAAACCTTTGTGGTTATATATTCTATGGGGCACTCTTGTAAAAAAATAAATAAATAGAGATAAGAACTTGTTACTGCATTTTTTCTGCGAAAATATGCAATTTTAACTAAAACTGAAAAAAATGAAAATTTTCACTTCTATTTTGCCGCATTGTGTTTCGTGAATAATATGACTATGTATAAAACAATGAACTTGCTCCCGGCGTGGGAATTGAGAAGGTGAGTGTAACGTTGGGGGCTTCCAGCCTTTCCGGTGTGCTTGAGGGCAGCATGTCTGATGCTGCTCGCTCACCAACACCCGGTTTAAATTGAAACAGGCAGGGAGGTGGCTGCATGAGGTGTGCTTGAGAGGGGGGGCGGTCTGGTGAAGGTCTTTTAAAAACCAACAGTTCCTTCTAAGCAGTGCCAGATCGTGGTTATCCATACCTGAGCTCCTTGTACCTGAATTCTCTCGTGATTTAACCTGTTATTGACCTCTGCTTGTTTTCTGATTATTCTGCCTTCCGTTGCGCTAGACTATTTTCTTGTACTACACTTCTGCACTGATATCGACCCGGCTATTCCATTTGACTATTCTATACTCTGTATTCCTGATTCTGGCTCGTCAGACTACCCCCTGTGTTGCTGACCTGGTTTTGTATTACGACATTGTCTTTGAGTAACCCTGTCTAGCTAGTATACCTGGCCAATTCTAAGGACCAGACAGTTAGGGATTCTTCTACGGCTACCCTGTTGGTAGCTTTTGTGCTCTGTGGAGTGTTGGGCTTTAAGGACTGCGTGGTGGGATCCGGGAACCGTGACAGTGAGTAACAGCAGTGGTATTGCTCATTTTAGGCTGGGGTCAGATGAGCGCAGTAATCACGTCCGTGTTGCCGCACTTTAGTACGTCCGTGGTAGCAGATAATCATGACCACACACGAAGTGCGTCCGCACAAAAGTGCAGCCGCACAACGGACGCAGCATACGGATGCAAGTAAGCAAGAACGATAAACCTCTAGAACGGACATGCAGAGTGCGCCACGTCCACATAGCCATGTGTGTGAGTGATGGAACGTAGTCAGACGGACTGCATTTATGCGTTCAGCATCTTTGATGGACAAAATGGTTTTTCATTTCCCATCTACATCCGTCAAAAATAACATCACTCACAAAAACGGACCGTGTGCCACTACTGCGTCTTCCGTTGGAACGTGCGTCCGTAACGCATGGGCGCAATCCGTACAAAATGCACTCGCCTTATATGTGAGAAATGGACAATGCCATTGCTAAGGAACAAAAAAATAAATAAATAAGTCTTTTTTCTTTACATGACATTTTACATGGCCATGTTTGGTAACATTAGAAAGGCCAGACTCTGACCTTTCAAATGACACCTAATATTTGTAGGATGTAAAGAATAGAGATACTATTACAGGTGTCCAAAGTACGCACGCTCTCCACGCAGCAGTGAAACAGCATGGGCCCTATTACATTCTTTGCGCTAACGTTAGCGCTCACCTGTGTGAGTGTTAACGTTAGCCCTGGTGATCCTAGCGTGGGTGAACCATATTACAATCCAAATGCTAACGGGTTAAAAAACCCAGTAGCGATAGGTATCTTGCGTTTTCAGTGCGAGGTTACTGTACTTTGCGCTTCTTAGGCTTAACATGGGGGAGTATTACAAACACTGAACAGACCGGGAAAACACCGTTTACCAGGTACATCAATCACTTACCCTAGATTTTTGAACCAGGGTACCACTTCGAAACCAGGATTAAACCTGCACAGTAACAAATTAATATAAACGTAAAACAGCCATTAACTTTATTGGATCAAAGACATTCTCAGATACTAGTGTAGCGCTGCTTTAAAAACTGTATTCTGGTGCTTTGAACTATTGCTGCCACCAGAGGGAGACATTGTGGAATATGCTGGACAGAGCGGACTCCATCTCCCATCACCCTTTGCGTGAGGACAGGAAGTGGGTGGTACAGGAAGAGGAAAGAGATCAGCAGTCTCGTGCAAGGCATGGCGAGAGTGAGCGGAGCAGTGAAAGGTGGAGGTCGCACATTGTAGCTGTCAGGGATCGCAGCCAGGCCGGAGTCCAGACGCTGTCTTACTGGTGCTGGAGATTGGGACAGTAATCGTGTTGGGACCTACCTACGCTGCGCTGAGAGGTGTGGAAGAGATGCTGGTTCCGGCAGGACCCTGCGTTAGGAGGCCGCGCCAATCGATTGGGAGTGCAGGCGGTGGATCGTTTTTTCCAGTTGCAGAGATTTGACAAGCAGGGAGCAGATTCAGTGACAGAGTCCCAGTACACAGGGGAGAAGATCTTTTGGTCGAGGCATTGAGTGCTGGACAGTTTCGTTCATCGGATGAGTGAGAAGCCTCCAGGCCACAGTTTCAAAACAGAAACGCACGCTGCAATATTGTTTAAATTCACAGGGCCCCAACGGTGACTAGTCGAAGATTGTTTTTTTTTCATTCACTGGCCAGTCGAGCACAGTACCTGGGTACCCTGAACTTTGTGCATATATATATATCGAGCTATTTTTCGGCACTTACACTTCAGAACTGAGGGAGTAAACCGTTCTTTTTCCGTTGCGTGTTTTTCCCTCGTGACGCATCCTGTAATTTCATTAAACGCGCATTTATCTTTTAGTAAAGCATATAAAACTAGAAAATCCACAACAGTGCTGGTGTGTAATAATTCCTAGTGCGGTGAGACTATCCCGAGGTTATTCAGCGGCTCCTTCGGGGTGAGCGCTACACTAGTATAAAACCAACTTGAACACAACAACAACAAATAAGGGTAATTCAAATTAGATAGCGGCTAGTTAAATGCAGGGTGTTGTCTATTGGGCATGAGGAATATTGCCAATATCTACTTATATGAAAATTCAACCTGTACGTTCAGCAGATCGACCAACAATGGGTCCAAAATAGTCACCAATAATAGCAGCCAACACCGCATACTAGCCCTAATGCCAATAGATTTGTAATCTTTCCCTCATAGAAAAACAATCAGACATATTAAAAACAGCAAAATGAACATAAGCTCAACATATGTTTTAGCGGTGCATTTTTCACCAATTGCTCCAGATGAAGCCGAGGTTATATTGGCGAAACATATGTTGGTTTTATACTGGTATCTGAGAATGTCTTTGATGCAATAAAGTTAATTGACTTCCTTACCACTTCTCAGATAGTCAGGCTTCAGTCTTTATGGTTGTAGACTGGCTGTTTTTTGTTTATATTAACATGGGGGAGCGCAAACAGTTAATTAGCTTTAGTATTACAATGTACTATCGCTAATTACGTCCGGCTGCGGTTAACCCAACAGTTAACACCAGGTCCAGGCTGTGGTTAACGGATCGCTTTGCTGCAAAATCCATCAGCACCAGCTGAACCCCCCCCCAATAAATCAGATACTCACCTTCCATCCCGCAGCGAGGACCGCGGCTCCAACTGCCTCCTCTGTCCGCTAGGAGCAGGGAGAAACTGGGGGAAAAAGCCCCCCCAGTCTCTCTCTGCGGATCACTACGCCGACCTGCTGGATTTCGCGAGGCGAGATCCAGCTGGTCATGTGACCGGCAGAGCAGAAACTCAATGGAGTCCTATGGACTCCATCAAGTGGATGCTTGTGGCGGGGCTTAGTGCTGCCGCATGCATCCCACATTTTAGCGCAGGCTTACGATGCAGGCAGCTTTTCTAGTGACTGCATCGTAAAATCACGCTAAAACGGAGATGCAAAGGAGAAACCTGCAGGTTCAGGTTTTTCTACCTAGCGTCCCCGTTTTAACGTGAAGGATGTAATAGGGCCCCTTGTGTTTTAAATGGACCAATGTGTAATAACTCTTTGCACCATCACCTCCATATTTGGTCCGGGAGTGTGGGAAATGAGAAGGTGAATTAGTGCAGCAGCATTGCTTCCTTTACAAGTAAAAGCACATAGTGCCTTAGAACAGAGAAAGAAAAATAAAAAGTATTTTTTTTTCTAGTTTTACAGACTACATGGTCACATTTGGTATCGTTGGAAAGGCCAGACTCTGTCCTTTCCAATGACACCTCACTTGACTTCCTGCAGTCTAAAAATCAGAGACGCAGGATTCCAATGGGCCCTCTGCGCCCCTCGCAGCAGTGCGCCTTTTTAGGTTTTCAAAGCGCCAATGCATAATAAGGAATTGTGCCATTGCCTTCAAACTTGTGGACATTGTGGGAAATGAGAAAGTGAGTTAGGGCAGCAGCATTGTTCACCTTATAATTGAAAAGTTAACACTAGTGCTACGTGCGGGAAAAAAAAGGTGTTTTTTTTTCTATTATCTTATCAAGCATGTCCAGGTTATTTGTAATTTATTATTGTTATCATTTATATACAGTTTCCACAGCACTTCACAATAAACAAAGGGAACGAGATACAAATAAATGAACATAGAATGGAAGCAAGAGGTGTAGAGGGCCCTGCTCATAGGAGCTTACAGTCTAGAGAGATTGGGGTTGGAGGAATACAAGGGGAATTTTACTGGACGGCAGGATCATTAATGCCAGTGGTTTGGGAATGGTGGGGCCATAGAAGCAGCTTCAATCCTGTGTGTGTAGGTGAGCAGAGGGATGAGTTGCATCAGTGATGTGGTACGCTATTCTGAAGAGATGGGTTTTGAGGGATTTCTTGAAGGCCCGAAGATCAGGGGAGAGTTTGATAGGGCGAGGTAAGTCATTCCACTGGACCGTAGTGGCCCATGAGAAGTTTTGGAGGTAAGAGTTGGCAGTGCGGATGTAGACAGATGACAGGAGGAGGTCGCCCGCTACCAGAGTTGTCTAGATTGGACGTGCTTGTGGAGTAACGAAGACATGTAAGGAGGGTTTGAGATATTGAGTGATTTGAACGTGTAGAGGAAGCAAATGGAGGGACCAGCAGAAGGGGCAGGTATGCGAGGTGCGTATGGTGAGAGGCTTCACCATGCTCAGGCCTTTCCAATGATATCTTGCCCCTCTACCTGGCATGGTTCAGGAGAGCACCCCTGTATCTCCACCTTAGGGAGTTCTCTGCCCGGCCAGGGGGGGGGTCCCTGTCTGTCGCCATAGCACCCATGCGCGATGAGGTCAGTGAGCGTGGGAGGTCCCAGAGGCAGGTCTGGGATGTAAGATGTCAGCCCTCACTGGGAGAAGACCGCGGTGGTCGCCGAGCCGTGGGACTGCCACAACACACTGAGCGCGACCTCTGCAGCCAAGCGGCAAAGCAGAGAAGCAGACTCGGCACGTCGTGCAAAGCCAACCGGTTAAGCACAACTGAAAAAAATTGAGTATTTTGCTCATATTCTGCCGCATTCAGGGCCAGATTTACATCTCAGGAGCCTGTAGGCAAAGAACTCTGGAGCAATTCTAAACCCCCCCCCCAAAGAAAAAGTACCAAAACTGGGTGAGAATACTTTTTAAATTTTTGTTTTGGGGACATCAAAAAAAATGATTAACATTTAATTACACTCATGTTAAGTATAGGAGAGACTCCAAATACAATAAGCGAATGCAAAGTGTGAGACGCTAAGGTCAGAAAGTCTCCTTTAACGGCAAGATTAAAATAGAACATAAACAAAATTCAGGTAATAACATGTTGCTATGTTGTACATCTGTAACATTAAGCATAACAACAACATTGGAATAGGGCCCTTGATATGTGTTTTTTTGTAACTTAAACCAGTAAACATTTATAGTTTTTGTAGCTCCTATTCTGACTATTCTGCTCATGGAGGAGGCCATGTTTTTAGCTTCCTCCCCTTCGTGGTAGAGATTAAACATCTAAAGCTGTCTGATTTACAGCTCTGCCTAGATGGCTCGGGGGGGGGGGTGGAGAGTGATCAGATAGCAAAAATACTTGTACTGGTGGATCCAGAGAGGGGGCACAGGGGGCATGTGGCCCCCCAGAGACCTCAAAACCATTGTAGGTGATACAGGGGATCTTTGAATGTTTGAACCTCTGTGTCTCTGATTTCATCGACATTACATGGTCTATTGAGGTGTAATTGGAAAGGCAGGAGTCTGTCCTTTCCAATGATATAAAAAAACAACAAATATGACACAGTCATCAGATCTCAATCCAATAGAGCACCTTTGGGATGTGGTGGAACGGGAAATTTGCATCATGAACATGCAGCCGACAAATCTGTGGTAACTGCGAGATGCTAACATGTCAATATGGACCAAAATCTCTGAGGAATCTTTCCAACACTTTGTTGAATCCATGCCACGAAGAAGTAAGGCAGTTCTGAAAGCAAAAGTGGGTCCAACCAGGTAATAGCAAGGCGTACCTAATAAAGTGGCCAGTGAGTGTATATACATTTATATACCCCTCTGTCCCTTCAAAACTATATTTAGCTGAGACTCGCAGCGGGATCACAGTACTATAAGGAAGGGTTAATAGTTTAACTTTACCAAGGATCTTTATCTGCAGCCCACTCTTATGCACATGCACTCTAGGGATAATGAGAGCAGACACCTTCAGCTCAGGAGTTTTATCTTGCTGTGAGATGCATTAATCGCTCCTCTGGGAAATATGTCATGTGTGGCTGCAGCACTGACAGCAAGCAGGCAGCTCAGGAAGCACCAACATTGTAATACTGCCCATAGAGTTTACATGTGAATCTAAATATGTCGATATGAAATAAATGCAGTTCATAAACCACAAAAAATATATCTAAACAACATAAATTACACTAAATTTTGGATTAAAATAAAAAAGGTATTTTTTATTTCATTTTGAAAAAATGTTTGGTTCAGAATATACAGAAGGTGTCTTGAGACAATGGGGGGGGGGGGGAATCACATAGCACCCATATAATTTTTTTTTTCTTTCATTGTTCTGTTCCATGGCTGTAACTTCAATTAAAATCCATTTCGCCACGAAATTGTTAGCTGAAAAAGTTCCATTATTAGCTGGAAAAGTTATTTTCTGAGTTTAGCTGAAATCTAAAACAAACAGAACGGACATATTACTTGGAATGAACAGTAAGGATATCATATTTCATGTAATGTGTTTATGGAATTCTTTTTCCCAATGCTTCCACTTTGGATGATTTCGGAGACTGTGCTGAAGCACCTGCTCTTTTGGCCATTTCTTTTAGCTGACCTATTAGTACCAGCCACAGCTTTGGGACCCCTTTCTTGGTTTGTAAATGACTAGTAAAACTTTTCCATCTGGAAAATAACAAGATTAAAGTTTATAACAACATGTTGAAAGATGAACTGAATTAATTCGCCAAATATAAAGGGGGCATAAGAATATATTACTATTAACAACTGCATTACCTGATCTCGTGCAGTATCAGTATATGGTCAATGAAATATCCTCTTACATTCATTATAGTCTTCTCAATGTTTTGCTTTGCCTAAATAAAGAAAGGAAGATAGTTTCACTGGTATAGGAAAAAAATGTGTTTTAACGAAAAAAAAACACTATAGAGGAAATTTGCCAAATGCTAGAATGTTCGCAGTTGTGAACAAACAACAGTAAAAATCACTATTGTTGCAAATACAATGAACTTCGATTATCCACAGACGGAAGAATCAACAACAGCAGGCAAAGTTAATGCAAAGAATAGTGAACAATCTGAACAATGCTACGACACCTATTTATCTGTACAATGAGTAAGCTACAGGTATTCACAGTTTGATGTGGTTCCACAGCTGTTTACAATATATATGTTACAGTTATTGCCCGAAGTGCGGTTATTCTTAAGATTACCCAGGTAATCCTGGAATTACCCAAAACCGCTGGGTAAAGCTGCAAAAAAATGAAAAATTCGGAATTTACCCGGGTAATTTTAGGACTAACCAACTGCCCTTGGGTAACAGTCTGGAAGAGCTGAAAAATTCTCACTTTACCCGGATGATTTGCAGACTATCCAACGCCGTTTGGTTAAAATCTAATTTTGTTATCGTTCGAATAAAAGTCTGAAGCGTCACATAATCCGAGGATTTTACACAGCTTCACTTGGGTAATCTGCAGAGCATCCAACCCCCCTTCGGTAAAGGTGAATTTTGCTATGATTTAAGGATATTATCAATGAAAATGGCAAAGGACAAACATTAACAGGTATTGCAGATATAATGAATATACAGAGTAACAGGATATGTTTCTTATATTTTTTTAGAGAAAGGATTTTACCAGGAAGAATACATTGAGATTTCTCTAATTTTCAAGTATGTCCTGGGTGGCGACTATGTACCGTTAGGTGTCTTGCCCAAGGACACTTACTGGAGAGGTGCTCTGGCCAGGATGGAAATTGTGTCTCCAGTCTTTTTCCATGGTTATAGAGCAGTGATGTTACCTCTACTCCACCCAGCCGGTACATACGAATGTTAAAGAGTTACATGATCTTTATTATGTGTCATATGAATTAAATATCCTTTATAAAACATACTAACCATTAGGTTACTCTTACATGACAGTTATTTAGTGTGGTTTGTGACTGTGGATGCGATTTGGTTAAAAATAACAAAAAACACAATTTTGTTATCAGTCAGATAAGAGTTTGCAGCTTTACCCGGGTAATCCTCGGAATTTAGTCAACTGTAACCTGCTGAAAACCCAAGAAAACCAGAGTACCCAGAGGCGTTTGGATACTTTGCAGTTTACCCGGATAAAGTACGATGTTTCATTGCACATTGCACTTTACCCAGTAACACTAGGGTAATGTGCATTTTACCTGGGTGACACACAGCAGAAAACCAGAGTACCCTGTGGCCTTTGGATACTTCGCAGATTACCTGTATAAAGTCCAAAATTTCATTTCACTTCGGACTTTTGATAATGACGCCTGGGTAATGTCAGAATTACCCGGATAATCCTAAAATTAACCACACTTTGGACTTTAACCGTAACATTTATTTATTTATTTATAAAGGATTTTACCAGGAAGGATACATTGAGAGTGCTCTCGTTTTCAAGTATGTCCTGGGTTCAGCAATATTAAATTGTTACAGTGTTACAGAAATACAAAGTAATAAAATGCAAAATATTAAAAAAAATTGCACAAATATACAGATTAAAAGAAAATAAATATATTCACTATGTTACATGTTTACAGGTGCATTCTGTATTGAGATATGTTAACAGGGAGCTCTTAAGGGACTTTAGACTGGGGGAAGATTTGATGGCGTCTGGGAGGTTATTCCATAACTGCGGTGCTCTGTAGGAAAATGAGGATCGAGCCGCTGTCTTTTTGTATTGCGGTATTGCAAGTAAGGTGCTGGTCCTGGATCTGAGGTTATAGGATGAGGGTACTGCTGGGGGAAGCAGCTTATTCAGGTAGGGTGGCAGCTTCCCAGAAAAACTCTTAAACACCAGGTTGGAAAGGTGAAGAGTGCGTCTAGATTCCAGCGACGGCCAGTTTAGCTCTTTTAACCCTTTCACTGCTGAGGACATGTGGGACATGTCCTCATTGACGCACGTTACATGCTGAGGATGTGCCCCACACGTCATCAGCTTTGCGGGACCCCCGGCGGAGATACTCACCTCTGTCCGGGGTCCCATGGCAGTCTGACTTCAGCATCTTCAGATGCTGAAGTTAAGACCCTCCTGACGTCAATGACGTCATCGCACCATGCGCGATGATGTCATTTCCAGGTGAACCCCTGGCAATGCCGGGAGATAGCCTGGAAGGAAGGGGGGGGGATCCGTTCGGATCCCTCTCCCTCCCGATTGGGAAAGCACAGCGCCAAAAGCCAGGCACCGCTTAAAAGGGGAGAGTCTCCCCTTTTAAGCGGTGCCTGGCTTTAACCCTTCAAGCACCGGGTCGCACTTCAGCGCCTTGCGGTGCCGAAGTGCGGCCTAGCTCGGGTGGGGGCCACGATCTTGGAAGGCGGTTCCAACCCTGGGTCCCCCCTTGCTGCCTGACGTCATTGCGCATAACGTGATGACGTCAGATAGCTGGGGAACCCCTAGCTGCCCGGGGATTTCCCAAGGAAATCCCCTGGTGGAGATAGGGGGTTCCTTTGAACCCCGTTATCTCCAGAACCATGGCAGCTAGGGAGTCATGGAGGGTGTCATTCAAAAGGCCTTTCAAATGATATACAACATGACCATGTACAAAGTAAAGTAAAAATGAAAAAAAAAAAAAAAAAGTTTTTGTGTGTTGTTTTTATTAATGTAGCAATATTGTTCACATTTCAATTATAATGGGAACAATGATGCTGCACTAATGATTTTTTTCTCTGGGGTGCGTAAAAATCACGTAATTTCCCCAAAAAATGGAACAAGTCCCCATTTCTAATTTTTGTACAAGCGCACCCCATAGAAAATATAATCTCAAACGCTCATGTGATAAAATGTGAAAAATAACACTTCACACGCTGCAGATAATTAAAAAATCAAATTTTATTGCATTTTTTGTTATAATATACAGGCAGGACATGACGTATACATATAAAAATGATATATTATGAATCTGCCGAGTCTGCCGGAAAGAACGATATATAATATGTCTGGGCCATATAATAAAATGTGGCTTCAAATCGCGTTTAAACATGATGAGCGAAAGCGGTAAAAATTAGCTCAGCACACAGCGGTGAAATTGCTCAGCAGTGAAAGGGTTAACATGTCACAGTGGTGGATCATGTATTACATTGTAGCTCAAAGCGGCAAAATGAGTTATACATGGATGTAGTAAGTTTCTGGAGGTGTGTTTGAGGGGCAGCTGCATACACTACATCTCCGTATTCAATAGCCGGCATAAGCATTTGTTGTACAATCTGTTTTCTTACCGTGGGGCTCAGGCAGGATTTGTTTCTGTACAGGGCACCTAGTTTGTGGTAAAGTTTAGGTGAGAGTTTTTCGATGTGGGGGCCGAAGGATAGATTTGGGTCTAACCACATACCTAGATATTTGAGAGAAGTGACTGTGGTCAGCGTGCCATTAGATTTTGTCCCAGCACATAGATGGGGATTTTGCAATTTGTGTAGTTTAGGTGCTGTTCCAAAGAGCATCGTAACAGATTTGACAGTATTTAGAAAAAGTTTGTTATCTCTGATCCACTTTTCTACCTCTGCGAATTGTTCTTGCAGCACTGCCTCCAGCTGCGGGAGATTTGGTTTGCTGGTATACATTACGTCATAGTCTGCGTCCATGTGTACAGTTGAGGCTTTGCAGACATTGGGCAGATCATTTATGAATATTGTGAATAGCAGGGGGCCAAGTATCGAGCCTTGGGATACACCGCACGTGACTGGGAGGGGGAGGGAGGAGCTGTCAGAAATGGATACATACAGTGACAAGAAAAGGTATGTGAACCCTTTGGGATTACGTGGAGTTTTGCATGAATTGGTCATTAAATGTGCTCTGATCTTCATCTAAGTCACAACAACTTGAAAAACCCCCTCTGCTTAAAATAATACAACACAAACATTATATGTTTTCATGTGTTTATTGAACATAACATGTAAACATTCACAGGGCAGGGTGGGAAAAGTATGTGAACCCCTAGCCTAATGACTTCTCCAAGAGCTAAATTGGAGGCAGGAGTGAGCCAATCTTGAGTCCAATCAGTGTGATATAATTGGATGCGTTGCTGAAAGCTGTCCTGCCCTTTAAAAACACACACCAGTTTTGGGTTTACTGGTTTCAAGAAGCACTGCCTGATGTGAACCATGCCTCGCAGAAAAGAGCTCTCAGAAGACCTACGATCAAGAATTGTTGACTTGCATGAAGCTGGAAAGGGTTACAAAAGTATCACCAAAAGCCTTGATGTTCATGTGTCCACGGTAAGACAGACTGTCTACAAATGGAGAAAGTTCTGCACTGTTGCAACTCTCCCTAGGCGTGGTCGTCCTGTAAAGATGACTGCAAGAGCATAGTGCAGAATGCTTAATGAGGTAAAGAAGAATCCTAGAGTGTCAGCTAAAGACTTACAGAAATCTCTGGCACATGCTAACATTTTTGTTGACACATCTACAATAAGGAAAACATTAAACCAGAATGGAGTACATGGGAGAACACCACGGAGGAAGCCATTGCTGTTCAAAAAGAATATTGCAGCACGTTTGAAGTTTGCAAAAGAGCACCTGGATGTTCCACAGCACTACTGGCAAAATATTCTGTGGACAGATGAAACCAAAATTGAGTTGTTAGGAAAAAACACACAACACTATCAGGGTAATTCACAGAGCTCCGAATTGCTTGAGAAAGGTTACTGAATGCTGAAAATCAGCGTTCGGTTACCTTTCTTGGCCATTCGGCTATCCAAAGAGCAGGCAATTCGCCAAATCCTGGAGAATTGCCTGCACATACGGTGCCTGTTCGGTGCCTGTTCGAGGGCAGTGAAAACCCCATGAAAAAGCACTGCTTCGGCTATTCAGAGAACACAAACCAGCAGTGAAAGGTTCCCCTTTGGTTCGGTGGTTTAATTCGGCAAGTTTATTCAGGAGAATCCCATAGGCTTCAATGTTAAAAATATTCCCGTTTTAATTCAATATCTAATAAACCTTTCATTATAAAATTCTGCAGTAAAGAGTCTCTTTATTTATAGATTTTATAGGATATTTTAAGCATTTTTCAGATTTTTTTTGATTTTTTTTTTAAGTTTACTTATTTTTTCTGTAACAGCCCTTTTTATTATCATTCCCTGGACCTCATATGTAAATTTCAGACATTTTCGCCCAGTAGTTTCTTTGCAAACAGCGTTTCACTTTTCACACATTCATGCAAACTGATTTCCTTATTTATTCACTTCACTCTGTGTGCGATGTCGGCTTTTTCCAGAGGCTTTGGCTGCGTGTGATCGGCTCCTGCTCGGTTTTTCCGTGGTATTCGGCAGGTTAATCCAGATGTTTTTGAGGGTTTTCGGCGTGCATTCGGTGGGTTTTGCGGTAAGTTTTCGTCGGGTTTGCGGCAGCCTTTCCCTGCAATTTGGGGACCCTGTGATGCTTGCTGAATACACCGCAGGGTCACCGAAATGGGATCGGCAAAAGGAACCGAATTGAAGAGAACGAAAAGTCACCGAACGTGCGGTGACTTTTCGAAACTCTTTGAATTACCCTGTTAGTGTGGAGAAAAAAAGGCACAGCACACCAACATCAAAACCTCATTCCCACTGTAAAACATGGAGGAGGGAGCATCATGGTTTGGGGCTGCTTTGCTGCCTCAGGGCCTGGACGGATTGTTGTCATTGATGGAAAAATGAATTCCAGAATTTATCAAGGCATTTTGCAGGAAAACGTAAGACCATCTGTCCACCAACTGAAGCTCCGCAGAGGATGGGTTGTTAGCGATCTTCCTGACACC
This sequence comes from Leptobrachium leishanense, assembly GCA_009667805.1. Lineage (NCBI taxonomy): Eukaryota > Metazoa > Chordata > Amphibia > Anura > Megophryidae > Leptobrachium > Leptobrachium leishanense. Next base: position 493,013,594 of record CM019063.1, read on the forward strand.
TAGCTACAACACATCTCCTTCTTGTGTATTCAGAGCCAAGCGATCGATCGGAGAAATGAAAGACACGGAGAAGTGGATTCTCGTATGCAATCAATTCCATTAATTTATTCTTGAGTTCGATCTTTTAAAGGATTCAGTGGGGGAGGATACAGGAAAAGAGAAGGGGAGGTTTGGGCAGGACACAGGGAGGTACAACATTGGGTGAGACGCAGCTCACCAATCAGAAACATACATTGCATAGATTAATTGCATTAAAGTATATTAGAGATGGAGCTTAGCTTAATTAGTAGTGAAAGCCATCACCACACGTAGCAAGTTATCCATTAACAACGATCAAGGCGACCTGAACTATTCGTAGGAACAAATCAATACTTCTGTTGGATTTGCTGGGTTAAATGAAGCTGTGCAAATACTAGGATGAGCAGAGAAGATCAAGGTACAGAATAACAGAAATGCAAAAGCAGCTGAAACAACAGAATAAGAAATCCATCATTAAAAGCAGAATTATAAACATGAACCAGAGGCCTTCATGCAGAGAAAAGACCTGCCTAGAGTAATGGTCAATGTTAACAGACAGAGGGACAATTAACAGCGTAAGTCATTAGTAGAATATCTAACATGGGTGATGCAACAGGACAACGACCCAAAGCATGCAAGTAATTCAACAAAAGAATGGCTTTAACAAAACAAAATATGCCTTCTGGAGTGGCCCAGTCAGAGTCCTGACCTCAACCCGATTGAAATGCTGTGGCATGACCTTAAGAGAGAGATTCACACCAGACATCCCAAGAATATTGCTACACTGAAACAGTTTTGTGAAGAGGAGTGGTCCAAAATTACTCCAGATCATTGTGCAGGTCTGATCTGCAACTACAGGGAACGTTTGGTTGAGGTTATTGCTGCCAAAGGAGGGTCAACCAGTTATTAAGTCCAAAGGTTCACATACTTTTTCCACCCTCCACTGTGAATGTTTACATGTTCTGTTCAATAAAAACATGAAAACATATAATGTTTGTGTTGTATTATTTTAAGCAGACTGTGTTTTTCAAATTGTTGTGACAAGTCTGAAAAATGTTTGTTTCTCTTTGCTTCGCTACGCTGTGTGTCGCTACACGCTCAGTGTGTCTCAGCCTTTATTCCTGCATTGCTAGCTTACCGAATCAGTTTGTATACTTGTTACTGACCCTGCTTGTTCTGAGGACCCGATCTGTTGCCGACTTTGATTGCCATTTGACTATTCTCTCTGTGTATTCCCTGCCTGTTCTGTTTGCTTCCTGTCGCTACTGGTGTGCGCCGATTCTCACAATATACAGTAGCGCAGTACAAGTGCCTAAACACTGCTGACCCGGTTTTGTTATAGCTGCTGATGTAACCGAATAGATCGGGGATCTCTTCTGCATTACCAAAACCTCCACCACTGCACTCTTCCACAATACCTCAGAGGGGTTACGGTGTGAAGGCACTTGCTGCCACCAATGGTAAAATATCTGGGTGCACTGCCACTGACGCCTGTACCAGATTCATATCATTTTAATATTGGACCGCAGGGTCCACCACTGCACTCTTCCACAATACCACAGAGGGGTTACGGTGTGACGGCACTGTTGCCGACACTAAAGGCCCAATTTTAAAGCACCTATTGTTACTTTCATCCAAAGCCTGCATATAAGTTTCACCATAATTTAGACAAAAAAAATCACTAAACTTGTTCTGCGTGTCCTAAAATGTCTCAGTTTTTTTAAAAACTTTTTGTCCTTGCCTCCTGTCCCCCAGGGCACTACCCGGACCCCCATACACCTTTTATGGCAAATATCTTGCATATATGCCCTCTAAAAATCGAACTTTCGAGTCCCATTGACTTGCATTGAGTTCGGTTCGAGTTCGAGTTTGAACTCGAACTTTTGAAATTGTTCGAGTTCGAATGTGAACCGAACACGGGGGTGTTCGGCTCATCACTAGACTTGAGCAATTTTAAATGACAATTAAAGTGTGGTTTTATTATTAGACAAGTGTCTACCTTTTTTTGTTACTAATATGTATTTTTCTGGCCTGGGTATATTGCGCACATTGTGAATTTAAAATCACGGCACTCACATGTCCGCCATTGAGCATACCAGGTGCATTCACACAATATGTTGCAAAGTCACAAAAGTGTGCAGGTTTGCAGCAACGGGGTTCCCTGTCAATCAATGCTTGCAACTTTATAGTTGTGGCCTGCCCCTATATCTTGGAAACCAAATATCGTTCAGCAGTTTCACAATACGGTGTGCGTGGCAAAGGTGTTTGGGTGCCATTGTTGTATATTTCTCAATACGGTGTGCATTGGCAAAGGTGTTTGGGGCCATTGTTGCAATTTATTATTTTACTTTTGGCTTAAAATTTTGTGACTTTGTTTAGTCTCACAAAAATGGAAAACCACATGAATTTCAGAAGCCCTTCAAGTTTCTGTGTAGAAAATATAATCGAATAATCAGTATTAACAAAACAATAAACACAGAATAAATCCACTGTGTGTGACTGATGATAAGCCAACTGGACCAGGCACATGTCTACTGGACAAACAATAATGTTGTAGGAAAAAGATGGATAATCTGAAAGATACCTTATGTTTTGTTTCATCTATGTCTCCGATTTTATAGGACGGCGTCAGAAGGTACTTCTTCAAGCTTAATTTTTTACTTTCATTAAAATATTTCACTATCATAGGTTTATTGAAGGGCATCTTTTGCTTGCCGATATACCTACAAAAAATGAATGCCAAAATCTGTCACTAGAACAATGATTAAGACTACGGATGGTGATCAATTCATTCTTAAAGGTACACACTAGTCCTCATGATTTTGATTGATTTTAAATTGTCACGGGGAGCCAGATCCTCTGTTCTCCATCAGTTGGATGCCCTGGCGAGCTGTTATATATTAGAAAAAAAGTTTGGTGCAGGGTACTTAGCTTTTCAAGATCGGATCCGCTCCTCACGGAGGTATTCCCACTCTCCTCAAGACGAAGCCACAAAATAAACTATTGAGGAGCTTTTGATCCTATTTTCTCCTGGGTGGGATAACCCCAGGTATAAATGCTTAATCAGACGTCTCAGTGCCTTGACGGTGAATATTCACCAAAATCAGATAGAAAGGTCGGGAAGGTCAATAAATGGCTAAAAATTTATTAATTGCCCTGGGCATTTTATTATTATATGCTTAATAAATTTTTAGCCATTTATTTACCTTCCCAACCTTTCTATCTGATTTTGGTGAATATTCACCGTCAAGGCACTGAGACGTCTGATTAAGCGTTTATACCTGGGGTTATCCCACCCAGGAGAAAAAAGGATCAAAAGCTCCTCAACAGTTTATTTTGGAGCTGTTATATTTTGCCAAAGTGGAGTACTTTGACATCTGTCTCACTTTTATGCATCCTGGGTCTGTTTTTACACAGAACCATTAAATCAATGCCATGCCATACTAGATGGCCTTTTTTTTTTAGCAGAGATCAGCTTTATGCAACTGGTCAAAGCCACTCCTAGGACAGCGCTGTTTTGGGTTTATTGGACCCTCATCAGCTAGGAGCTAGGCATGACCAGTTGCAGTGGATGCTTGGACCCATAGGGCAAATCAGTACTTACAAGGTTTGTGGCATTGATTTAAGGGTTATGTGCAAAAACAGACCCAGGATGCATAAAAGTGAGACAGATGTCATTTGCATGTCCTACCCAGAATTCCTTGCTGCATATGGGGAATGTAGCACAGGAGCTCTGGGATGCAGTTATTTGAATTGCTGTGATGTGCAAGTGGCTTCTGCAATAATAAACACATATATATATATACATACATGTGTCTGAGGTCTGAGTGAACATACATGTATCTGAGGTCTGTGGGTATATACGTATCTGAGGTCTTAGTGTATATGTATAAATATATGTCTGAGGTCTGTGGGTATATATGTGGCTGAGGTCTGTGTGTATGTATGTACATAAAAGAGCTGGTGTCCGACCATAGGTGGGAGCCGGTGGCCTACTCACCCTGGGAGGTCACCGCCAGGAGAAACGGCACCTGCAGCCCCAAACAACTGAAATACAGCAAAAGGAGCAGGATCCTCAAGCAGAGAATGGTGCTGGAAACGTTTTTTGGAGGGGAAAGCAACCCCACAGGTAGCGACGTTTTGGCCAAAGGGCCTTAATCATACATTGATGTATGTGTCTGAGGTCTGTGGGTGATGTCTGAGCTGGGAGAGTGCCTGAAAGGGAGGGAGGGTCCTTTGGATCTCTCTCCCTCTTGATCGGCAATGAATAAAAAAAGAGAGAGGCATCGCTGGAAAGGTCACAGACCTATCCAGCAATGCCTCTCTTTAACCCATTATGTGCTGGCCGTGATACGGTACCAATCGGCGCCGGATCGCAGACTTGTCCTGGAGGTGGTTGACATCTTGGATGTTAGTCAAGCCTCCAGGGCCTCCACGCCCCCCACTAACATCGTTGTGCATGTGCGCGATGACGTCAGTTGGGCAATTGACTCCTAGCTGCACAGAGCATAGTCTTTCCAATGATACCAAACATGATCATGTTTGGTGTACGAAAATAAAATACAAAATAAAAAAAAAAATTAATAAATTTTTTTAGGTCTGGGTTGTATACTAAAGCAGGACTTCAAATCGCATATAAACATGATGAGCACAAAATGGTCAAAATGAGCTCAGCACACAGGTGAAATGGCAAAGCAGTAAAAGGGTTAAAACAATAAAGTGGTCAGGCTGAGTAGATTGTTCCTTAATTTTCTCCAATTTATGCAATATTCTCAACCTCGATACCACCAAAAAAAAATTAAACATTGCGTATTTCTAAACTCAGAACAAAATTTAGAAACTATTTAGTAGGACCCTGCGAATCATAAATTTTCGCTCGAATCGAATCACGAATCGAATCGGCTGTAATGGTTCGAACTCGAATCGAATATCGAATCGAATACTTGGATACTGTCCCCCAGCTCATGGATATGCCCCCCAGCTCATGGATACTGCCCCCCAGCTCATGGATACTGTCCCCCAGCTCATGGACACTGTCCCCCAGCTCATGGATTTGCCCCCAACATGGATTTGCCCTCAGCTCGCTCATGGATTTGTCCTCAGCTCGCTCATGGATATGCCCCCCAGCTCATGGATACTGCCCCCCAGCTCATGGATACTGTCCCCCAGCTCATGGATACTGTCCCCCAGCTCATGGATACTGCCCCCCAGCTCATGGATACTGTCCCCCAGCTCATGGATACTGTCCCCCAGCTCATGGATACTGCCCCCCAGCTCATGGATACTGTCCCCCAGCTCATGGATACTGCCCCCCAGCTCATGGATACTGTCCCCCAGCTCATGGATACTGTCCCCCAGCTCATGGATACTGCCCCCCAGCTCATGGATACTGTCCCCCAGCTCATGGATACTGCCCCCCAGCTCATGGATACTGTCCCCCAGCTCATGGATACTGTCCCCCAGCATGGATACTGTCCCCCAGCTCATGGACACTGTCCCCCAGCTCATGGATTTGCCCACAACATGGATTTGCCCCCAACATGGATTTGCCCTCAGCTCGCTCATGGATTTGCCCTCAGCTCACTCATGGATTTGCCCTCAGCTCGCTCATGGATTTGCCCTCAGCTCGCTCATGGATGTGCCCCAGCTCACCTGTCGCCGCCGCATTAGGCTCCCTCTGAGCGTGCGTCCGGCGGCAGGAAGCTTGGGCACTCGCCTGGGGGAGCCACGTGACCGCGATCTCGCGAGATCGCGGTCACGTGGCTCCCCCAGGCGAGTGCCCAAGCTTCCTGCCGCCGGACGCACGCTCAGAGGGAGCCTAACCCGGCGGTGACAGGTGAGCTGGATGGGATCTTCCAAATTCGAAATTTTTTCGAATCGAGCTGCTAGTTCGAATTCGAATCGAATTCGACCAGCGATTCGATTTCGAATCGAATTTCGAAGCTTCGCAGGTCCCTACTATTTAGCCGGGGATCCCAAGGTTCGGAAAAGTGTTTTTTTAAAAATAAATGTCATCATATTTTATAATTTTTTTATAGTAAATTATATTTTATGATGAAAATAATGGTATCTTTAGAAAGTCCATTTAATGGCGAGAAAAATGTTTATAATATGTGTGGGTTCCATAAACAAGTAAGAGGAAAATTAGAGCTAAACACAAACAGTGGAGAAATGTGAAAATAGCAGTGGGTACTTTCGGACAGACCATGGTAAAATCGCCTGGTCACTATGGGGTTAATTTATATCATTAATTTATCATCTTCTATGTTGTAGTACATTATATGACATACTGTGTATCTAAGGATCTACTTTAATATAATGTGCATTCCTCATGAGTAACAAACCCACCAGTTCAGAGCCTCAGTCAAAGGATCTTTTATGGCCTCCTTAACTACAGTGGACAGATCGACATCCTGCAGTTCATTTGTAGAGCACAGATTGTTCAGTTGTTTGCTGAACACCTCGAAAACATTTTTCTGTAAAAAAAAATGGTTTTATTGCAAATATTAAATATGTTTGATTACAGATGTACAGTTTAGTATAGCTTACATTAGTCATCATCCAGTATTCTGTTATTCTGTTGTAATTCTCATTTAATGTATTAGCTTAGACCAAGGTCTGAATGATATTTCCTAGAAAAACAGTTGCTGCTCATTCCTTATTTACGCTCTATAGTTATTTTAGTTGGGGATGCACCTATACCATTTTTTTATGTGGACAGTTCCATCAGGGAGGAAAAAGGGAGCACGCAAACCTCGAACCACTGATAAATACAATCCACTTGGCAGTGACAAAGAAATCTGTAGTTTCTGGTGGAAATTCCCAGACGAAAACGAAAACTCCTGGGGCCATATTATATTCTTCGCGCAAAAAAGTGTGCGTGCGCAAAACCGTATTAACGTGAGGGGCAAAACCATTTGCGCTGAACGCCGTATTACGACGTTCGCGCAAACGATGCGCTTTAACGTCTACCGTGAGTGACCCTGCGCGAACGAAGGTTCATGCGCGCATCCCATACTTAACATTGTGAGCGCAAATGCGTTCGTGCGCTGGTACGCGGAGGGTATTACAATCTTCGCGCAACACGTTTGCGCAGATTTTTTTAACGTCTTTGAAAAGCAGGTGGTAACTAACTGCAAATTTGATCGTCCTGGCTGAAAATGAAATACACCAGCACGAAAAAATAAATAAAATAAATAAATTTCGTTACACATTCTACTCATACCAAACAATTAAATGTTAATTAATATATATGTATCTATAAAGAGTGTGTGTATATATATATATATATATATATATATATTGTATATATATTTACATGCATAGATACTTTTGATAACATAGTCAATGCATACTTTCATGCCTATGGCACAAAGTGAAATGATATACTAATATACAGTGGCAAGAATAAGTATGTGAACCCTTTAATTTTGGACCACTCCTCTTCACAAAACTGTTTCAGTGTAGCAATATTCTTGGGATGTCTGGTGTGAATCGCTCTCTTAAGGTCATGCCACAGCATTTCAATCGGGTTGAGGTCAGGACTCTGACTGGGCCACTCCAGAAGGCGTATTTTGTTTTGTTGAAGCCATTCTTTTGTTGAATTATTTGCATGCTTTGGGTCATTGTCCTGTTGCATCACCCATCCTCTGCGGAGCTTCAGTTGGTGGACAGATGGTCTTACGTTTTCCTGCAAAATGTCTTGATAAACTCTGGAATTCATTTTTCCATCAATGACAACAATCCGTCCAGGCCCTGAGGCAGCAAAGCAGCCCCAAACCATGATGCTCCCTCCGCCATGTTTTACAGTGGGGATGAGGTTTTGATGTTGGTGTGCTGTGCCTTTTTTTCTCCACACATAGTGTTGTGTGTTTTTTCCAAACAACTCAATTTTGGTTTCATCTGTCCACAGAATATTTTGCCAGTAGTGCTGTGGAACATCAGGTGCTCTTTTGCAAACTTCAAACGTGTTGCAATATTATTTTTGGACAGCAATGGCTTCCTCCGTGGTGTCCTCCCATGTACTCCATTCTTGTTTAATGTTTTCCTTATTGTAGAGGTGTCAACAAAAATGTTAGCATGTGCCAGAGATTTCTGTAAGTCTTTTGCTGACACTCTAGGATTCTTCTTTACCTCATTAAGCATTCTACGCTGTGCTCTTGCAGTCATCTTTACAGGACAACCACGCCTAGGGAGAGTAGCAACAGTGCTGAACTTTCTCCATTTGTAGACAGTCTGTCTTACTGTGGACACATGAACATCAAGGCTTTTGGAGATACTTTTGTAAACATTTCCAGCTTCATGCAAGTCAACAATTCTTGATCGTAGGTCTTCTGAGAGCTCCTTTCTGCGAGGCATGGTTCACATCAGGCAGTGCTTCTTGAAACCAGTAAACCCAAAACTGGTGTGTGTTTTTAAAGGGCAGGACAGCTTTCAGCAACACATCCAATAATATCACACTGATTGGACTCAAGGTTGGCTCACTCCTGGCTCCAATTAGCTCTTGGAGAAGTCATTAGGCTAGGGTTTCACATACTTTTTCCACCCTGCACTGTGAATGTTACATGTTATGTTCAATAAACACATGAAAACATATAATGTTTGTGTTGTATTATTTTAAGCAGACTGTGTTTTTCAAATTGTTGTGACTTAGATGAAGATCAGAGCACATTTTATGATCAATTCATGCAAAACTCCACGTAATCCCAAAGGGTTCACATAGTTTTTCTTGCCACGGTATAATAGAATGGTAATAGAATGTAAAAGAACTATGTGTATTTATAAGTATATATTTAAATTCAAGTGAATCATACAGCCATACATATTTGTACATATCAAAATAAACACATATGCCAATTCCACATCTATATGTTCTACCAGAATAGATAGTGGCTGGGTTCTACAATATTAAAATTATTCATTTATAATCTTTTTTTTTATTTTGCATCTGCTGCCCTTTAATAACATGTAATAAGAGTTTTCAGTGGTATGCTGAATTATTTATCCTGGAGATGCTGACAATATTGCTGGCATGTAACTGAACCGTGTGCAAGGAGAGCACACAGAACGCTACACATACACACAAACACAAACATCCACATGGACACATACACATACCCATGCTGAGGGCACGGGGCTACCAGCTGGCACTGGGAGCAGCAGGAATGGAAAAACTATATTTGCGCTCCCTACTGGATCGATTTCAGGGCAATGAGGGTTTCCGCAAGTTCAGAGTCAATAAGTCACTTTCAGCAAAGCAGCAGCTAACCTGGACAATAGGGATGAGCCGAACGTCCCCGTGTTCGGTTCGACTTCGAACTCGAACAATTTCAAAAGTTCGAGTTCGAACTCGAACACGATCCGAACTCAATGTAAGACAATGGGACCCGAACGTTCGATTTTGCCCCCAAGAGGGCATATATGCAAGATATTTGCCATAAAAGGTCTATGGGGGTCCGGGTAGTGCCCTGGGGGACAGGAAACAAGTACAAAAAGTTTTAAAAAAAAGTTTTTAACCACTTGGCTGCTAAGGACGCGCTCAGCGCGTCCAGCCACGTGGTTCTCCTGTGCTATGGACGCGCTGAGCGCATCCATGAACAGGAGGCAGCAATCGGTCGGGATTCCTGCCGATTGCTGGCCCCCCCGGTGCGGGCTGACATCTTGGATGTCAGCCCGGCACTCCGGGACCCCGGCGGGGCCATTAGATGTCATCGCTGCGGCGCGATGACATCTAATTCAGGGAGGTGGCACCTGAAAGGGAGGGGGGGCCCCCCACAGGGTTTGGAAGGACACAGGCTGCCCTTCCAAACAGTGGCTGACATTAACCCCTTGGGAGCCGGATCACGATTCGGCACCAAAAAGCGCCGGATCGTGATCCTCTCCCAGAGCTGGCCGACATCCTGGATGTCGGCCAAGCCTCTGGCAAGTCCCCCTGACGACTGGCGTTATCGTGCATAGCACGATGACACCAGTCCTGGTGTTAACCTCTAGTAGCCAGCAATGGTGGAGATAGGGGTTCCAATGTACCCCTATCTCCCGGTATGTGGAAGCTAGGGGTTAATGTTTGATATTGTTGGATCGGCCAGAGCATGGCCTTTCCAACGATACCAAACTTGACCATGTAGAATGTTTTTTTTAAAAAGAAAAAGAAAATTAAAAATAAAAAATATTTAGAAAAAATTATAAAAAAGAAAAAAGTTTTTTTGTTTTGTTAATGCAACACTTTACACATTGTGAATTATTGAAAATTCTAATTCTATTGCATTTTTTGTTATAATATACAGACAGGGCATGACGTATACATATAATTGTCACGTCTCGGCCTTGCCCCCTGGTGATGAAGGGTCTTCATGTTTGTTTTTCCCCTATGGTGGTTCTGTCTGGTTCGTGTTTCCTGAGTTGCTGCAAAGCATTCCTGTTCAAGTGTTTTCTGGTTCTGACCTCGGCTTTATTTTTGACTATCCCTTCTACTCCCCCCTGGTACCGTATATTTCTGATCTGTTGCCAACCTCTGCCTGATTGACGATTCTTGTATGTTTCATGTTTTATGTACCTTGTCTGTCTTAGTTTAGTATATTATTCAGAGGCCGCTTATAAGGACCTCTTTTAGTATAGTCTGTTTTGTTTACTGTCCTTCAGCCTGCTCACTTCACGGATTGTCAAGTGTATCTTTGTGTTTCTCCGACTGCCCTGCAGCCTGCTCAATTCACGGATTGGCAGGCGTATCATTGTGTTTCTGAGTGTCCTAAGTTGTCTGTCGGTCTTGAAGCCTTCGGAGCTTAGTGGCAATTCTGTTGTTTTTTGGTGCTCCTTGGTTTTGGAGAAATCCGTCTGTCCTTGTGTCCAGTCAGTTACTCACCTGCCTTAAGGGCTTCATCTCCGGTTCCAAGCCACCACGATGGCCCAAGCAGGGGCTAACCGTTACATTACAAACAGTCCATTAATGCCTGCAGGTGAGCTTACTGTGTTAAATTCTGTGCTTCAGATGGTTTTTGATCTGCTGACAGAGCTGAAGAGGTTAATGCTGTCTCTCAGTGTGCTTAATTATACGGTTCCTCCCAGCAGAGTCTCTGGGGAACCTCCCATGAGTGAAAGAGAGAGACGTAGAATTCTTAATCTCTGTTATTATTGCAGTTCACCCCAGCATAAAATCTTTTGCTGTCCATTAAAGCCCAAACCCAGAATGTCATGTTCTCAGGGTGAGACCCTGGTATCCACGTCATGTAGCCATAGCGCTGACCCTACTGCTGGGACCTCTGTTTCTGTGCAATCCAGGGGTGTTGCAAATTCCATGTGTGGTAATAAAGCCAAAATTGCTCCACCTCAAGGCACACTACCTGCTTCCATGTTATGCAGTGGATCACTGTTTCTCAGTTCTTGTCATGGGTCTAGGGCCCAGGGTGTCGCTGTTGCCACAAAGGCCCAGGGTGGCGCTGATGCCACAAGGGCCCAGGGTGGCGCTGATGCCACAAGGGCCCAGGGTGGCGCTGATGCCACAAGGGCCCAGGGTGGCGCTGATGCCACAAGGGTCCAGGGTGGCGCTGTTGTTACAGGTACACAGCATAAAGAAAAACCTGTCTGTTCTGCACATTGTATTGTGCCTATGTCCGTTCCTGGCGGGAGGCCAGTTTTGTTTCTGTCTGACAAGGTGTCAGCGGTGCCAGAACCTGGCACATTGCCGGTAACACTCCCAAGCTGTGTGTCAGCGGTAACACTCCCAAGCTGTGTGTCAGCGGTAACACTCCCAAGCTGTGTGTCAGCGGTTTTGTCCCAGGTGGGCCTAGAGCCCTTCACGCCTGTCATGGGCCCAGAGCCGTTCCTGCTTGCTGACGAGTCAGTTGTGCCGATGTTGAGCTACGAGGTAGCCGTGCCTATGCTTTGTTATGAGGTCGAAGTGCCTGTATCTAAACATGAAACCTTCATGCCTGGTTCTACTAGTGAGCTGCTAGTCATGCCGATTCCGATCCACGAGACAGTTGTGCCCGTGTTGTGCGAGGCAGCCGTGCCCATGTTCTGCTGCAAGGCAGCCGTGCCCATGTTCTGCTGCGAGGCAGCCGTGCCCATGTTCTGCTGCGAGGCAGCCGTGCCCATGTTCTGCTGCAAGGCAGCCGTGCCCATGTTCTGCTGCGAGGCAGCCGTGCCCATGTTCTGCTGCGAGGCAGCCGTGCCCATGTTCTGCTGCGAGGCAGCCGTGCCCATGTTCTGCTGCGAAGCAGCCGTGCCCATGTTCTGCTGCGAGGCAGCCGTGCCCATGTTCTGCTGCGAGGCAGCAGTGCCCATGTCTTTCTGCAAGACAACAGTGCCCATGTCCTGCTGCGAGACTGCTGAGGCCTCGTTAGGTTATGAGACCAATGTGCTTACATTAACACATGAGACCACTGTGCCCTTGTCCCACAGTGGGTCCATTGTTGTTTCTACCGTTGTCTTGCCAAGTGTGGGTCCCGAGCCCTTCATGTGTAATTCGGGCAATGTGCCCCTAATGCCTGTTTCTGGCGATATGCCAATTTTGTCCCAGGTGGGTACTAAGTCCTTCATGTCTGGTTTGGGCCAAGAGCCCCTCATGTCAGCCCCTGATGGCACGCTGCCAGGTATGTCTGTTTCTGGTTATTTGCCAGTCCTGCCAGTTAATGGAGTGACATCCAAACTGACTGGTGCTACAAATTCTAGCCCTGTACCCGAGGGTTATATACGATCCCCATGCGGGATGTTGTTCCGTGAGGCACACTGGGCCATGATCAAGAAAGACCCTAATGCTCTCAGGTGTTTTGAGGAGGATTCCGATGACTCGGAGGGTCCACAGTGCACTCCTCCAGGTGAAATCTGTAACAATGGTGAGGTGCCAGTTGTATCATATCCTGGCAATGTCCTCTGTTCCAATGGTGTGCCAGTTAAAGGCGAGTTGTCAAGTCTGTCCAAGTTGAGCTGCAAGGCAGTCGTATCCAAGTCAAGTCACGTGACCACTGTGCCCACGTCTCGCAGTGGGTCCATTGCTGTCAAAACCACTTGTGGGGTCGAGAGGTCTCAATCGTGTGGTGTTAAACAGATAACCAAGTCTGCCCCTACTATTGCCGTGTCGTTTGGGGTGGTCACCAGTTCTAGATCTCGTTCAAGGAGAAGACGTAAAAAGGTGACTAACCCTAGTCCAACTGATTCCATGTCCAGTCTGACTGATGCCGAGATCCCCCAACCCCGTCATGTCCCTGAGGGCTATGTGCAGTCGCCCTTTGGACTGGTGTTCAGAAAGGACCACTGGGATGCCATTCAAAGGAACCCTCATAGACGGAGGCGTCTTGGGGAGGAGGATGACGACTCTGAGTGGGACCTCAATGGATTTTGGTGACTGGTGTTCGTGATCTGGTTTCATGATTCTGTCTGCCATGTTTTTTGTTTTGGGTGCCCAGGAGGTCACCCGTAAGGGAGGGGGTTATGTCACGTCTCGGCCTTGCCCCCTGGTGATGAAGGGTCTTCATGTTTGTTTTTCCCCTATGGTGGTTCTGTCTGGTTCGTGTTTCCTGAGTTGCTGCAAAGCATTCCTGTTCAAGTGTTTTCTGGTTCTGACCTCGGCTTTATTTTTGACTATCCCTTCTACTCCCCCCCTGGTACCGTATATTTCTGATCTGTTGCCAACCTCTGCCTGATTGACGATTCTTGTATGTTTCATGTTTTATGTACCTTGTCTGTCTTAGTTTAGTATATTATTCAGAGGCCGCTTATAAGGACCTCTTTTAGTATAGTCTGTTTTGTTTACTGTTCTTCAGCCTGCTCACTTCACGGATTGTCAAGTGTATCTTTGTGTTTCTCCGACTGCCCTGCAGCCTGCTCAATTCACGGATTGGCAGGCGTATCATTGTATTTCTGAGTGTCCTAAGTTGTCTGTCGGTCTTGAAGCCTTCGGAGCTTAGTGGCAATTCTGTTGTTTTTTGGTGCTCCTTGGTTTTGGAGAAATCCGTCTGTCCTTGTGTCCAGTCAGTTACTCACCTGCCTTAAGGGCTTCATCTCCTGTTCCAAGCCACCACGATGGCCCAAGCAGGGGCTAACCGTTACAATAATAATGACATATTATGAATCTACCGAGTCTGCCGGAAAGAACGATATATAATATGTCTGGGTCATATACTAAAATAAAACGCGTTTAAACATGATGAGCGAAACAGGAAAAATTAGCTCAGCTCAGAGGCGTGAAATGGCTCAGCAGCGAAAGGGTTAAAGGAACAGTGTGTTTTCCATGAAATAAAGGTTAAGAATAAAAAAGAAACATTCCTTCAAATATCATGCCTAGGAGGTCCCCATAACCTGCCTGTGAACTGGCGGATTTGTAGGATGTATAGAAACATTTAAAAAGAAAAAAATGACATTTCAAATGACGGTAAATGGTTTTCCTTTAATCTATTCATTAACAACTGCTTGGGGCGGCAGCCTGTATGAAAAGAGGAGACGTTTTAGGACACGCAGAACAAGTTTAGTGATTTTTTTTGGGCTAAATTATGGTGAAACTTATGCAGGCTTTGGATGAAAGTAACAATAGGTGCATTAAAATTGGGCCTTCAGTGTCGGCAACAGTGCCATCACACCGTAACCCCTCTGTGGTATTGTGGAAGAGTGCAGTGGTGGACCCTGCGGTTCAATATTAAAATGATTTGCATCTGGTACAGGCATCAGTGCACCCAAATATTTTGCCTTTGGTGGCAGCAAGTGCCTTCACACCGTAACCCCTCTGTGGTATTGTGGAAGAGTGCAGTGGTGGAGGATTTGGTAATGCAGAAGAGATCCCCGATCTATTCAGTTACATCAGCAGCTATAACAAAACCGGGTCAGCAATGTTTAGGCACTTGTACTGCGCTACTGTATATTGTGAGAATCAGCGCACACCAGTAGCAACAGGAAGCAAACAGAACAGGCAGGGAATACTCAGAGAGAATAGTCAAATGGCAGGCAAAGTCGGCAACAGATCGGGTCCTCAGAACAAGCAGGGTCAGTAACAAGTATACAAACTGATTTGGTAAGCTAGCGATGCGGCAATAAATGCTGAGACACACTGAGCGTGTAGCGACGCACAGCGTAGCGAAGCGAAGAGAAGCAAACATTTTGCAGGCTTGACTTCACTCTGCTCCGCCTCGCAGCGTGTCTACGCTGCATTACGTTTGCTTCTCACCACACTGGACAGGAATCCACTATCTAAATTAAAATGTACACACAACACCGTTTTATTTTCACAAAGCACATGTTATATAGGCAAATAAAGTTTCTACTGAATAAAATACATCAAAAATTACTGTTAATTTAATAGGAATAGTATAAAAATCTAAAAAAAAGTAACCCCTGATCATATATATTATAGGGACATGGAGCGCTGTGTATAGAGTAGGGATGCATTGATACCACACCCAGACATATACGTATATATCAACACGGAGACCTATATATACGTATATATCAACGCGCAGATATATATATACACCCACCCACAGACCTCAGACCATATATACACATACGCGCATGGGGGTGGCATGTGGACAATCTCAACTAAATGCGCCCCCCCCATTTGGCTGATCCCTCCAGAAGAAATGTTGAACCCAACAGAGCAGAGAATATATATATTATTCTCTGCTCTATCGGGTTCAACATTTCTTCTGGAGGGATCAGCCAAATTGGGGGGGGGGGGAATTAGTTGCCAAAATGTGTGTGTAATACAAGTATGGATATATATACTTATAAGAATATAGATATATATCTTCTCTATATATATATATGTCATACCTGCCCTTACCTTCCCCTATAAATTTGCTAAAAATATACACACAAAAAAACCAAACCACTGCCTGAGACCCTGCGCAGCCCACATGCCACCCCCTCTACCTGGATGAATGTATCTAATTTATATAATTAAATACATTCAGCAAGGTAGAGAAAGAAAAAAAAGTTTTGTTATATGTTCCCGGGGACATTTAAAAATGTCCTCGGATTTATTTTTTTCAGAAATATGTCACCTTACCTTAGCCTGGTGGTCAGGGGGGGCTCCCTGGATCCTGGTTGTGGGGGGGTCTGCCGTGGCCACAGGTGCAGTGGCTCCCTCCCTGCGCCACATGCACCCAGGCGGCTAGCACGCACAGTCGCAGCTCTGTCATCCGGCGGCCGCATGCTCCTCAAGGGGATCCTTGGGAGGCCCCGGCAGGCTGCCCTCTACAGTGCCTGATTAGAGGGCCGTGTCTGTCTAATGTTTTAGTAACAAGAATGTTTTATCCCATAGGCTTCAATGTTAAAAATATTCCCGTTTTAATTCAATATCTAATAAACCATTGCTTATAATATTCTGCAGTAAAGAGTCTCTTTATTTCTAGATTTTTTGGTATTTTTTAAGCATTTTTTATACTGTTTTCAAATCCCAAAAAAGTTCGAAGTTCTCGAACATTCGAACAGCCGATGTTCGATTCGAACTCCGAACAGATCCGAACCGAAAGCTCATCCCTACTGGACAATATAAATAGATCATTTTATCAGTATGGAGTGGAGGAGCCAACAATTTTATTACATCCCCGACTAATGCAGCAGGAATTTTTCTAGAAATTAATAACAAAAAATAGATGCAACTTAATTCAACATAAATATAGGATACTGTGTAGCCTACCAGAGGATACATCTTGTGAATACACGCACAAAACAGACACACGCACACACATATTTGTGTGTGTGCATGTGTATGTATAATCACAATATATAATATAATGTATATCACAATCTGAGCATACAGATACCTTCTCTATGATGTATATAGCTATATATTGGGCTATGACGTTGTATCACATATTGATGGTTCTATAATGATAGTTAGTCCAGTTATGACATATTATGTAGCTGTGATTTGTGAGTGAGTCATTTTTAAGAGTTTTTGTTTATTATTTCCCTACAAAATAACAATAACAGTCACTCCTGTCTATCTAATAATGTGTTATTATTGTGTTTTTCTCTGTTTTTTTTTTCAATCCCCTCTTCCCCAGCAGGGCATGGGGGTGTGAACCAGCTCGGGATGGTATTTGTAAAATGGAAACGTTAAGGCTAGGCTCAGACGAACGGATTTTTTACGCCGTCCATGAAAAAGTGCGTTCGAACGAATGGACGTATTTTTTCACGGAATACTCGATAGCGGTCATACGTTGAGCATTTTCGTCCTTGATTTTTTACGCATCATCAATAAAACACTTTTTGGGTCTGGACGTTATGTTGGCCGGACATTAGCAGCGTCTGACGTCTCCTAATCACGCACACACACCGCTAGCGGACGCAGCACACTCTGTACGTCAGCACTATCGGTTTGACGTTCTTGAAAAAGTGCGTTCATTTGCCACTTGCATTGCGCTGATGGACGTTCGTGCGGCCGTTCTTCGTATGTTGCCCGGCATTGGACATCATTTGCTGCTAGCACGGCCGTGATTAAGTGCGGCTAAATGCACGTTAAAATTGCGTTCGTCTGACCCTAGCCTAAACGGTAAAATGGAGACGTTTTGTGTGTTTTTATTGTTGCTGCAGCATATATACACAGATTGATTTTGGCAGGCGCAAAAAATAAACGGAGACAATTGGGTTCTTAGTTTTTAATGGGTTCGTAATTGGTTCAATTGCGTGAAAACACAATCCGCACACAGATTTCTGCTTGCAACGTATTTTGCGCGCATTTTTGCGCATCGTTTTTCTGCACGTTATTTTTTGACGGATGAAAAAATGCGATCAGATTGTAATACCAGCTTTAATTTTCGCACGATAATGCATTTTGCTGTGCGCAAAAAAAATGCGCTGCGCGGACGAAATTGCGTGAAGAATGTAATAGGGCCCCTGTTGTTTAGCACTGGCATGAGCGGGGAGGGTCTGCCCGACAGGTCATAGTGCCCAGAGACCCTATCCCACAATTGTAAAGAGTGACGGATGGTTGAGGCTGTGGAAGTCCACGGCAGTCTGCATTTACAGAGTATCCACATTCGGTGGTTAAAACAGTACGGGACAGCAACATCGTTTTCAAAATCAACCCATCCCCTGGAGCCAAGGCAGGGCTCGAGTCGAGCGGGAACGCGCGGGAAAGGCGTTCCCGCACTTCTCCCACAACGGGAATGCTGTGGGAACGCAGCGTTCCCGCTGTGGCCCGAGCCCAAAAGGCTGGAGCAGGCGGCCGCCGCACATTGCCGGCGGCCGCGTGCTTCCTGTTAGAACGGCCCGCTGACAGGAAGTGGAGCCTCTCTCCTGGCTGTTTCATCGATCCCAGGCGAGCGGCTGCACTTCCTGTCAGCGGCCGTTCTAACAGGAAGCACGCGGCCGCCGGTCGCAGAGAGGTGAGCTGGGGGCACTATCCATGAGAGCTGGGGCATATATCCATGAGACCTGGGGCATTATCCATGAGAGCTGGGGCATATATCCATGAGACCTAGGGCAGTATCCATGAGACCTGGGGCATTATCCATGAGACCTAGGGGCAATATCCATGAGACCTGGGGGCATTATTCATGAGACCTGGGGGCATTATCCATGAGACCTGGGGGCAATATCCATGAGACCTGGGGCATTATCCATGAGAGCTGGGGGCATTATCCATGAGACCTGTGGCATATATCCATGAGACCTGGGGCATTATCCATGAGACCTGGGGGCATTATCCATGAGAGCTGGGGCATATATCCATGAGAGCTGGGGCATTATCCATGAGAGCTGGGGCATATATCCATGAGACCTGGGGCATTATCCATGAGACCTGGGGCATTATCCATGAGACCTGGGGGCAATATCCATGAGACCTGGGGGCATTATCCATGAGACCTGGGGGAAATATAATAATAATACCTGGGGGCTCACAAGGGCTTGTAGTGGTCTAAGTGGGCTATTTTCAAGTGGAGTTTAAAAACAGGAATTCTACCTGTACTGGTCTGTGGTTTGTATCTCTAGAGGGAGAGAAACCTCTGGTTTATTTATCAATTTGTTTAATTTCTCTTTGCTGTTTTTTTTTTTTTTTTCTCTGTTGTGCTTTTTGGTTGTTTTTTTTCCCTGAGTGGCTGGTGACTTGTTAATTGGGGGCGTGTAGCCTGTCAGGTGATTTCACTTGTATGGCTACATAAACTCAATGGCAGCTCACTGAGCTTGCTCACAAGGGCTTGTAGTGGTCTACTCCTAAGTGGGCTATTTTCAAGTGGAGTTTAAAAACAGGAGTTCAAATAACAGGTATCAATTGTGATATATTCTTTTGTTGTGGGTATGAGTGTTAGCAAGCTTGAAGGTTTGACCCATTGCACATCCTGCTGCATGTATGCATGTCTGGAGGAATCCTTCCAGGGTCCATATCTCTGTAGCAAGTGTGAACGTGTAGCTCTTCTGGAAGCTCATATTGGAGATCTGGAAGGGCAAATCGTAACGCTGAGGCAGATTGACAATCTTGAAAGGAGCCTGCTTCTCACGGAGCAAAGTATAGTTGAGGAATCTAGGGGTGTGGGAGGAGTGGAGTTAACCGGGGAACAGGTTGGTAGCTGGGTGTCAGTGACACATGGTAGCAGGGGGGGAGGGAAGAGGAAAAGGTTGGCTAGTCCTGATCTTGCGAAACACCAACAGATTTGCCCCTTTGAGCGAAGATGTTGGGTGCATCAGCTCAGGTGTAGCAGTACTGGAGGAGGCTGCTCCCTCTAACAGCAGGGGGATCAGCCCACCAAGTAAGGGAGGGATAAAGAGGGCAAGTAAGCCTAGACAGGTTGTGGTGGTAGGGGACTCTATTATTAAGAGAGTAGATAGGGTAATCTGTCGCGCTGATCGCCTTAACCGGACAGTTTGCTGTCTGCCGGGTGCCCGTGTTAGGCATGTGGTTGACAGAGTTGATAGATTATTGGCACGGGCTGGAGATGACCCAGCTGTCATGGTCCATATTGGTACCAATGACAAAGTAAGAGGAAGATGGAAGGACCTGAAGAATGATTTCAGGGAATTAGGAAGTAAACTGAAGAAGAGGTCCTCCAAGGTAGTATTTTCTGAGATCCTACCTGTGCCACGTGCTACAGTGGAAAGGCAGCGGGAGATTAGGGAGGTCAATGCGTGGCTTAAAGCTTGGTGCAGGAAGGAGGGCTTTGGGTTTTTAGAGCACTGGGCTCATTTTGCACTGGGGTACAATCTGTATAGTTGTGATAGATTGCACCTGAATGGAAGAGGGTCTGCTGTGCTAGGGAAGAGGATGGTTAAAAGCTTGGAGGAGACTTTAAACTAGTGGAAGGGGGGAGGGATACAGTATCTTACAAAATGGAGACAGAGTAGATAGCGCAAGGGTTTCAGCTCAGACTAAGGGGGGTGGAGCCGGGGGGATGGGTAATGTCAGAACAGTGGAGGCATGTAATGTAAAGTCGCATTCAGCATGTGTGGGTAGAGACAACATTAAATGTATGCTTGCTAATGCAAGGAGCCTCAATAACAAGATGGGGGAACTAGAGGTAATAGCATACACTAAGCAATACGACATTATAGGAATAACAGAAACGTGGTGGGACGAAACGCATGACTGGGCTGTAAACTTAAACGGTTATACATTGTTTAGAAAGGATAGGAAACATAAGAAAGGGGGTGGAGTGTGTTTATATGTAAATCAGGATTTAAAGCCTAATATTACACAACTGGAAAGCGATGAGGGAAATGTGGAATTCTTTGGGTAAATATTTCGCTGGGGAATAAACCGGGAAGTCAACTATTGGTTGGCATATGCTATAAACCACCTAATATAGATAATGATGAGGAAGAACAACTGTTAGAGCAAATTAGGAAGGCTGCAGATCATGGTAGCACTTTAATTATTGGAGATTTTAATTACCCGGACATTAATTGGGATAGTGGGACTAGTAATTCAGCAAAGGGAATCCGGTTTCTGAACATTTTAAATGATACCTTCATGTCACAACTGGTAGAAACACCAACTAGAGAGGATAACTGTCTGGACCTGGTTATAACAAATAATGTGGATCTTTTCTCAAATATTAATGTAAAGGAACAGTTGGGAAACAGTGACCATAATATGGTGACTTTTGAAATAAACTCAAAAAAACACATTCATAAGGGGCATGCTAAAACATATAATTTTAAAAAGGCCAACTTTATTAAAATAAAGGAAGCTCTCAATGTCATTGACTGGCAGAAACTCTTTCACGGGAAAAACACTGAGGATAAGTGGAATATCTTTAAACTAACACTAGAAAAGTACACGTCTCAATATATTCCACTGGTTAATAAATATAAAAGAAACAGACTGAAACCAATGTGGCTTAGTAGGAAGGTAACTAAGGAAATGAAAAATAAAAAGAAGGCATTTAAAGCTTTTAAATCTGATAAATCTGAGGCATCCTATAAAGCATATAGGGCAGCCAATAAAGCATGTAAAAATGCGATTAGATGGGCTAAACTAGAAAATGAAAAAGAAATAGCCAAAGAGAGCAAGACCAACCCTAAAAGATTCTTTAGGTACATAAATTCCAAAAAACCTAAGAGTGAAAATGTAGGTTCACTAAAATCTGAGTCAGGGTTATTGTTAACTGAAGATCCGATAAGGCAGAAATTTTAAATGATTATTTTTCTTCAGTATTTATCAAAGAGAAACCTATAACAGGAGACATGCAATTCATTAATAAAAACTTACTAATACAAAGTGACTGGTTGACTCAGGACAAGGTTTTGCAGAAATTAAACAATGTGAATGTGAATAAAGCCCCAGGGCCAGATGGAATTCACCCGCGAGTACTGAGAGAGCTATGTGTTGAAATATGTAAACCTCTGTTCTTAATCTTTCAAGATTCTTTTCTTTCAGGAATAGTACCAGAGGATTGGAGAAAAGCTGACGTGGTCCCTATATTTAAGAAAGGTTTAAAATTTGTGCCTGGGAATTATAGACCTGTGAGCTTAACATCTGTGGCTGGGAAAGTATTCGAGGGGTTACTAAGGGATAATATTCAGGAATTTATTGGGAGGTATAATGTTATTGGCAAAAATCAGCATGGTTTCATGAACACAGATCATGTCAGACTAACCTAATTACTCTATGAGGAAGTAAGTAGAAGTATAGATCAGGGGGTTGCAGTGGATGTGATTTACTTAGATTTTGCCAAAGCTTTCGACACAGTTCCACACAAAAGGTTACTATTTAAATTAAGAAAAATTGGTCTAGATGAAAATACTTGTTCTTGGATAGAAAACTGGCTAAAAGATAGGGTACAGAGAGTGGTCATAAATGGTACATTTTCAAGATGGACACCAGTGGTAAGCGGTGTCCCTCAGGGGTCTGTTATAGGACCAATACTATTCAATTTATTTATAAATGACCTTGAGATAGTCATTGAAAGTCATGTATCAGTGTTTGCAGATGACACAAAACTAGGAAAAGTAATACAATGTGAGCAGGATGTTACTTCGCTACAGAGGGATTTAGATAGATTGGGGGACTGGGCACTTAAATGGCAGATGAAATTTAATGTAGATAAATGCAAAGTTATGCACTTTGGAGTGAAGAACACACAAGTAATTGATACCCTAAATGGTACGGAGTTAGGGAAATCCAAGCAGGAGAAGGATTTGGGAATAATCATAGACTTCAAACTAAGTAACAATGTGCAATGTCAAACAGCAGCCGCCAAGGCAAGCAAAGTATTGGCATGCATTAAAAGGGGAGTTCACTCACGGGATGAAAACATAATTTTGCCTCTGTATAAATCAATGGTCAGGCCGCACCTTGAATATGCCGTGCAATTTTGGGCACCGGTCTTAAAAAAAGATATTATAGCGTTAGAAAAGGTGCAGAGACGGGCAACTAAATTAACAAGGGGAATGGAAGGGTTAAGTTATGAGGCAAGATTAACAAGCTTAAACCTGTTTAGTTTAGAGAAACGGCGCCTTAGAGGGGATCTGATAACCTTATATAAATATATACGGGGCCATTATCAACCATTGTCTGATAACCTATTCATTAACAGGACTATACATAGGACAAGGGGTCATCCATTTAGACTGGAAGAAAGAAAATTTAGCTTAAAGCATAGGAAGGGTTATTTTACGGTGAGAACAATAAAGCTGTGGAATTCTCTGCCTGTTGAGGTGGTTGGGTCAGAGTCTGTACAGACTTTTAAAAAACGACTTGATGACTTCCTGCAGACACAGAATATTAAGGGTTATAATATTTAATATGTGGGTAAAAGCTTCTTGATCCAAGGAGAAATCTGACTGCCATTCTGGGGTCAAGAAAGATTTTTTTCCGAGTATGTTGCATATTGGCAAGCATTTCAGACTGGATTTTTTGCCTTCTTTTGGATCAACAGCAGTAGGTTATGTGGGAGAGGCTGAACCCGATGGACGCATGTCTTTTTTCAGCCTATATAACTATGTAACTATGTAACTATGTAATATCCATGAGACCTGGGGGCATTATCCATGAGACCTGGGGGCATTATCCATGAGACCTGGGGCATGATCCATGAGAGCTGGGGCCTACATTTGACGTCCCTGGGCGTCGAGGACTAAAAAAATTTAAAAATGCATCAGTCAAGCGGCCCTGGCCTTCACCGCTATTCCTCTGATCACCTGCAGCCTCAGAAGCACGTGTGTCAGCAGTAGCACTTGGTAATCTAACAGTGCCTGGAAAGGTGTTACACAAGTTTCGCTTTAGAGCGTCCTCAAGTTTTGTCATCCTGTGCTCCCTCTGTTCGGGCAGGATGAGCTCTGCAACTTTCCCCTTGTATCGTGGATCAAGAAGGGTTGCCAACCAGTAATGATCCCTCTCCTTGATAGCACGAATCCTGGGGTCCTTTAGCAGGCTTTGCATCATTAGGGAGCCCATGCAGCGTAGGTTGGAGGTGGCATTAGCTGCCGAGTCTTCCTGGTCAATGAGGATTACCGTATCGTGCACTTCCTCCTCCCAGCCACGCACAAGCCCTTCTGTTTCTGGGCACACAAAACCCTGCTTGAGGAATCCCCACCTTCAATGCCCCCACTACTTAAAGTCCTCCTCCTCCTCATCCTCCTCCTGTCTGATCTGAGTAGGACCCGCTGGAATGCTGTCTGCGGAAAGACTGGGGCCTTGAGAGCTAGGGAAGGCCTCCTCTTCCTCCCGCTGCTCTGCCTCTAGAGCCACATCTATAATTCCCCGCAGAGTGTGCTCCAGCAGGAACACTAAAGGAATTGTGTCACTGATGCATGCACTGTCCCTGCTCACCATCCTCGTTGCCTCCTCAAATGGTGACAGTACAGTGCATGCATCTTTGATCATCAGCCACTGCGGGAGGGAAAAAAAAACAAGTTGCCCTGAACCTGTCCTTGTGCCATACTCACACAGGTACTCGTTGATGGCCCTCTGCTGCTTGTGCAGACGCTGCAGCATTGCTAATGTCGAGTTCCTCCTGGTGGGCATGTCACAGATCAGACGGTTTGTGGGAAGGTGGAATTCTCTTAGAATTTCTGCCTGGTGAACGCTTGCTGGGAATGACCGTCTGAAGTGGCTGCAGACTTTTCTGGCCTGGATGAGAAGCTCTGACAGCCCTGGGTACTTGGTTAGGAAACGCTGTACCACCAGATTTAGGACGTGTGCTAGGCATGGTACATGCCTCAATTTACCCTTGCGTAGGGCGGAGAGAAGGTTGCTGCCATTATCGCAAACGATCATTCCCAGCTCAAGCTGGCGTGGTGTTAACCATCTCTGCACCTGCCCCTGCAGAGCTGACACAATCTCTGACCCGGTGTGGCTCCTGTCCCCTAAACAAACCAGCTCAAGCACAGTATGACATCTTTTTGCTTAAGCCATTGCGTAGACCCTGTCAGGCGTGGGTTTAACTGCCACTTCGCCAGAGACAGAGGAGGAGGAATAGGAGGAGGAGGAGGAAGAGGTGGTGGTGGTGGAGCAGAAAGACCTCATACAAGCAGCTTTCTGGAGGCGTGGTGGATGAACAAGGTCCAGCACAGAGCCCCATCTTGGATCCCTCCCAGCTGCAATCAGAGTTACCAAGTGTGCCGTGAAGGAAATGTAACGACCCTGTCCATGCTTGCATGACCACGTGTCTAAAGTGACATGCACCTTGCTGCTGACTGCCTTTCCCAATGACTGGATAACATTGTCTTCCACGTGCTGGTATAGCGCTGGAATGGGCTTGCGTGAAAAGTAATGGCATTTTGGAACCTGCCACTGTGGTACAGCACATTCAGCAAATTCACGGAAGGGAGCAGAGTCCACCAGCTGGAAAGGCAGCAGCTGCAATGCGAGTAATTTTGCTAAGCTGGCATTTAGACACTGTGCTTGGGGATGGTTGGGACTATATTTTTTCTTTTGCTGCAGCAGCTGCGGCAACGTAATCTGACTGCGTAAATCTTCAGATACTGGGATGATGTCACATTGTGAGGAAGGACCTGCTGGTACATCCATTATTGTAGCATCATCCCTGTCGGTGGAGGTTGTAGGCAATTGCATGGCAGGACATACAGTGTGGGTAGAGACAGATGAGGAGGAGGAGGACCTACGCAAAGTTTTGCCCCAACGGGATGTGTGGCACTTGTTCATATGTTGCCTCAAGCACGTGGTACCCAAGTGTCCGGTGTTTATCCCACGCTTCAGCCTCCTCTGACATAGATTACAAATAGCAATGCTGGGGTCTGATGCACAGTTCTTAAAGAACTCCCAGACAGCAGATTTCCTGCATGTGTTCTTTGAGACAACAGCGCTCTGCACCGGAGCAGCTCTGACATGTGATGCCTTGGACTGGCTAGTGCTACAGTTGGTCACAGAGGATGTTGTGCCTCGTGTTTGCTGTGCCTCCTCCTCCTCCTCCCCCTCCTCCTCACTTGATTCCTCAGTTCGATCTGGCACCCAGGTGGAGTCAGTGACCTCATCATCATCAATGTCATCTTCATCCCCTATCTCCTCGTCACTGGAGCCAACTTGGCAGTATGCTGCAGCTGCTGGGGCAACATGAGTGCCAATTATTTGTGTGTCATCACTGGCACCTCCTTCCTCTAGGTTGATTATACTCCCTTGCTCAACCTCAGAGATTGAATCAGAGCACTGTACTTGCTGCGCATCCTCAAGCAGCATGTCACTCTCATTGTAGTCAAACAATTCAGCTGACTCCTCCGTGTGTGATAGCAAGGCTACGGCAGGAGTAGCTGTGGACATGGAGGCTGCATTAGATGCTTTGGCAGCTGAGGTGGACTGTAAAGCACTAGAAGCCTGGCTGGCAGAGGACTCGGAGGATGAGGATGGCCTGGTTAGTCAATCCACCAAGTCCTCTGTATGTTGCTGCTGCTTAAGACGGCCAGCACCAGTTAGAAAGCACAAACGTGCCCCTGCAGAGGATGCACCACGTCCACCACGACCAGAGACACAGACTCCCGACACAGGGGCTGCTTGCCCTCTTATCTGTGGCTGGGAGCGTCTGCCTGTCCTTTTTGTTCTTTCAGACATGGTGAGTGATATATAGATTAATATATACAGAACTCTGATTCAACTCTGGTATAAAGATTTAAATAACTCTGGTATAACTCAGTGAGACACACTGATAGCTGGCAGCCAGTGACAAGAGAGAGATCACCTTAATTCACAAATGTTTTAAAGAAATTAGTGAGCCCCAAAAAAAATTGCTGGCTGTGTGACGAGACACAGAAGATCACCTTAATTCACAAGTGTTTTAAAGAAATTAGTGAGCCCCAAAATACAGCGTGGTACTTTTTGTATGACGAGACACAGATCACCTTAATTCACAAGTGTTTTAAAGAAATTAGTGAGCCCCAAAATACAGCGTGGTATTTTTTGTATGACGAGACACAGATCACCTTAATTCCCAAGTGTTTTAAAGAAATTACTGAGTCCCAAAATACAGTGTGGTACTTTTTGTATGACGCGACACAGATCACCTTAATTCCCAAGTGTTTTAAAGAAATTAGTGAGCCCCAAAATACAGCGTGGTACTTTTTGTATGACGAGACACAGATCACCTTAATTCCCAAGTGTTTTAAAGAAATTAGTGAGCCCCAAAATAAAGCGTGGTACTTTTTGTATGACGAGACACAGATCACCTTAATTCACAAGTGTTTTAAAGAAATTAGTGAGCCCTAAAATACAGCGTGGTACTGTATATATGATGAGCCACGGATCACCTTAATTCCCAAGTGTTTTAAAGAAATTAGTGAGCCCCAAAAAGATTGCTGGCTGTGTGACGAGACACAGAAGATCACCTTAATTCACAAGTGTTTTAAAGAAATTAGTGAGCCCCAAAAAGATTTGCTGGCACAGTGACAAGACCCAGAAAATCACCTCAATTCACAAATGTTTTAAATAAAGTTGTAAACCCCAAAATAACTTGCTGGCACAGTGACAAGACACACATCACCTAAATTCCCTGATATTTGGTATAAATGAGACCCAAAAAGACTTGTTGGCACAGTGTGACAAGACCCATAAAATCACCTCAATACACAAATGTAGATATAAATTGCCTCCTGCATTATTATGATTATTACTATAGGTATATATAATTTGCCTCCTGCAATACTAGGATTATTACTATAGGTAGATATAATTTCCCTCCTTCATTAGTGTGATTATTACTTTAGGTAGATATAATTTCCCTCCTGCAATACTAGGATTATTACTATAGGTAGATATAATTTGCCTCCAGCATTAGTGTGATTATTACTATAGGTAGATATAATTTCCCTCCTGCAATACTAGGATTATTACTATAGGTAGATATAATTTCCCTCCTGCATTAGTGTGATTATTACTATAGGTAGATATAATTTCCCTCCTGCATTAGTGTGATTATTACTATAGGTAGATATAATTTGCCTCCTGCATTAGTATGATTATTACTATAGGTAGATATAATTTTCCTCCTGCATTAGTGTGATTATTACTATAGGTAGATATAATTTCCCTCCTGCAATACTAGGATTATTACTATAGGTAGATATAATTTCCCTCCTGCAATACTAGGATTATTACTATAGGTAGATATAATTTCCCTCCTGCATTAGTGTGATTATTACTATAGGTATATATAATTGCCTCCTGCAATACTAGGATTATTACTATAGGTAGATATAATTTTCCTCCTGCATTAGTGTGATTATTACTATAGGTAGATATAATTTCCCTCCTGCAATACTAGGATTATTACTATAGGTAGATATAATTTCCCTCCTGCATTAGTGTGATTATTACTATAGGTAGATATAATTTGCCTCCTGGATTAGTATGATTATTACTATAGGTAGATATAATTTGCCTCCTGCAATACTAGGATTATTACTATAGGTATATATAATTTGCCTCCTGCAATACTAGGATTATTAATATAGGTAGATATAATTTGCCTCCTGCATTAGTATGATTATTACTATAGGTAGATATAATTTGCCTCCTGCAATACTAGGATTATTACTATAGGTAGATATAATTTTCCTCCTGCATTAGTGTGATTATTACTATAGGTAGATATAATTTCCCTCCTGCAATACTAGGATTATTACTATAGGTAGATATAATTTCCCTCCTGCAATACTAGGATTATTACTATAGGTATATATAATTTCCCTCCTGCATTAGTGTGATTATTACTATAGGTAGATATAATTGCCTCCTGCAATACTAGGATTATTACTATAGGTAGATATAATTTTCCTCCTGCATTAGTGTGATTATTACTATAGGTAGATATAATTTCCCTCCTGCAATACTAGGATTATTACTATAGGTAGATATAATTTCCCTCCTGCATTAGTGTGATTATTACTATAGGTAGATATAATTTCCCACCTGCAATACTAGAATTATTATATATATCCAAAAGATGTAGGATACACTTGAGTACTTTAACAGGAGGGTAATTAAAAACTTGTAGTTTTATTAAGTATCCATATTAAAAATCCTGTAACCAACATTTCAGTGACTTTACATTATTTGTAGAGTTACTGCATTTTTAGGGCTTAATTTATGTATACCAAAACTCAAAATGGATTGGATGTTATAGTATTCCCCAAATCCTTTTTATATTGTTTGAAATTATGGTGAATGTGTGATATTAATGTATATATTTACACATTACATGTCTTTCTAGAAGGTTCAGGAGAACATAAAATGACTGCATGCTCTGACAGTAAGTTTTTTGATTATAAAACTGAGCACCTTGTAAGTAAAGGGTCACAATGTGTGTTAACTTAGTGTGTCTGGCACAGTGGCAGCGCTTTGTGGTGCAGACATGGGGCAGTAGCTGGAGCTCACCCCTGGCAGGTTTGCAGGGAACCTGTCTAAATTATCAGTGAGCCCCCCCTAATGTAATATTGTAATATTATTTGTTTCTGTTATGCTGGACAGTGTGGACAGGACTCCCTGTGATGTGCTGTTTGAAGGGAGATTAACTGGACAGACTATCTTCTTCAGTACATACACACACACGCACACACAGTGCCTCTCCCCCATCTGTTTAACTTTATAAACTGTGGAATCATATAACTGTGAAATAAATTAGTGGAATCTTCAACAATATAATGTCTGGATCTAATAATCCTAGTATTGCAGGAGGGAAATTATATCTACCTATAGTAATAATCACACTAATGCAGGAGGCAAATTATATCTACCTATAGTAATAATCCTAGTATTGCAGGAGGCAAATTATATCTACCTATAGTAATAATCACACTAATGCAGGAGGGAAATTATATCTACCTATAGTAATAATCACACTAATGCAGGAGGGAAATTATATCTACCTATAGTAATAATACAAAAAAATATATATATTATTCGCTTCAGTAGTCAAAAATGTAAATTAAGTATGAGTGTTGTATGAATGTGTAGAGGGAGCTATAATGAATGAATGGTGTGTGAATGGGCAGTAACAAGGGTTGAAGCCTTGACCTGGCGTTACTGCTCACTGTAACTTAAAAAAAAATTAATAAGCGAGGGAAAAAGTATTGAGAAAAATCCTGCAGGCCTGAAATATGGTATTACTCCTTTTGCACAATAAAGCAGTTTTCTTTCTGTGCTACAACATGCCTTCTGACTGTTTATTTTGTGACACAGCAGTTAGCAGCATTGAGAAAGGGATCTTTTTGTACCACTGAATGAGGAGAGCACACTTTTTTAAAATTAAAATATATTTTATTAAAATGAACATTTAACCACTTCAATGCGGTGGACGCGCTCAGCGCATCCACCCGCATTGGTACTTGGCTGCGGAGGACGCGCTGAGCACGTCCTCCCTTTGCAGCCGCGATCAGCCGGTATTCCGGCTGATCGCGCGGCCCACCGGTGCGGGCTGACATCATCGATGTCAGCCCAGCCTCCGGGACCCCGGCGGGCATGATAGGCGTCATCGCGCATGCGCGATGACGTCTATTTCAGGCACCCCCCGCCATTGCAGGGAAGGTGCCTGAAGGGGAGGGGGGGAGGTCCTTCAGACCTCTCCCCCTCCCCTTCCCCACGGGCCAGCGAATAAAGACAGGCACCGCCTGGAAGGGCACCGCCTGCCCTTCCAAGCGGCGGCTGTCTTTAACCCCTAGGGGGCTGGATCGCGATATGGCGCCAACATGCGCCGTATCACGGTCCCCTCCCGGAGCTGGCCGACATCTTTGATGTCGGCCAAGCTTCCGGGATATCCCCCTAATGACTGGCGTCATCGCGCAGAGCGCGATGGCGCCAGTTTTGAAATTAACCCCTTGCTGCCACCTATAGTGTAGATAGGGGGTTCCAATGAACCCCCTATCTCCCGATCCGTGACAGCTAGTGGTTAATGTTTGCTATCATTGGAACGGCCAGAGTGTGGCCTTTCCAATGATACCAAACATGACCATGTAAAATGTAAAAAAAAAAAAAAAAAAAAAAATTAAAAAATGTTTTTGGGGTTTTTTTTTTAGATTTATTAGTGCAACAATATTGTTCCCATTTCAATTATAATGTGAACAATGATGCTGCACTAACGATTTTTTCTATGGGGGGCATTTGCTAAAAAACACGTAATTTTCCCCAAAAAAGTAACGGTTCCTCATTTCTAATTTTTTTAACAAGCGCACCCCATAGAAAATATAACTGCAAACGATCGCATTTTAAAATGTGAAAAAAAACACTTTACACATTGTAAATTATTGAAAATTCTAATTTTATTGAATTTTTTGTTATACTATACAGACATGACATAACGTATACATATAATAATGACATATTATGAATCTGCACAGTCTGCCGGAAAGAACGATATATAATATGTCTGGGTCATATATTAAAATAAGGCTTCAAAACGCAGTTAAACATGATGAGCGAAACCGGTAAAAATGAGCTCAGCACAGAGGTGGGAAAAGGCTCAGCAGCGAAAGGGTTAAAGTATATTATTTATTGCATTTTAAACAAAGAATCGCTTTGAGGCACAGATAAAATCTTCCCTGTGTATGAAGTGAGAAGTTGTATAATGCAGCCAGACTTTACAAGCACCCAGTGATACACATACTCTGTTGCTGTTTGACATCAAAGGAGGAATACAAATATAACAATTATTATATTAAGGCAGTAATGTATCCTGGAGAGATGTAACATGGTTTCCCACCTGCATAATATAATGAAATTGTTACTTTCCCTCTGACCTCAAACAGCAGCAGAGTACATGGCATGATGGCATCTCTGGGAGGTTGTAAATTCTGATAGCATGAGAAATATTATACAGGGCAGGCAGAGGGATGATCCTGCCCTGTCAGTGCCAGACAGGACTCCCTGTGATTTCAAATGTGGACGCCCTGCATGGAGCAAAGTGCCTGCAAAGCTCACCCAGGTGTTATCTTACTAAGAAACACATCAGGGAAAACACAGATACAGCACAGTCAACATTTTACATTGCATTTTAATAGGGAATTCCTTCATATAAATCTCGGCCTGTAAAATTTTTCTGGTGCATCTGACCTTACAGTAAGGGAAAAAACTCAATTATATACAACACAGGGAACATTTTACATTGCATTTTAAAAGGGAATTCGTTCATATAAATCAAGGGGGAACGAATTGTAATAAAATTTACATAAACTGATAAACTGATATATATATATATATATCAGTTTATGTAAATTTTATTACAATTCGTTCCCCCTTGATTTATATGAACAAATTTCCTTTTAAAAGGCAATGTAAAATGTTCCCTGTGTTGTATATAATTGAGTTTTTTCCCTTACTGTAAGGTCAGATGCACCAGAAAAATTTTACAGGCTGAGACACGATCCTTTCCTCTATGTGCCGGACTGAGAACTCAAGAGTCACAAACTAGAGTTTGATTAGGAGGGGAGATAGATACCTGGCCCCCCTGTCTAGTTTTACAAGCAGTCACTGGAAGAATCATTAACCATAAAATGCCTGTTATCAGTGACGGCCCCCTGGGGAGATAAGTGCCTACATAGCTCCTCACACCTCTTATAGATCCAGACATTATATTGTTAAAGATTCCACTAATTAACAGTTTATAAAGTTAAACAGATGGGGGAGAGGCAGTGTGTATGTGTTCGTGTGTATGTACTGAAGGAGATAGTCTGTCCAGTTAATCTCCCTTCAAACAGCACAATCGGGCACCGGGCATCTGCTAATCACAGGGAGTCCTGTCCAGCATCAGAATCAAATAATATTACAAAAGACCTGAAACGAAAATGTAATGCATTTTCCTTTCGTTTCCTTTGTAATTTGGAGTGAAGGGTTTCGGATATCGTTAGCTGCACGAAAACATCTGAAAATTCGGATGAAAACGTATTAGTACTATAACGAATGCACATGTCTAATACAGACCCCCCCCCCAAAATTTAGACTTATTGATTATACTAAAATGTAAATGATTTAACGAGGAATACTTACCTTATACTGTAAAAGTAATCTCTTTATTTCAGCCGCAAGAAATGTAAATATTTTATTCTTATGATCTTCAGAATCTAGAAAGAGAACTTGGGCTATCCTCACCTAAAATAAAATATTAAACCAAAAGAATGACTTTTAGTTATGATTGCATTGTGTTCTTTTTTTTTTTGCCGAACAGAGCAAACATTGATGAGAAATTATTTAATGTCATTATGAATTATAAGCAGAGTGAATTTAGAAAATTAATCTCACTAGACATGTGCATTTCGTTTCGTTCTGAATCAAAATTTGGTCGAAATTTACCCGATTCATATTTCAGAAGCATTTCCAAAATATGAACTGGCTCCGTCCGAATTAACGAATTGGTCAGAAAATACAAATCACATAACGTAACGAAAATGACGGACGAAAAAAAAAAATGGAACGAAATGATCTGAAAAGAAATGAAACAAACAAAAAACCAAACAAAATGATCTGAAACGTAATAGAAAACGGAATGAAATGATCCAAAAAAATTTTTTGGAGGTGCACATGTAGGCAGTAACAGCTTTATATGTGTATATATACACATATAAAACTACTACTGCCGCCTGGTATTACTATCCATGTACTGTATATACTGTATGTATATATAAATGTTATGTAAGAAGAAACAATAGTTTGGTTTCCTTTTTACTGTTTAGATGATTTCCCAGCTGAATGCAACACCTGTTAAAAGTTTGTTAAATCCCTTTGATGGATTGGCTATGAAAAATAGCATTCTTTCAGTGGTTCAGTTCGACAGGTTAAGCAGCACCATGGTGCCTTTTCCTGCATTTCGGCAGCAGTGAAATTCCCCATAGAGAAGTAATGGTTAATCTCTGTTCAGAGAACGCCAAGCGAACAACACTGAAATGTCACTGAAATGCCCTGATTTTCAATCTGTTGAAAAAAAAAAAAATCTATTGAAAAAGGTGGTCTGTGTTACTACCGAAATGCGTCGGTGTTATTTTTAATAAATCCTTTTCCCGAAAACGCCTGCCTACCAGTTTTCTATTAAGGTTTCGGTTGTACCATATAAACGAACGCATGCTGAATAAGGAGAGCCTCCCTTAGGCTCAGAACCACGTGAGTGAATCCATATTTAATTTATAGCTCTTGTGGTTTATTCGACCTACACCATGTCGATATTTGTCTTTTAAAAGAAATCATCACTGACATACTGTTCGGGAAAGGGCTGAGGAAGGCCTAAAGAGTGAGTCCATCTACTTTCATAATAGAGCCACGGTGGCTCTCTGTGAGTTTTTTTGCACCTTTCTCTAAATAGAAATTTTTGTAAAACAGTGTTGCACTAAAAATAAATTTTATTGTGTCTCTTTTAGAGGTGATATGATCAATATTGATTGAATATAGGACTACTGTTGAGTGTTTAGAAAAGGTAATCTATGCCATTTGAGCGCAGCACTTCTAAAAATACTAGAGAATATATATTTTAAAAATATATATTTTTTGTCTAACAGACCTATTATATTATCATTCATAGGACCTTATATGTTAATTTCTTCAGTAGTTATTTTGCAAACAGCATTTCAATTTTGACACTTTCAATCGTATTTTTATTTTTTTTAACCGTCCGACGGCTTGTCGGCTTTCTTCTGCGGCTGGTCGGTGCTGTGTTTGGCGGCTCAGTGGCTGCTTTTGGTGGGTATGTGGCAGTTGTCCAGCGGGTTGGCGGTGGCGGGCTGCGTGTCTGTGGGTGGAGGTTTATAGGATCTGATCCAATCCGATAATTTTGGTGACTTTGCGGCGGCTTTTCCCCGCACTTCGGGAAGCCTGCAGTGAATGCAGAATTTCAATGCAGCGCATATCAGTAGGGGTAATACATATTGGTACCTTTCTTGCTGCCTATATTTCCTCTCATTTCAAACACTCCAAAATATCCAAATTAATTTCCAACCGATGTTTGTAGGACACCCAGGCAGATGAAACAGAGCTTGTAACCATGTACAACCTTGACTTTTTCTATTAGAGTATTGTGACAGATACATATATTTTTACATTTCCTTTGTTCCTTACAGTAAATGGACTGTTATAAATCTTTACTGTGCTGAGCAAAGATATTTCTAATCTTTTGTTTCATGGGAACCTTTAATGAAGTATATATTATTTATTATTAGTACTACTTAACCCCTCCACTACCAAGTGAATTTAAAAAAAAAAACATTGCCAGGAACCAATGTTTTTTGAAAACCCATTTTAATTAATTATTCCCAATTTATTTCTTACTGTAATAACCTATTTGGCAGGCAGATGTTGCCATCTACTGGCCAAATGGAGTTACAGCAGTTAGAGCTGCAGCTCGTGGTTCCCTGCATCGGCTGCTGAAAGTACAGAAATTCAATGAGCTGATTTTAGACAGTTTTAGCACCTTGGGCATTATGCCCACAGGGTTAAAACTTTAGGGGCACCTTCTGCAGCCCAAAAGCAAAATCATTTGCAGCAAACTAATTTCATTTGCTTTTGTCCTGCGCAGATGCAGATCGAGATAAATCGATATTGGGCCTTTGAAGACCCGAGTTATCTCGATCTCGGTAGTGAAGGGGTTAATTCATAAATCTACTTGAAAGTACTATAAAAAAATTTAGGGTTTTATTACCTGATAGGCAGGGTGATTTCCACAAAAATAGGGATTAAATTGCCCTTGTGAAGTAATACGATTTTCTTTTTCTTCCCATCTTGCCTTTGCATCTTGTACTGAAGATACCAGCAGACTGTCCACCTGTTTTAGGAATTTCATGTACACATGTTACACCGCCATTGTCATAGAATCAGTTTCAAACATTATTTTTCACATTACAAAAGTACCGATTTTAAAAGTCTCAAACATGGTGTATCACTTTAACAACAACCCATTTTAAATAAATCAGCTTTTTGTTTGACACATTGTAACTTTCAACCATCATCTTATAGTTATAACAAGAACTAGAAAGTCACACATTCCTGCGGCGACCTTGTAAGAATGACTTTCACCTTGGACTGAAACATTTCCCTGCCAATGTTCCACTTTATCGCCCTGTACTGCAGCAGAGGGAGAGGAAATGACAGCTTCCACTATAAGAGAATTTCAACAAGCTTTAATGCTCCTCTGTAAAGTAACAAACAGAATTCAGGTTGGGTTCTGGCAATATATGTCCATATAAAATATTTTTAAATTCGGTTCTCAATTTCCAGAAGCTATTTCCCTACAACGATCAACAGACATTGATCAGCAGGATGTTTGTCCATTGAACTTTCTCTTTCTCACGGTTTGTGACAAATATTGAATTTCTGCAATGAAACACATTTGGAAGAATTAAATTGATACTATAACGTGACTATATTTTTATCCCAAATACTTTTTTTAAATTGAAAATTAAAATGGTGCATATTTACAGAATAGCAATCTATGCACATTTTGTTTCTCCTATTTTTAAGTGTTAGCAGCACATTTCATACTTTGCATGTACGCTAAGAAAGTATGTTTAACCCCTTAATGCTGCCAGTTGTGCTATGCCATCCCCGCGGCGGGTGGGCCTGAAAGAGGAGTGGCTGCATAGCAAGCTCCGTAGCTCTCTGTCAATTCCTCCGACCCGCTTCCCTTCTCTGCAGCTAATCGCTGTCATTGGCTGCAGCCGATGACTGCACTCACTGCTGGAAAGGGAGGCCGGCTGGAGGAGTTTCCAGAGGGGCGTAGAGCATAAGTTTAACTAAAATCCGTAAATTCCGGATTCTGGAGTCTTACAGATTTTAGAATTCCCAGACTATGCCTACTGTATAGATCACGGCACCCACATACTGTGCAGTACTGTATACAATATCACTTTAATGTCTGCATGTATTGTACATGGATTTATGTTGGTAATGAAAATGAAAAAAAAAAGGCGAAAATTACATTGATGCTCCTTCTGTCTGTTTTCATTTTCTGTTGGTGCACTGGCCCCTAATTTGAGGTATGACGGGTTATGTTCGTATTCTAATTTTGCCATATTTTACAGTTATATTCTTGCACTGTTCAGGGCCGGATTTATAACTAGGCAGAGTAGGCATATGCCTAGAGGTGCCAGCCACAAGGGGGCGCCTTGCTCTGTAAAAAAAAAAAAGGAAGTTATTTCTGTTTTTTTTTTCACAATTTACAAACATTAAGACCACTGTATCTCCAGAACCCTAAAGGCTAGATGGACATATGAGGTATCATTGGAAAGATATGAACAAAATTTGGGTGTTTATCTTGTTGTAAACACAAATAGCATTGGGAAAACATAAAGTCCATATTATCCATCCAATATCGATAACATGATTTCAGTAACTTCGTACCAATTCACTCACTGAGCAGTTGAAGTAATAGGCATATAAAAGGTATCTTTTGATGTTACCAATTCGCCGATATCCTTTGGTATACCCCACCGTCACAGGACCACCATGGAAGCCGGTTTAAAAGGTTTATTTGGAACACATCACGATACAAAACAGCAAATCTCCAACGCGTTTCGTCCTTGTATTATACAGACTTCATCAGGGAGAAACCAGCATATCTGTTTTCTCCCTGATGAAGTCTGTATAACACAAGCGGTGGGGTATACCAAAGGATATCGGCGAATTGGTAACATCAAAAGATACCTTTATATGCCTATTACTTCAAACGCTCAGTGAGTGAATTGGTACGAAGTTACTGAAATTATGTTATCGATATTGCATGGATAATATGAACTTTATGTTTTCCCAATGCTATGTGTGTTTACAACTAGATAAACACCCAATTTTTGTTTATATCTTAGTTACATAGTTACATAGTTATATAGGCTGAAAAAAGACATGCGTCCATCGGGTTCAGCCTCTCCCACATAACCTACTGCTGTTGATCCAAAAGAAGGCAAAAAACCCAGTCTGAAATGCTTGCCAATATGCAACATACTGGGAAAAAATTCCTTCTTGACCCCAGAATGGCAGTCAGATTTCTCCTTGGATCAAGAAGCTTTTACCCACATATTAAATATTATTGTTAGGAAGGAGCGCTTATTGGGAACATAGAGGTAAAAACATTTATCTATACCCAAGTGTGTTAACTTTGTTTTGTTTTGATTGTATCATTGGAAAGGTCAGATTGTGGCCTTTCCAGTGATATATAACCAGGTTAGATTTATGTAACAATAACATATCTAATTAAATATTATTTCTCTCTCTTTTTTTCTACCGCAGCATTATTATTCAGTTTACAATTATAAAGTGAAAAGTGATACTGCGCTAACACACCACCAGCAAGTGTGGAGCTGATGATGCAATGCAATGTTTTGAAAGGTGGAATAGCTAGAAATGTCCGCCATCTTGTACCTTCAAATTCATCTTGCATGATTTCTATACAGAATGATACTAATTACCCTTATAATCACTTTGCTTAGATTCTAACATTCCAGGGATTTCTGTTGTAGCAATTAAAAACTTAGAATCCAGCTAGTGTAAATAGAGATGCCAAGAGACCTGATTTAAATGAACAAGGTCACGCAGGCCTTGGGCCTGGACCAAGAGCGAACAAAGCAATTAGTCTTCACAGCTGCTTCCTTATCAAGCGGGGAGTGCCACCATGGCTGTGAGAACGTACACCAGATCTCATGCCTCCCTTCTAAATCAAGTTTGAGTCCAAATTGTTTATTAAATGTGTAACTGGAATATGGTCTTTGTCTTTGAGATGGAGGGTGGTGGCATTTGGTCAGGGGATGTACCTGGGATGTACCTTTTTACGATTCAATGTATAAAAATTGTGTCTTTGTCGAAGAGCTTCACTTGAGATTTTTGGAGTTCATCCTGTTCAAGTTTGGTACAAAAACAAAGAACGCCTTTACTGCCAATTGACTCGTGTCCGGAGCGTCATTGTCCGCACTACGTCGACCTTTCCCGAATAAATCAACAGATTGCCGATTACATTTACATTGACAACCTAGACTGTGGCACTGCAGTTGGGAGAGACAGGGGGATTTTGGAACCTGCATCTCTGAATTGTACCCCGCACAAAGTTAAGTGTGGTGTCATTGGAAATGTCACAGTCTGGTCTTTACAATGATCCCAAACATGACCATGTAATCTGTAAAAATAAATAAACTGAAAAAAGGTAAATGCAGAAAAATTTTCTCTGTTCTCCAGCAGAGGAAATATATGCTTTTACATATAAAACAAACAATGCCACTGCACTAACTCAACTAAGGTAACAGATTCTGCCCCTTCTTTTGATTCAAGCGCAAAGAGAAACAGTTTTTCAGTTTTTAAAATGTTTTTTTTTTAAAGTTTTTAGTTTGCCCAAAAACAAAAATTTAAAAAGTCATTTTGGCATGTTTCTTTCTTTTTTTATGGGGGGTGGGGGTGCTCCACATTTCTGTGCCTCCAGGCTCCTGAGTAGGGATGAGCCGAACACCGCCCGAGTTCGGTTCGGGCCTGAACCTGAACTTTCCGTATGTTCGGGTCCGAACCCGAACCCGAACTCGAACTCCATGCAAGTCAATGGGGCTGAAAATTCGGTTTTTAGAGTGCCCTCCAAGAGGGCATATATGCTAGATATTTGCCATAAAAGGTGTATGGGGGTCCGGGTAGTGCCCTGGGGGACAGGAAACAAGGACAAAAAGTTTTTAAAAAAACGTTTTTAAAGGGAGAGTGAGTTTTCCATGAAATAAGGGTTAAAAATAAAAACGAAAAATTCCTTCAAACATCGTGCCTAGGAGGTCCCCATAACCTGCCCGTGAAGTGGCGGATTTCTAGGATGTACAGAAACACTTAAAAAAAAAAATGACGTTTCAAATGATGGTAAACAGTTTTCCTTTAATCTATCCATAAACAACTGCTTGGGGCGGCAGTCTGTATGAAAAGAGGAGACATTTTCGGACACACAGAAAAAGTTTACTGATTTTTTGGCGGTGAAAAGCAGGAGAATGGAAAATTCTAGACCAAATAGCAGATTTGGAAAGTGAGATAAATGGGAGAATTTTTCTGGTTCGGCTATTTTGACCTAGAATTTTCTCTTCAGTCATTCTCCTGAGTTTCACCTTTCTCTGAATAACCCTGACAGGGTTATTCAGAGAGCGGTGAAGAGCAGGAGAATGACTGGAGAATGGAAAATTCTATGTGAAAATAGCCAAACCAGAAAAATTCTCCCATTTAGGCTAGGGTCAGACTAGCGAATTTTTAAAGTGCGTTTAGGCGCACTTAATCACGGCCGCACTAGCAGCAAATGACGGGCAATGACGGCCAATATACGAAGTACGGTCGCACGAAAGTCCGGCTGCGCAATGCAAGTGGAAAATGAATGCATTTTTTGAGAACGCAGAACCGCTAGTACGGACGTACAGAGTGCGCTGCGTCCACTAGCGGCGTGTGTGCGTGATTTGGAGACATCAGACCCTGCTCATGTCCGGCCAACATAACGTCCAGACACCCAAAGTTTCCTGGTTTGGATCCGTAAAAAAATCACGCACAAAAATGCGCATTGTATGACCGTTTTCGCGCATTCCGTGAAAAAATACAGCAATGCGTTCGGACGCAGTTTTTGACGGTCGCTGTGAAAAATGCGTTAGTCTGACCCTAGCCTTATCTCTCTTTCCAAATCGGCTATTTGGTCCAGATTTTTCTCTTTTCCTGCCATTCTCCTGGTTTTCACCTTTCTCTGAACAACCCTGAGAGAGAGGTGAAAGCCAGGAGAACTGGCAGGAGAAGAGAACAATCTAGACCAAATAGCCGATTTGGAAAGTGAGATAAATGGGAGAATTTTTCTGTTTTGGCTATTTTGACCTAGAATTTTCCATTCTCCAGTTATTCTCCTGCTTTTCACCGCTCTCTGAATAACCCTGTGAATGTTTAATCCCGAGGTGAAAAATAACATTGCTTTAGAGGTTAAAAGCGGGCAATGAGGAAATTTTGTATTTTTTCACATAGCAGTTAAATGCAGCATATTAGGAAGTTTTAGGAGGGAAATTACTCAATCAGAACAGAAGCAGACACCCCACACCTTCATTCTACATAAAATGTATCAAATTGATTAGACCAGACTAAAACATCTGTTGTTGTTATGCCGTTTGAAAAAAAAAAGGTAATTTAGAGGTGAGAATCTTTGCACCTAGACATTAGTTTTTAATTCAATATCTAATAAACCGTTGCTTATAATATTCTGCAGTAAAGAGTCTCTTTATTTCTAGATTTTTTAGTATTTTTTAAGCATTTTTTATACTTTTTTCAAAATTTCTTTTTTTTTCCGAACTCGACCTGAACACACCCAAAAAGTTCGAAGTTCGCGAACTTTCGAACTGCCAAAGTTCGGGCCGAACTCCGAACCGTCCGAACCCGAACAGCTCATCCCTACTCCTGAGATGTAAATCCGGCCCTGGCACTACTTCAAACATTGATTGTATTATTAGCCTACAGACAGAAATGCACTGCCATTCGAATACAATATATGTGATGAAAATAGATACATTAAAATGTTTATTGTAGTGATCACTGCTTTAAGTAAAATGTTAAAATGCAAACCAAATGTAGAAATATCTGTGAATGGGCATAATGCCTGCATATCAAAGGTAAAGTACCACTACCACCTCATATCTGTGCTATACAGGGATTCCCTTGAATCTTATCCCTCACTAATCACTAAATACACTCCAGTTCGATTCCTAAGTTTAAACAGTGACCTGCGCCTATCTTCTCCCTGCATCACCTCTTCCCATGATAGACTGCAGGATTTCTCACACGCTGCCCCCATCCTCTGGAACGCTCTTCCTCATACCTGCCGACTTTTCCCTATTCAGACTCACTAATACACTTCCCCAGCCAGTCCATCAAGCTCACCTTGCAGTCCTCTACTCCTGTTTCTCACCCTCCAACCCTTCTAGATTGTAAGCTTACACTTTAATGGCCATTCAAGTAAACTAAAACATCTGATTGTGTTTTGTTTCGCATGGAGCCACAGAAGTGAGCGCAAGTGACGACTTTTTTTTCTTGTTATGTTTCATACATGGAACAGGTTGCATACTTCTGGTCCACACAGCCGCCCTTATGGGGAGTTGGCGCAAAACCGTTTTTTCTGTACATATACTTCTAGATTGTAAGTCCCCACAGGAATAGTGCCCTCATTTCCTCCTGTGTTGAATTGTCAAATGTTGTTCGGTCTTAATGTATTGTAACACCGTCTAAACTGTACTTGTTGTTCAGCACTGCAGAAAATGTTGGCGCTATTTAAATAAAGAATAATAATAATCCCTATACAGCAGTGAGTGATCCACGAGGTCTCCCTGTATTCTGCCCTCACCCTGGCTGTTGTAATGCAGCAGTAACATTTGCATTGGAGAACGAAGTCTATCTGTCCACCTCCTATACAGAAAATAAGGATGACAGGAATAAAATGTTGCTTACAAATTTGGTTCTACCCAGTGGGAAAATTAATTTTGCATTAAAAAGTTTGGTAAATTAACTGTTTGGTTTGTTCTGATTTTTCCCCTTTGTTTTTATTTGTTTCTTCGTTATACTATGATTACTCTTAATGGTTTCAATGATCGTGAGTAAAATGGAAAAAAGATGCACGCTGTGATTTCTTTTACGAATTGAGCATTCTCTTCACTGCTAATGTTCATACTGTATTGTATTGACATTTGTATTTTAAACTGTGCACAATAAAAATTGTCAAGTTAAAAAAAAAAGTTTGGTACATTAAGTTTTGTGTGCTAACTCTCATTTTGTATTTTTTTAATTCAAAAATGCATATTTTGAGTATTTGGAAAGGAGAGAGGTCGGTATGGGCGCTCTTGTCTAGGTATGGGTGCTTGTTTTAATTTGCTGCCGTCTAGGGAATAGCACAGACTCTCGAATTGGGTGTGCAGATATCAGTAGAGGAAAAAAGGGGGGGTTCCTAGTGGCGCAACAATTGTGTACAACAGATCACAATGTCGTACTTATGAACCAATAGATGTGTATAAATCCTTACGGTTCGTATAAATGCAGCTTCACTGGTGCAGATTTAGGATAAAGTGCTAATGTCACAGTTGGTGTGATATAAAAGTGCAGCAGTTTATGCAATATAAAGGTGCAACAATTTATGTAATATTAAAGTGCAACAATTTATGCATTATTAAAGTGCAACAGTGACAGCCTGGGTGCATAGGGAGAGCTAGCACAGCACGTTGATAAATACTGAAAAAAGGGAGGTACGGATGCCCGCATCAGCGTTATGGTGACCGGTGCAGTCTGAGTATAGATACTTGACGTCTATTTCTGAGTATACAAAATGACCTTACACTGATTTCCCGTGTGTATTGAAGGTCTATTGTCCTTAATGTCTTTGTCTTCCAGAGGTCCTAAGATAGCAGAATGTGCACTAAACGTGCTCTGCCTTGTGCTCGATGTAGCGGCTCCTCCTATAGCGTTGATTAACTCCACTCAAATGGGAGATAAAGAACGGGGGAGAGAGAAAGAAATAACAATAGTGCAGCAGCATTTTATATTGGTGAAATCTCTGGTGTTCAATAATTGCGCACTTACAAGAGCCAGAGCCGCTTAAATCCGGGCTCTGGAGTGAAACGCCTGGTGTCAACTATAGGGTGACCACTGCCCTTCTTTAATGTAACGCCTTCACCTCAAGTGGAGAGACATAGAAAAAGGGAAAAGAGTGCTCTCATGGCACAGCATCAGTGGTTACTGACTTGCTATAATAGGAGGGGGGTTGGTTACACTCACCGATTTGGGAGCCTTATCACTCCAGGCTCAACCACTGTGCGTGTGGTACTGCTTGATGGTGAGTACCAGGACCCCTCTTAGCTGCTTCTTTGGGTGCAGGTTGCGGTGTCCGTGGTGGATCCTGGAGAACTGGCCTGATCAGGTTGGTTTAAATTACCAATATAGGTTCAGTAACCAAATACTCCTGTGTACTTGGATAGAGGTTTATTCATATAAAATATATGGATTACAGATGCAATCAATATGGGGGGGGTAGTGTCTCGAGACGCGTTTCGGCGCTATCAGCGCCTTCCTCAGTCGATAGGGTAAGTGAAATGGGGGATCTGAGGCTTTCCAGGAGTCTCCTTTTTATTTGGAGTTCATTTCCTGTATTTTTCCATTGAAAATGTTCAACTTCCGAGTTTGTGTGGTATCGTGGTCACATGGTGTGGATCGC
Organism: Leptobrachium leishanense; assembly: GCA_009667805.1. NCBI lineage: Eukaryota > Metazoa > Chordata > Amphibia > Anura > Megophryidae > Leptobrachium > Leptobrachium leishanense. Next base: position 493,057,621 of record CM019063.1, read on the forward strand.
GTCATCAGTCTGCGTCGCGGCCATTTTGGATCTGCGTTCCACCGTTTGTTTGCGTTCCATTCGGTGGATCGCGATGCTGGCCATAGTTACAGGGGGATGTGGAGTCCGGAACTTCGCGCTGGCTTAAAATTTAGCTGGAATGGGACCTTGCACACACATAAACAGTCTCAGTCAGGGAGATCGTACTGCATGGGGACTAAATGTTCATATACTCTGCACGGTGTGGACTGCGGGTGCTGGTCTCCATTGATTCATTGACTTACATGAGCTAGTGCTTAAGCCGATATATACATAAAAATACATAAAAATTGGAACAAATGGAAGTGTACTGCTCAAGCCAATATATACATAAAAAATTATTCATCTCCTATGAGACCCACGGTCATAAAGAGTTCCGCAGTGACTAAAATGACTAAAAGGAGGAGAATTGCATGTAACTTTGGTAAAACACAGCTATCAATTGGTTAAAATGCGTACATAATGCGGAATTAAAAGTTAATATAATGATAAAATAATTAAAATACAGTTGGTGTCGGCATCTGCATAGTCGGGTTTGTGAGTGACAATATGTGCAGCAGATGATTGTAAATAATAACACATGGGACCTTGATCTAAAGGTGGAAGAGATTAATTCAGGAAGTGACAGAGATCAAAATCGTTGTTAAGACCTTGGGGTTGCATAGTATCCAACTTGAAGATCAGGCTCACTTCTGTTTGCCCTAATATTTTAAAAATGCATTTAGAGCAGTGAAGGAAAAAGGGGGGGTTGGAATTCATATTCCGGAGTATCAGCGTTAATGGCCAAACGTCGATTTGTTGGTACCTGAGGGTTATTAATTTAAAGATTTTAATTGGATTAATTAAATATCGGTAGGAGGTTCCTAATAAATAAATAAATAAAGGATATATTTTGAGTATTTGTCTATATTTTGAGTATGTGGTTAAATAAATGCCTAGTTTTATATTGACGTGCTCTAAGTTCATGTTGTTATGGAAAGTTTGGTCTTTGCGCACAAAGTCCTGGCGCACTAAAAAGGTACACTTCAGTATTAAAGTGCGCCCAGTACAAACAAATCCGTCACTATAAAAATACACGCTATATTTAGTTCTTTCTGTATAAGGCACGAAGTACTTCTCTATCCCAGGAAGAATCAGACAAACACGCTGCTTCAAGCTGGAAATCCTCTGGCCAAGTGCCCGTGTGGCTCTTGGTCAGCTTAATTTAATACATAATAGCACAACGCCCAGTGGCCCCCTGGCTGTACAACAGAAAACCAGTTTGCCCAGTAATTACATTTACATATCAAAAGGACAGGTGAGTGGACTAGAATGACCGACCGGCCTCCTGTACATGACTCATCCCTGAGTCATCTCCATGGTCCCCGTCAGTCATGTTTGTCCGACCATCCCCCATCACTGTCAGTATGGACCCCACTCAGATACTGCTCAGAGTGATCAGTATATGAGTGCAGATCAGTCTACTCATTCTTATGGATTATTGACAATTTATCTGCGGAGACAATACAGTTATTATCAATACACGGTACCAGTGTAGAGACAAGGCTTAAATGTCTTAAAAGCAGGTATCTAAACCCAAAAGAAGGTTTTCATACTGACGGTTTTGCCGCTGGTTTGGATTTAAAACCACATTCAAATCCAACACAGGGAGACAGATGACAACTTATAAAACACGCACAACCTAGAATATAATGTCCACATAATAAAATTTCCACGACAATGTGTCAAGTCAGTCTTCTTGTACTTCTACAGAGTAACATTTCACTTTAATTTGTGTATACTGGTTTAGGTGGTGTATGTAAAGCTGGAATTTTGTAATCGTTTCTTTACTGCACCGCAGTAAAGGCTCAGGTGTATAACATGTGCAAATATATATGTACTCACTGTAGTTGCAAGCGTATTTTTATACAAGGTTTTTAATTGTCTTTGCAGTTCAGCCAGCATCAGATCATATGCTAAGCAACAGGTTCCTTCCACTAAGTCTTTCAACCTGTAACCAAATGATATGTGTATTATATATTTCAAATCACAAAATATTACTTTGTTAATCCTGTTAAATATATATATATATATATATATATATACACTGTATATATGTATATAGTTCACAGGAGGGCGCACACTCCAGGGAGTCTTATAAAATAATCTTTCATTGTGTCTACAAAAGCATCAACGTTTCAGTCCTCTGTAGACTTTTTCATCTTTAGAAAAGTCCATAGATGACAGAAACGTTGACGCTGTTGTAGACACGATAAATTATTATTTTGTAAGATTCCCTGGAGTGTGCCCTTTCCTGGTGAACTATACTTTTCAGCGACTGTTTGCAAAGGAGCACTAAGAAAGTTATAGATCCTGGCTGCAGGTCTCCTGGATGCTTATTATAATATAATTATACAAAATAATTATATAAAATATAATTATGTAAAACATAATATATATACTGTATAAATCATTCACTATATATCATTCACTATATCATGTATCATTCACTATATCATGTCATCCAGGACATACTTGAAAACGAGAGAAATCTCAATGTATCCTTCCTGGTAAAATACTTTCTCAATACAATATATATATATATATATATATATTATATTATATTGAGAAAGTATTTTACCAGGAAGGATACATTGAGATTTCTCTCGTTTTCAAGTATGTCCTGGATGGCGAGTAGGTACCGTTAGGTGTCTTGCCCAAGGACACTTACTGGAGAGGAGCATGCTGGTGCGCACGGGTCCCCGTCTGAGGTCTGTGAGTGGGGGTCTTCCTGTCTGTGCCTGTGTATATAATTCTGGGGGGGTCCTCCTGTGCCTGTATAGAATTCTGGGGGGACCTCCTGTGCCTGTGTATAGAATTCTGGGGGGGTCCTCCTGTGCCTGTGTATAGAATTCTGGGTGGTCCTCCTGTGCCTGTGTATATAATTCTGGGGGTCCATCTGTGCCTGTGTATATAATTCTGGGGGTCCTGTGCCTGTATATATAATTCTGGGGGTCCAGTGCCTGTATATAGAATTCTGGGGGTCCTCCTGTGCCTGTGTATAGAATTCTGAGGGTACAGTGCCTGTATATAGAATTCTGGGGGTCCAGTGCCTGTATATCAGTGGCGTAGCGTGGGGGGGGGGCTGGGGGGGCCGTGGCCCCAGGCGCAGTTTTGTTAGGGGCACATAATTTCAAAAGAAATTTGCGCCCCTAAAACTTGAGGCCCAGACTGACTCGCCGGGCCCTCGGGCGCCGCCCAAGGGCCCGCGGGTTGAGGGGACCCAGATGCAATAGTCGAGTCGGGAGATTACCAGAGCGTGTATGAGTTGTTTTGTGGTGACAGCGGTAAGAAATGGCCGAATTCTGGAAATATTACGCAGTTGGTAACGGCAGGAGGAGGAAAGAGACTTGATGTGTGGGATGAAGGAAAGAGCAGAGTCAAGTGTAACTCCAAGGCAGCGAACTTGGTTTGATGGGGAGATGGTGATACCCTCCACCGTGATAGAGAAGTCAGGAGGTGGGGAGGCATTGGAGGGAGGAATAAGTAGGAGTTCAGTCTTTGACATGTTGATCTTTAGGTGGTGGGAGGCCATCCAGGAGGAGATGCCAGATAAACAGTCACTGACTTTGGAAAGGACAGGGGGAGAGATATCAGGGGTAGAGAGGTAGATCTGAGTGTCATCAGCGTAGAGGTGGTAATTGAAGCCAAAGCTGTTGATGATTTTGCCCAGGGAGGAGGTGTAGATGGAAAAGAGCAGAGGACCAAGGACAGAGCCTTGAGGTACACCAACAGATAGAGGCAATGAGGAGGAGGTGTTTCCAGCAAAGGACACACAGAAGGACCTGTTGGATAAATAGGATTCGACCCAAGCGAGTGCAGTGTCACCGAGACCCAGAGAGTTGAGGGTCTGTAGAAGGAGGGGGTGGTCAACAGTGTCAAAAGCAGCCGAGAGGTCGAGCAGGATGAGAATAGGATAGTGACCGTGTTTTTTAGCAGTTAGGAGGTCGTTGGTGACTTTGGTGAGGGCAGTTTCAGTTGAGTGTAGGGGACGGAAGCCAGATTGCAGGGGGTCAAGTAGGGAATTGGAGGACGGGAAGAGGGAGAGGCAGTTGAAGACTAGTTTTTCTAAGAGCTTTGATGTGAAGGGAAGCAGGGATACAGGGCGGTAGTTGAATGGAGAGTTGGGATCGAGGGATGGTTTCTTTAGTAAAGGGGTAACTAGCGCGTGTTTGAAGGCGGATGGAAAGGAGCCAGTGGAGAGAGAAAGGTTGAAGATGTGTGTGAGAGCAGGGGTGAGGGAGGAGGAGAGGGGAGGAATTAGATGTGAGGGAATGGGGTCGAGCGGGCATGTGGTGAGATGTGAGGAGGACAATAAGGAATTGACTTCCTCCTCAGTGGCTGGGAGGAAGCGACAGAGGGTGGCAGAGGGGACCTCTGGGAGTGGAGGTGGCAGATAACTATCTTGTGTTGGGATGTTGCTTCTGATAGTTAGAGTTTTACTGAGGAAGTAGTCTGCCAGGTCTTGAGTGCTGAAGGCAGCTGTGGGGGGAGGTGCAGGTGGGTAGAGGAGGGTGTTGAAGGTGGACCAGAGCCGTTTAGGTTGGAGGACAGCGTAGATATAAGAGATGAGAAGAAGGATTGTTTGGCCAAGTGGAGGGCAGAGGTGTATGACCGGAGAATAAACTTGAAGTGAACAAAATCAGCTTCAGAGCGGGATTTCCTCCAGGCACGCTCTGCAGTGCGGGAGCATCTTTGCAGGTAGCGTGTCTGGAGGGTGTGCCAGGGCTGAAGCTGGCGGCGTGGGGCCTTACAGAGTCGAAGAGGAGCAAGAGTGTCTAGAGCAGAGATAAGAGTAGTGTTGTAGTGATTAGTGGCAGCATCAGGGCAGGTGAAGGATGAGGTATGAGGGAGGTGGTGAAGTAGGTTGGAGAATTGATGGGGGTCCACAGCATGTAGATTTCTGCAAGTGTGTGTGCGGGGTGGGGGAGCAGGGTGTTTAGGAAGTCCAGATAGGTGAAAGAGAGAAGGTGGTGGTCAGAGATGGGGAAAGGGCGACAGTTGAACTCAGAAATGGAGCAGAGGTTGGAAAAGACAAGGTCAATAGCGTGACCATCGCGGTGGGTAGGGAGGAGGGAGGATTGTGTGAGTCCAAGGGAGGACGTGAGTGAAAGAAGTTTGGAGGCAGCAGGCGCGGAAGGATCATCAATGGGAATGTTGAAGTCCCCGAGAATTAGGCATGGAAGATTAGAAGACAGGAAGTGAGAAAGCCAGGTAGCAAAGTGGTCAAAGAACTGGGAGGTTGGTCCCGGTGGGCAGTAGATGACTGCCACCCTGAGAGCCAGAGGAGAGAACAGGCGGATGCAGTGTGTCTCGAAGGAGGAGAAGGAGAGGGATGGGGGTGGAGGGAGATGCTGGTAGGTACAGGTGGGAGAGAGCAGGATTCCAACCCCGCCACCATTTCTCTCACCCGGTCTGGGGGTATGGCTCAAGTGTAGACCTCCATGTGAGAGAGCAGCAACGGAGGCCGTGTCAGAGGGAGATAAGAGGGCAAGCAGCCTCTGTGTCGGAAGGCTGTACCCCTGGTCGTCGTGGACGTGGTGCATCCTCTGCAGGGGCTCACTTGTCCTTTCTAAATGGTGCTGGCCATCTTAAGCAGCAGCAACATACAGATGATTTGCAGGATTGGCTAACCAGACCATCCTCATCCTCCGAGTCCTCTGCCAGCTAGGCTTGTAGTGGTTTACAGTCCTCCTCAGCTGCCAAAACATCTAATTCAGCCTCCATGTCCACAGCTACTCCTGCCATAGCCTCACCATCATACACGGAGGAGTCAGCTGAATTGTTTGACTACAATGACAGTGACATTCTGCTTGAGGATGCGCAGCAACTCCAGTGCTCTGATTCAAACTCTGAGGTTGAGGAAGGGAGTATAATCAGCCTAGAGGGAGGGGGTGCCAGTGATGCACAAAGAACTGGCACTCATGTTCCCCCCAGCATCTGCAGCATACTGCCAAGTTGGCTCCAGTGATGAGGAGATAGGTGGTGATGATGATGATGAAGTGACTGACTCCACCTGGGTGCCTGATCGAACAGAGGAGTCAAGTGAGGAGGAGGCACAACAAAAACAAGGCACAACGTCCTCTATGAGCAACCGTAGCCAGTCCAAGGCATCAGATGTCAGAGCTGCTCAGGTGCAGAGCACTGTTGTCTCAAAGCACATGTCCATGTCCAGTAACTTTGCTGTCTAAGAGTTCTTCACGACATGTGCAGCAGATCGCAGCGTTGCTATTTGTAAGCTATGACTGAAGAGGATCAAGCGTGGGAGAAACATCAGCCGCTTGGGTACCACATGCTTGAAGCGACATATGACCACTAGGGATGAGCTGCTCGGTTCGATCTGTGCGGAGTTCGAATCGAACATCGGCTGTTCGACAGTTCGCGAACTTCAAACTTTTTGGGACGTTCGCCAAAAGTTTGAATTTTTTTTGAAAAAAGTATAAAAGATGCTTAAAAAATACTCTGTATTGCACATTTTGTGCAACTAATGCCCCCCCCCAATTTGGCTGATCCCAAATGCCCCCCCCCAATTTGGCTGATCCCTCCAGAAGAAATGTTGAACCCAAGAGAGCAGAGAATAAAATATATATTCCGTGCTCTGTCGGGTTCAACATTCCTTCTGGAGGATCAGCAAAATGGGGGGGGGCGCATTTAGTTGAGATTGTCCACATGCCACCCCCCATGTGCGCATGTGTATATATGGTCTGAGGTCTGTGGGTGTGTATATATATATCTGTGTGTTGATATACGTATATATAGGTCCGCGTGTTGATATATACGTATATGTCTGTGTGTGGTAGCAATGCATCCCTACTCTATACACAGCGCTCCGTGTCCCTATAATATATATGATCAGTGGTTACCTGTTTTTTATAGTTTTATACTATTCCTATTAAATTAACAGTAATTTTTTATGTATTTTATTCAGTAGAACCTTTTCTTGCCTATATAACATGTGCTTTATGAAAATAAAACGGTTTTGTGTGTACATTTTAGTTTACAGTGGCAAGAAAAAGTATGTGAACCCTTTGCGATTACGTGGAGTTTTGCATGAATTGGTCATAAATTGTGCTCTGATCTTCATGTAAGTCACAACAATTTGAAAAACACAGTCTGCTTAAAATAATACAACACAAACATTATATGTTTTCATGTGTTTATTGAACATAACATCTAAACATTCACAGTGCAGGGTGGAAAAAGTATGTGAACCCCTAGCCTAATGACTTCTCCAAGAGCTAATTGGAGCCAGGAGTGAGACAATCTTGAGTCCAATCAGTGTGATATTATTGGATGTGTTGCTGAAAGCTGTCCTGCCCTTTAAAAACACACACCAGTTTTGGGTTTACTGGTTTCAAGAAGCACTGCCTGATGTGAACCATGCCTCACAGAAAAGAGCTCTCAGAAGACCTACGATCAATAATTGTTGACTTGCATGAAGCTGGAAAGGGTTTTCAAAAGTATCTCCAAAAGCTTTGATGTTCATATGTCCACGGTAAGACAGACTGTCTACAAATGGAGAAAGTTCAGCACTGTTACTACTCTCCCTAGGCGTGGTCGTCCTGTAAAGATGACTGCAAGAACACAGCGCAGAATGCTTAATGAGGTAAAGAAGAATCCTAAAGTGTCAGCTAAAGACTTACAGAAATCTCTGGCACATGCTAACATTTTTGTTGACACATCTACAAAAAGGAAAACATTCAACAAGAATGGAGTACATGGGAGGACACCACGGAGGAAGCCATTGCTGTCCAAAAAGAATATTGCAGCATGTTTGAAGTTTGCAAAAGAACACCTGGATGTTCCACAGCACTACTGGCAAAATATTCTGTGGACAGATGAAACCAAAATTGAGTTGTTTGGAAAAAACACACAACACTATGTGTGGAGAAAAAAAGGCACAGCACACCAACATCAAAACCTCATCCCCACTGTAAAACATGGCAGAGGGAGCATCATGGTTTGGGGCTGCTTTGCTGCCTCAGGGCCTGGTCGGATTGTTGTCATTGATGGAAAAATGAATTCCAGAGTTTATCAAGACATTTTGCAGGAAAACGTAAGACCATCTGTCTGCCAACTGAAGCTCCGCAGAGGATGGGTGATGCAACAGGACAATGACCCAAAGCATACAAGTAACTCAACAAAAGAATGGCTTCAACAAAACAAAATACGCCTTCTGGAGTGGTCCAGTCAGAGTCCTGACCTCATCCCGATTGAAATGCTGTGGCATGACCTTAAGAGAGCGATTCACACCGGCACATCCCAAGAATATTGCTACACTGAAACAGTTTTGTGAAGAGGAGTGGTCCAAAATTACTCCAGATCATTGTGCAGGTCTGATCTGCAACTACAGGAAACGTTTGGTTGAGGTTATTGCTGCCAAAGGAGGGTCAACCAGTTATTAAATCCAAAGGTTCACATACTTTTTCCACCCTGCACTGTGAATGTTTACATGTTCTGTTCAATAAAAACATGAAAACATATAATGTTTGTGTTGTATTATTTTAAGCAGACTGTGTTTTTCAAATTGTTGTGACTTAGATGAAGATCAGAGCACATTTTATGACCAATTCATGCAAAACTCCACGTAATCCCAAAGGGTTCACATACTTTTTCTTGCCACTGTAGTTAGTGGATTCCTGTCCAGTGCGGTGAGAAACAAACGTAATGTAGTGAAGACACGCTGCGAGGCGGAGCAGAGTGAAGTCAAGCCTGCAAAATGTTTGCTTTTCTTCACTTCGCAACGCTATGTGTCGCTACATGCTCAGTGTGTCTCAGTCTTTATTCCCGCATCGCTAGCTTACCGAATCAGTTTGTATACTTGTTACTGACCCTGCTTGTTCTGAGGACCCGATCTGTTGCCGACTTTGCCTGCCATTTGACTATTCTCTCTGTGTATTCCCTGCCTGTTCTGTTTGCTTCCTGTTACTACTTGTGTGCAGTGGTGTATTTAGGTTTTGTGCTGCCCTAGGCCTGACTAAACTCGTGCACCCCCTAATTTAAATTTGAGGCACCCCCTCCTGTCAAGGGCACACCTCTTCCTGGTTAATCCCCACCCTTCCTCTTTAAGCTCCACCTTTTCCTCTTAGAGCTCTGCCTTTTCCTCTCTTTATATTAAAAGTGGATACCAAGTGCCTACTTGTATATTTTGCATACCATTTCAAATGTATCTATTGAGATAAATAAAATTATGAAATGTTTAAATTCAAGCATTTTTACAAAGAACAGCCACGCATGTCAAGTATACTGGAACACAGCCTCTCTAATTGGTTGAACAATAAAATCCACAGAAACGTGCACTGCATATGAACGTATCACAGAGCTGTACAGCAATAAAACTCACAGTAATGTGTAGTGTGTATGAGTGTATCCCAGAGCTCCAGGGCAATAAAACTCACAGTACTATGCAGTGTGTATCACAGAACCAACAGCAATAAAACTCCCAGCAATGCAATGTTTGGTGTGTGTCAGCGTATCAGCATCCACAGCAATAAAAATTCCAGCAATGCAATGTGCAGTGTGTATGAGTGTATCAGAATCCACAGCAATAAAACTCCCAGTAATGCAATGTGCGGGTCAGCGTATCAGAATCCACAGCAATAAAACTCCCAGCAATGCAATGTGCGGTGTGTATGAGTGCATCAGAATCCACTGCAATAAAACTCTCAGCAATGCAATGTGTGGTGTGTGTCAGCGTATCAGAATCCACAGCAATAAAACTCCCAGCAATGCAATGTGTGGTGTGTATGAGTGCATCAGAATCCACTGCAATAAAACTCCCAGCAAACCGAGTGTATATGAGCACACAGCAATTATTTATTCTACATTTACCGGCCTCTGTCCGCGGTAGGGCTGTGTGCAGAGTCAGCAGGGACTGTGTACAGACTCAGCAGGAGGTCCCTCCAGGCCACGTTAGGATCACGGCTGTGTCTGTGCGTGGAGCCATCTTGTCAGCAGTGGGGTGCCACTGCCAGAGGGTGCACCGTGGCTTTGATTCCCTTCCCGGTGGGTGTTCAGTCCAGAATAGAGTGACAGTCCATGTTAACGAAAGGGCGGGCAGCTGCGTGCATGCGTGTCACGTGGTTCAGCCAGTCAGGTGGTACTGAGACTCAGTACCACCTGACTGGCCGGACCGAGTGTGACCTGCACGCAAGCAGCCTCACCAGGAGCCAGGCAGCTCAATGACAAATTTTATCACTGCAGTGCTGGTTAAGGAAAGGTCCCCTTTAAACAGCAGTAAGCAGACAGGGCTTCATATTCTGCTGATAACCCCCCCCTTTACCTGCCGTTTACTGTCATCTTCTCTCTCTGGACACAAATCACATCCCCCTCCCCTCTCCTAGAGCTGCTGCGGGGCAGGGGAGGAGCTATGGAGGGAGGAGAGGGGGATTTTTATTCTATTCGATTTTATTCCGTATGCAAACGCCATGCTCCGCTGCTCGTTGTTTGAGAACACAGCTCAAAGCTGACACGCAGTGACAGTGGCACCTCCTAGTACCCCTAATGACACCCCAATAATCACTGGTACCTGGGGCGGCCCGCCCTCCGCCACTCCTCTAAGTACACCACTGCTCTGGTGATATGCTCACACACAAGTTTGGTGAACTGCCAGCAAGTACTGTGCTGTTTGAAGGCAGTGCAAATCCCCATAGAGAAGTAATGGTTAATCTATTCAGAGAACACCAAACAGCAGAGAAATGTCAGTGAAATGCCCTGATGTTCGGTGGTTTCAATCAGCAGGCTTATTCAGGCGAACCCCATAGGTTTCAATGTTAAAAATATTCCCGTTTTTTATGCAATATCTAATAAACCATTTATTATTTTAATCTGCAGTAAAAAGTCTTTATTTATTTATTGATTTCTTTTTTTTGCACCTTTTAGTGATTTTTCAGAATTTTGTGGGCTAAATTCCCCCCCTTTTTTTTAATAGCGGTTCTTCTTTTTCTGTAACAGAACTTTTTATTATCAATCATAGGATCTTATATGTAAATTCCAGACATTTTCGTTCAGTAGTTCTTTTGAAAACTGCAGGCCATGGGTTTGCGGTGGCAGCATACAGCGGCCGACTCCATGCACTTTAGGGACCCTGCGGTGAATGGTGAATTCACTGCAGGGTGGGGAAATTTTATTCCCTGAAGTGCAGGGAACTACAGAACACCAAAATGTTGGCGTCATTTCGGTGCTCTGTGAGTAACCCAATTAGTGGTGAGGTTTTTTGTTGCCCCCTGGAAAGTGAAAGCCTAGGCCTTGCCTACCCAGGACATACTTGAAAATTAGTGACATCAACAGCTCCCCTGGTACAGGCTAAACCTAATCCCAGACCTAGACTGTGCAGTTGAGTACTTTCAGTCTGAGCTCCTGCAAGTCTGGAATTCCCATGCCCCGCTGCGTAAAGTGCGAGTAAAAGGGACTCATCTCCCCTGGGTTACAGCTGATCTTACACTAATGTACCAGCTTAGAGATTCACGGTGGTCAAATTTCAAGAGTACTGGTTCCATGAACGATCACTACGAATACCGAAAATGCCGGAATGAATGCACAAAACAAACAAAAATGGCCAAAGCCCATTACTTCAATGAAAATCTAAACAATAACATATCAAACCCTAGAAACGTTTGGAGAACCATAAGTAACATACAAGCACCCCCAGTCCACTCCCAGCCAGCTGCTGTCAAAGTAAACAACCAAACCCTGCAACACCCCCTAGATGTAGCAAATGCCTTTAATGATTATTTTGTTGGATGTGCCACCACTTTGATTGCCAAGCTAGGAAATGACATGCAATCAGAGAGGCCTCATGCAGGTCAGGCCCCCCCAACTGTGCAAAGTCCCTGTATCAGACAGGAATTCAGTTTTAGACCAGTGCCTGTCAGTGTCATTACTAAACTTCTCCGTAAGCAAAAAATGAAATACCAGTCTGGACCTGATCAGTGGCGTAGCGTGGGTTGTCAGCGCCCGGGGCCAGCCAAGAATTGTGCGCCCCCCCAACCTGTGGACACGTTATCGATATTGCCCCAGCTCTCACATGGATTTGCCCCAGCTCTCACATGGATATTGCCCCAGCTCTCACATGGATATTGCCCCAGCTCTCACATGGATATTGCCCCAGCTCACACATGGATATTGCCCCAGCTCATGGGATTTGCCCCAGCTCTCACATGGATACTGCCCCAGCTCACACATGGATATTGCCCCAGCTCTCACATGGATATTGCCCCAGCTCTCACATGGATATTGCCCCAGCTCATGGGATTTGCCCCAGCTCATGGGATTTGCCCCAGCTCATGGGATTTGCCCCAGCTCTCACATGGATTTGCCCCAGCTCTCACATGGATTTGCCCCAGCTCACACATGGATTTGCCCCAGCTCATGGATATGCCCCTGCTCACACATGGATTTGCCCCAGCTCATGGATATTGCCCCAGCTCACACATGGATATGCCCCAGCTCACACATGAATTTGCCCCAGCTCACACATGGATATTGCCCCAGCTCACACATGGATATGCCCCAGCTCACACATGGATATTGCCCCAGCTCACACATGGATATGCCCCAGCTCTCACATGGATATGCCCCAGCTCACACATGGATATTGCCCCAGCTCACACATGGATTTGCCCCAGCTCACACATGGATTTGCCCCAGCTCTCACATGGATTTGCCCCAGCTCTCACATGGATTTGCCCCAGCTCACACATGGATTTGCCCCAGCTCTCACATGGATTTGCCCCAGCTCATGGATTTGCCCCAGCTCACACATGTATTTGCCCCAGCTCATGGATTTGCCCCAGCTCATGGATTTGCCCCAGCTCTCTCATGGGTTTGCCCCCAGCTCATGGATTTGCCCCCAGCTCATGGATTTGCCCCAGCTCTCACCTGGATATTGCTCCGGCAGGGGTTGAGGGGACCCAGATGCCAGGCAGCAGGAGTGCCTGCCCGCCGCCCGGTCCTGAACAGTCCGTCCTGTTCTTGAAGGGGAGGCGGCTGCGTGCATGCGCAGGTCACGCGGTCCGGCTAGTCAGGTGGTACAGAGACTCAGTACCACCTGATTAGCCGGACCACTTGACCGGCTGCGCCTGCACGCAGCCGCATCCCCTTCAAGAACAGGACGGACTGTTCAGGACCGGGCGGCGGGCAGGCACTCCCGCTGCCCGGCATCTGGGTCCCCTCAACCCGCGGGCCAGTTTTAGGGGCGCAAATGCGCCCCTAACAAAACTGCACCCGGGGCCACGGTCCCCCCAGCCCCCCCCCACGCTACGCCACTGGACCTGATCAAATAACAGCAATGCTGCTGAAAATCAGTGCGCCAGCAATTGCAAATCCTGTCGCAACCCTAATAAATGAGTCACTGGCGACTGGATACATACCCAAGCTCTGGAAGACTGCAAGAGTGGTACCTATCCATAAAAGTGGTGACAGTACTTTGGTATCCTACTACCGTCCAATATCGTTGCTCCCTGTAATGTCAAAAGTCTTGGAAAAATGTGTCTACACACAATTACGTGATTATTATCAATATTGGAACTACTTAACCCCGGATCAATCAGGCTTTCGTCCAAATCACTCAACTACAACCGCCCTTTTAAAAGTCTGCAATGATATCCAGGCTGGGATGGAACAAGGAAACCTAACTGGAGCCATCTTCCTTGATTTTGCCAAGGCCTTTGACACGGTAGACCATGGCATCTTGTTAGAAAAACTTAAAAACTCTGGCATTGGTGATCGCACGCTAACCTGGTTTCAATCATATGTATCCGACCGATCACAATATGTGTCAATTTCTGGCAGCTCCTCCCTCCCGCTCCCAGTCACTTGCGGTGTACCCCAAGGCTCAATACAATAACCGCACCACGCGCATATTCACTGAGCTCTTCAGAACCACACATTTTTTTACACAAATATTTGTAAATGCAGACTGCATGGCTAGGTGCGGTATCTCATACACCGTGTGGCAATGGGTCTGATTGAAACACCTGAATTTAATAATTAAGAGTTGTGTCCCAATACATTTTGTTCATATAGTGCATATAAATATAACCACACTACAGGCTCTGTTCCAGCCTTGGTGTAAACAACGTCTGCAAAGCCTCAACTGTACACATGTATGCAGATGACACTGTAATCTATACCAGAAAACCAAATCTCCGGCAGCTGGAGGCTGTGTTGCAAGAACAATTCACAGAGGTAGAAAAGTGGATCAAAGATAACAAACTTTTTCTAAATACGGACAAAACTGTCACAATGCTATTTGGAACAGCACCTAAACTACACAAATTGCAAACTCCCCATCTATATATCAGGACAAAATCAAAAGACACGCTGACCACAGTCAGTTCCCTCAAATATCTAGGTATGTGGTTAGTAGGGATGAGCTGTTCGGTTCGGACAGGATGAGCCTGTTCGATTAGATCGCGAACTCCGAACATTTCCGGGTGTTCGCCGCATGTTCGACCACAATGCATCACAATGGACCACAATGCATTTTCCCACTGGCCTGAAGCTCGTGATTGGCTACAGCCTTGCACCTGACCACAGGTCTGGTGCAAGACAGGTTCAACAGTATGCCAATCACGGCTCAGAGTCCCGATTGGGCAAATTTTGCCCAATCATGGGCTCACAGAGCTAAGTCCCATCAGCACACTATATAACGTTTCCACGCATAGCTACAGCACGCAGTTTGAGAGGAGATTTCAGAGGAGATAGTTGTGTGTTGTTACTGCCGGTCTGCCACGCTACTGGGGGTGTCTGGGGGGGGTCTCATTTCTACCAAATATCAGGGAATTTAGGTGATGTCTGTCTTGTCACTGTGCCAGCAAGGTTTTTTTGGGTTTACAAATTTCTTGAAAACATTTGTGAATTGAGGTGATCTTCTGTGTCTTGTCACTGTGCCAGCAAGTTTTTTTGGGGTTTACAAATTTCCTTAAAACATTTGTGAATTGCGGTGATCTGTCTCTTGTCACACAGCCAGTACCACGCAGTATTTTGGGGCTCACTAATTTCTACAAAACATTTGTGAATTGAGGTGATCTGTGTCTTGTCACACAGCCAGTACCACACAGTATTTTGGGTGTCACTAATTTCTACGAAACATTTGTGAATTGAGGTGATCTGTGTCTTGTCACTGTGCCAGCAAGTTTTTTTGGGGGTTTACAAATTTCTTGAAAACATTTGTGAATTGAGGTGATCTTCTGTGTCTTGTCACTCCGCCAGCAATTTTTTTTGGGGTTTACAAATTTCTTGAAAACATTTGTGAATTGAGGTGATCTTCTGTGTCTTATCACTGTGCCAGCAAGTTTTTTTGGGGTTTACAAATTTCTTTAAAACATTTGTGAATTGAGGTGATCTGTCTCTTGTCACACAGCCAGTACCACGCAGTATTTTGGGGCTCACTAATTTCTACAAAACATTTGTGAATTGAGGTGATCTGTCTCTTGTCACTGTGCCAGCAAGTTTTTTTGGGGTTTACAAATTTCTTGAAAACATTTGTGAATTGAGGTGATCTTCTGTGTCTTGTCACTGTGCCAGCAAATTTTTTTGAGGTTTACAAATATCTTGAAAACATTTGTGAATTGAGGTGATCTTCTTTGTCTTGTCACTGTGCCAGCAAGTTTTTTTGGGGTTTACAAATTTCTTGAAAACATTTGTGAATTGTGGTGATCTTCTGTGTCTTGTCACTGTGCCAGCAAGTTTTTTTGGGGTTTACAAATTTCCTTAAAATATTTGTGAATTGAGGTGATCTGTCTCTTGTCACACAGCCAGTACCACGCAGTATTTTGGGGCTCACTAATTTCTGTAAAACATTTGTGAATTGAGGTGATCTGTCTCTTGTCACACAGCCAGTACCACGCAGTATTTTGGGGCTCACTAATTTCTACAAAACATTTGTGAATTGAGGTGATCTGTGTCTTGTCACACAGCCAGTACCACACAGTATTTTGGGGCTCACTAATTTCTACAAAACATTTGTGAATTGAGGTGATCTGTCTCTTGTCACACAGCCAGTACCACGCAGTATTTTGGGTGTCACTAATTTCTACAAAACATTTGCGAATTGAGGTGATCTGTGTCTTGTCACACAGCCAGTACCACGCAGTATTTTGGGGCTCACCAATTTCTACAAAACATTTGTGAATTGAGGTGATCTGTGTCTTGTAACACAGCCAGTACCACGCAGTATTTTGGGGCTCACTAATTTCTTTAAAACATTTGTGAATTGAGGTGATCTGTCTCTTGTCACACAGCCAATACCACGCAGTATTTTGGGTGTCACTAATTTCTACAAAACATTTGTGAATTGAGGTGATCTGTGTCTTGTCACACAGCCAGTACCACGCAGTATTTTGGGGCTCACTAATTTCTACAAAACATTTGTGAATTGAGGTGATCTGTCTCTTGTCACACAGCCAGTACCACGCAGTATTTTGGGGCTCACTAATCTATGTCAGATGAGGCTTAAGCGTGGGAAAGATACCGGACACTTGGGTACCACGTGCTTGAGGCGACATATGAACAACGTCCACACATCCCGTTGGCGCAAAACTTTGCGTAGGTCCTCCTCCTCCTCATCTGTCTCTACCCCCACTGTATGTCCTGCCATGTCATTGCCTACAACCTCCACCGACAGGGATGATGCTACAGTAATGGATGTACCAGGTCCTTCCTCACAATGTGACATCATCCCAGCAGCTGAAGATTTACGCAGTCAGTTTACGTTGCCGCAGCTGCTGCAGCGAAAGAAAAAATATAGTCCCAACCATCCCCAAGCACAGCGTCTAAATGCCAGCTTAGCAAAATTACTCGCATTGCAGCTGCTGCCTTTCCAGCTGGTGGACTCTGCTCCCCTCCATGAATTTGCTGAATGTGCTGTACCACAGTGGCAGGTTCCAAAATGCCAGTACTTTTCATGCAAGGCCATTCCAACACTATACCAGCACGTGGAAGACAATGTTATCCAGTCATTGGGAAAGGCAGTCAGCAACAAGGTGCATGTGACTTTAGACACGTGGTCCAGCAAGCATGGACAGGATCGTTACATTTCCTTCACGGCACACTGGGTAACTCTGATTGCAGCTGGGAGGGATCCAAGACGGGGCTCTGTGCTGGATCTTGTTCATCTGCCACGCCTCCAGAAAGCTGCTTGTATGAGGTCTGTCTGCTCCACCACCTCTCCCTCTTCCTCCTCCTCCTTCTCTGTCTCTGGCGAAGTGGCAGTTAAACCGACGCCTGACAGGGTCTACGCAATGGCTCAAGCAAAAAGATGCCATACTGTGCTTGAGCTGGTTTGTTTAGGGGACAGGAGCCACACCGGGCCAGAAATTCTGTCAGCTCTGCAGGGGCAGGTGCAGAGATGGTTAACACCACGCCAGCTTCAGCTGGGAATGATCGTCTGCGATAATGGCAGAAACCTTCTCTTCGCCCTACGCAAGGGTAAATTGATGCATGTACCATGCCTAGCACACGTCCTAAATCTAGTGGTACAGCGTCTCCTAACCAAGTACCCAGGGCTGCCAGAGCTTCTCATCCAGGCCAGAAAAGTCTGCAGCCACTTCAGACGGTCATTCCCAGCAAGCGTTCGCCTGGCAGAAATTCAAATAGAATTCCACCTTCCCACAAACCGTCTGATCTGTGACATGCCCACCAGGTGGAACTCGACATTAGCAATGCTGCAGCATCTGCACAAGCAGCAGAGGGCCATCAACGAGTACCTTTGTGAGTATGGCACAAGGACAGGTTCAGGTCAATGTGGTTTCCCCCCCCCCGCAGTGGCGGATGATCAAGGATGCATGCACCGTACTGTCACCATTTGAGGAGGCAACGAGGATGGTGAGCAGGAACAGTGCATGCATCAGTGACACAATTCCTTTAGTGTTCCTGCTGGAGCACACTCTGCGGGGAATTATAGATGTGGCTCTAGAGGCAGAGCAGCGGGAGGAAGAGGAGGCCTTCCCTAGCTCTCAAGGCCCCAGTCTTTCCGCAGACAGCATTCCAGCGGGTCCTACTCAGATCAGACAGGAGGAGGATGAGGAGGAGGAGGAGGCAGAATATTTAAGTAGTGGGGGCATTGAAGGTGGGGATTCCTCAAGGGAGGGTTTCGTGTGCCCAGAAACACATTGGCTAGTGCGTGGCTGGGAGGAGGAAGTGCACGATACGGTCATCCTCATTGACCAGGAAGACTCGGAAGCTAATGCCACCTCCAACCTACGCTGCATGGGCTCCCTAATGATAAAAAGCCTGCTAAAGAACCCCAGGATTCGTGCTATCAAGGAGAGGGATCATTACTGGTTGGCAACCCTTCTTGATCCACGATACAAGGGGAAAGTTGCAGCGCTCATCCTGCCCGCACAGAGGGAGCACAGGATGAAAAAACTTGAGGACGCTCTAAAGCGACACTTGTGTAACACCTTTCCAGGCACTGGTAGATTACCAAATTCTGACACATGTGCTTCTGAGGCTGCGGATGATCAGAGGAATAGTGGAGAAGGCCAGGGCCGCTTGACTGATGCATTTTTAAATTTTTTTAGTCCACGACGCCCAGGGACGTCAAATGTAGGGACCCATTGCCAGCGTCTTCACCATATGGTGCAGGACTACCTAGGGGCAAGGGCAGACCTGGATACCTTTCCAGCAGATGATCCACTGGCTTACTGGGTGTTGAGATTGGATCACTGGCCAGAACTTAGCCAATATGCTATGCAGCTACTAGGTTGCCCTTCATCTAGCATGCTTTCCGAAAGGACGTTCAGTGCCGCTGGAGGTTTTGTCACAGACAAAAGAGTGCATCTGTCCACCGACTCTGTAGACCGGCTGACATTTATAAAAATGAATCAGTCCTGGATCAGCAGCTATCAATCCCCTGATGCTGAAGTAATGGAATAGATCGGGGATGTCCTCTTCTGCATTCACAAAACCTCCAGCACTGAACTCTTCCACAATACCACAAAAGGGTTATGGTGTGAAGGCACTTGCTGCCATGAAAGGCACAATATTTGGCTGCACTGACGCCTGTGCCAGATTTATATCATTTTAATTTTTTGAACCGCAGGGTCCAACCCTGTACTCTTCCACAATACCACAGAGGGGTTACTGTATTATGATGGCACTTGCAGGCCTGGCACCAAAAGCACAATATCTGGGTGCACTGACGCCTTGACCAGAATCATATCTTTTCAATATAGGACCACATGGTCCACCCCTGCATTCTTCCACAATACCACAGAGGGGTTGCTGTATGATGACACTTGCTGGCCTGGCACCAAAGGCACAATATGTGGGTGCACTGACGCCTTGACCAGAATCATATCTTTTCAATATAGGACCACATGGTCCACCCCTGCATTCTTCCACAATACCACAGAGGGGTTGCTGTATGATGACACTTGCTGGCCTGGCACCAAAGGCACAATATCTGGGTGCACTGACGCCCATTACCAGATAAAAAACTTTTCAATATAGGACCGCAAGGTTCACCCCTGCATTCTTCCACAATACCACAGAGGGGTTACTGTATGATGATACTTGCTGGCATGGCAGTCTTGCACCAAAGGCAGAATATCTGGGTGCACTGATGCCTTGACCAGAATCATATCTTTTCAATATAGGCCCACATGGTCCACCCCTGCATTCTTCCACAATACTACAGAGGGGTTACTGTATGATGATACTTGCTGGCCTGGCAGTCTTGCACCAAAGGCAGAATATCTGGGTGCACTGACGCCTTGACCAGATGCATATCTGTTTAATATAGGACCGCAGGTTCACCCCTGCATTCTTCCACAATACCACAGAGGGGTTACTGTATGATAGTACTTGCAGGCCTTGCACCAAAAGCACAATATTTGGGTGCACTGCCACTGACGCCTGTATCAGATTCATATCCTCAGAGGGGTTACGGTTAGGGATGAGCTGTTCGGGTTCGGACGGTTCGGAGTTCGGTCCGAACTTTGGCAGTTCGAAAGTTCACGAACTTCGAACTTTTTGGGTGTGTCGGTTCGAGTTTGAAAAAAAAAAGAAATTTTGAAAAAAGTATAGAAAATGCTTAAAAAAAAATACTAAAAAATCTAGAAATAAAGAGACTCTTTACTGCAGAATATTATAAGCAACGGTTTATTAGATATTGAATTAAAAACTAATGTATACGTGGAAAGATTCTCAACTCTAAATGACCTCTGTTCACAAACGGGCATAACACCACGTGTTTTTAGTCTGGTAATCAATTTGATACATTGCACACTATACTGAGGTACTGAGGGGGTGGGGTGGTGTCTGCTTTTGATTGAGATTTGAGAATTAATTTCCCTCCTAAAACTTCCTAATATGCTGCATTTAACTGGTGTTTGAAAAAAATTCAAAATAACATCTAAAGCAATTTTATTTTTCACCTCGGGATTAAACATTCACAGGGTTATTCAGAGAGCGGTGAAAAGCAGGAGAATAACTGGAGAAGTGAAAATTCTAGGTCAAAATAGCCAAACCAGAAAAATTCTCCCATTTAACTCACTTTCCAAATTGGCTATTTGGTCTAGATTGTTCTCTTCTCCTGCAAGTTCTCCTGGCTTTTACCTCTCTCTCAGGGTTGTTCAGAGAAAGGTGAAAACCAGAAGAATGGCAGGAAAAGAGAAAAATCTGGACCAAATAGCCGATTTGGAAAGTGAGATAAGGCTAGGGTCAGACTAACGCATTTTTCGCAGCGACAGTCAAAAAGTGCGTCCGAACGCATTGCCGTATTTTTTCACGGAATGCGCGAAAACGGTCATACGATGCGCATTTTTGTGCGTGATTTTTTACGGATCCAAACCAGGAAACTTTGGGTGTCTGGACGTTATGTTGGCCGGACATGAGCAGGGTCTGACGTCTCCAAACCACGCACACACGCCGCTAGTGGACGCAGCGCACTCTGTACGTCCGTACTAGCGGTTCTGCGTTCTCAAAAAAAGCGTTCATTTTCCACTTGCAGCCGGACTTTCGTGCGACCGTACTTCGTATATTGGCCGTCATTGCCCATCATTTGTTGCTAGTGCGGCCGTGATTAAGTGCGCCTAAACGCACGTTAAAAATTCGCTAGTCTGACCCTAGCCTAAATGGGAGAATTTTTCTGGTTTGGCTGTTTTGACCTAGAATTTTCCATTCTCCAGTCATTCTCCTGCTCTTCACCGCTCTCTGAATAACCCTGACAGGGTTATTCAGAGAAAGGTGAAACTCAGGAGAATGACTGAAGAGAAAATTCTAGGTCAAAATAGCCAAACCAGAAAAATTCTCCCATTTATCTCACATTCCAAATCGGCTATTTGTTCTAGAATTTTCCATTCTCCAGTCATTCTCCTGCTTTTCACCGCCAAAAATTCAATAAACTTTTTCTGCGTGTCCGAAAATGTCTCCTCTTTTCATACAGACTGCCGCCCCAAGCAGTTGTTTATGGATAGATTAAAGGAAAAGCATTTACCGGTCATTTGAAATGTCATTTCTTGGTTTTTACATATTTCTATACATCCTAGAAATCCGCCACTTCACGGGCAGGTTATGGGGACCTCCTAGGCACGATATTTGAAGGAATTGTTAGTTTTTATTTTTAACCCTTATTTCATGGAAAACTCACTGTCCCTTTAAAAACGTTTTTTTTTTTACTTTTTTTCCTTGTTTCCTGTCCCCCAGGGCACTACCCGGACCCCCATACACCTTTTATGGCAAATATCTAGCATATATGCCCTCTTGGAGGGCACTCTAAAAACCGAATTTTCAGCCCCATTGACTTGCATGGAGTTCGAGTTCGGGTTCAGACCCGAACATATGGGAAGTTCGGGTTCGGGCCCGAACCGAACTCGGGGGGTGTTCGGCTCATCCCTAGTGGTTAGACCCAAATCTATCCTTTGGCCCCCACATCGAAAAACTCTCATCCAAACTTTATCCCAAACTAGGTGCCCTGTACAGAAACAAATTCTGCCTGAGCCCCGCGGTAAGAAAGCAGATTGTACAACAAATGCTTATGCCGGCTATTGAATATGGAGATGTAGTGTATGCATTTGCCCGCAAATGCACCTTCAGAAACTTACTACATTGTATAATAGGTATGTGCGTTTCGGGTTTCGGAATTTTTCTGAATTTTCACGAAATTTCCCGATTCGTGTTTTCGGATGCGGCCGAATTTCCGAAAAGTTTTAGATCCGAAAATGGCAGATCCGAAAAGTTTTCCGAGCCGAAACTAAATATTTTCGGAATTTTCGAATGGACTTGAAATGTGTCAAATCTAAATTTATTGCTTTGAAACGAGAACAGACGTTCCGAAAAAATGAAAATTTCCGAACTTACGAAAAGTCGATAAAAAAACGAGCAAAGTGACACGAAAATACAAAAAATGGTCGAAATTCCGAAAACATGAACAATGCCGAAAAACGAAAATTTCCGAAATTACGAAAAGTCGATACAAAAACGAGCTAAGTGACACGAAAATACGAAAAATGGTCGATATTCCGAAAAAAAAAGTACACGAAAAACGAATCGAGCCGAACCGAATCGAAACAGAAATCGGTCGAAACAAGCCAAATCGAAAAGTTTAAAAATCCGAAAAATCAAACCGAATCGAACCAAAAAAAAAATCGGTGCACAAGCCTATTGTATAACTCATTCTGCCGCTTTGTGCTACAATGTAACTAACTACAAGACCCACGTTTGTGACATGTTAAAAGAGCTAAACTGGCCGTCTCTGGAATCTAGACGCACTCTTCACTTTTCCAACCTGGTGTTTAAGAGCTTTTCTGGGAAGCTACCACCCTACCTGAATAGACTGCATCCCCCCAGTTGTTCCCTCATCCTATAACCTCTGATCCAGGACCAGCACCTTACTTGCAATACCACAATACAAAAAGAAAGTGGCTCGATCCTCATTTTCCTACAGAACACCACAATTAAGGAATAACCTCCCAGACACCATCAAATCTCCCCCCAGTCTAAAGTCACTTAAGAGATCTCTATTAACATATCTCAATAAAGAATGCACCTGTAAACATGTAACATAATGCGTATATTTCCTACATATTTATTTTCTGTGTTAAGCTGTATATTTGTGTTCTTGTTGTTGTAATTAGGGATGAGCTGTTCGGTTCGATCAGTTCGGAGTTCGATTCGAACTTTGGCCGTTCGCAAGTTCGCAAACTTCGAACTTTTTGGCGTGTACTGTTCGAGTTCGCAAAAAAAATATTTTTTTGAAAAAAGTATAAAAAATGCTTAAAAAATACTAAAAAATCTAGAAATAAAGAGACTCTTTACTGCAGAATATTATAAGCAACGGTTTATTAGATATTAAGCAACACGAAAAAAATTGGAAACAAAAGAAAAAGAAAAAGAAAAATTTAGGCCAATAGGTACTCAAAAAGGATTAAACCTTATAGTTAGTATATACTGAGAAAAAATGGACTATTCGTCCAGAAAAAAGTACCAATATTAAACCGTCTGAGGTTCCAAACTTTACAAAACCAATTGATAAATTTAATTTTATTAGGACATACACAACAAAGTCCACCAAACATCTTATAAAACATGAAAAGGGAAAATGTGCTAATTAGGCAATGTAATAATGAGGTATCATTATATCCTGTATATGGCATAGACTTGCTGCAGCTTGCAATTAGGCTAACTCCATCGTTGTGATTACAAAAAATTGAAAGCGGGTTTAAATGAACGGGGTCGTAACTCTATATATGATACTGTGTCCTATGAGCTAAAGTCACTAGACAGTGTCTCCATCTAGTGGCCAGAGATTAACCAACAAGGAGAAGGGGACATCCGTAATAATTATAGTCCTTACTAAGCTTTCTTATCATTCCAATATAATCAAAACCTAAGAAGTTACAGAGTGTTCCGTAGGTTCCCCAAGGAACACGAGGGCATCAAATTTGGGTATAAAGCTCTAAGAAGTTGAAGATTGAAATACACTCCTGATAGCTGAAAATTGAAAATTGAAAGAGAGACTGTTATCCACTCTCAGGTATTCACAATAGGTCATAGGTGTAAATATGGCTCCTAGAACAGATTAACTGCTTTGATGGTAGGATCGTTATACAAAGAAACTCTTGGTTATGGAAAATTCCTAATACAGTTCATTTAAACAAATAAATTATATGTTATCTTGTAAAGGTGAGATTTTAACCATATTGAGTTAGAACCGTATAACTTCTATAAATAGGAGGCGTCTCGGCAGTTAACCAAACATATGCTTTAATTGATCCACATGAATAGGTTTAAAGTCAGCAGGCTGTCATCGTGATTATAAATTCTATATACCAAATTTCAATCACCCGTAAGGTGAACATTACATGTGTAAACCCTTGTATATAAACAATATAACTGCATCCGGCCTGAAGTCATATTACCGTTCACAATCATGCGTGATATTTTAAGTAGACAAATGCCCACTAAATTAAGCAGCTTAAAAGAATGGAGTTTCCGTATACAATGTAATTCATAGATACATAGTTTCAATTTGTAGTGAGACAAGGTGTCCCATTATTCAACATCGATCTATAGGGAGACCTTCCTAGCTCATAGAACAGGAGCCCCCCGCAGGTAATCAGAATACAAAATATGAACAAATTATTATTAAACCTGCAAAGCTTTCAATTTGATATTTACATGAAGGGAGTCCCCATTTCATAGATGGATACCAAACCGCAATTGATATGCAAAAATATAATTAGAGTCCAACGATCACCATGATGAATGTAAACACATGTAAGATTTAGTTCGTAGCAAAGATAGCTGTTTGAAATTTCAAACCCCTACATGCAGAGAACATTCATACACAAAAGATTTCAATTTGTAGTGGAAGGAGTATCACAATTGCCACCATTAGCTTATAAAAAGAGCTTCTTGGCTCATAACTACGGAATTAGTCACACTTGGTTGAAATCTATCAAGTTATAGTCAGCAAACCGCCAAAAAATTAGTTATATAGGATCACCATTCCTCAATTATTACAGAGATTGTAAGTTATCATAAACTCGCCATAATATACCATAGAGGGAATTCCCCCAACAAACTGTTAAAAATAAATAATGCGCTCAGCTCAACGCGTTTCGAAAGCAACTGCTTTCTTCATCAGGAGCGATCCGCCTTGTATTCCTCTACCCATCATCTGGTTTTATGTATTTCTTAGCTAACCAGGACCAGCTGTTGGCCATCAATTTGCTTAATTAGATTAATTGTAGAGGAAAAAAGTTTTTTCTTCTCCGTCCACGTTACGCATGCGTTCCACATTTAGAAAATGGAATGCAATTACTTCCATGTTATATTGCGCCTGCGCTGAAGGGGCAAACAGATCCAATAGCCTAAATGTACATCTGACCAAGTGATATTCTATGCATATGGATAATAGACGGTATTACCGGTCTATATATGAAAAACCCGGGACCCAGCATATAATACCATGTTTATTTCCATAATGGCTGATCCTGCATGGTAGTGATATTAGAGTTCATCATAGCTCAAATCCAGACCCATTAGCAATTTTTTCTCCATTGGTAATCATAATAACCACTACCACCTCCTGTAAACGGAGGGTCATTGAGTGGATATTTACCAATACGAAATTTAAAAGATTAATTAATTAATTCTATTTATTAGATATTGAATTAAAAACTAATGTGTACGTGCAAAGATTCTCACCTCTAAATGACCTGTGTTCTCAAACGGTAAACAACAGGTGTTTTAGTCTGGTCTAATGAATTTGATACATTGTATGTATGTAGACTATACTGAGGGTGTGGTGTCTGCTTCTGAGAAGTGTTAATTTCTCTACTAAATCTTCCTCTAATATGCTGCATTTCACTGCTGTGTGCTGAGCTCATTTTTACCACTTTCGCTCATCATGTTTAAACGTGATTTGAAGCCACATTTTATTAAATAACCCAGACATATTAGATATTGTTCTTTCCGACAGACTCCGCAGATTCATAATATATCATTTTTATATGTATACGTCATGTCCTGGCTGTATATTATGACAAAAAATGCAATAAAAATTGAATTTTTTATCATCTGCAGTGTGTAAAGTGTTTTTTTTTTCACATTTTAGCACATGAGAGTTTGCGGTTATGTTTTCTATGGGGTGCGCTTGTACAAAAATTAGAAATGGGGACTTGTTACATTTTGTGGGGGGAATTACGTGATTTATAGCAAACGCACCCCATAGAAAAAAAAATCATTAGTGCAGCATCATTGTTCACATTATAATTGAAATGTGAACAATATTGCTGCATTAATAAAAATAACACACAAACATTTCGGGAACCTTTCACTGCTGGTTTGTGTTCTCTGAATAGCCGAAGCATTGCTTTTTCATGGGGATTTCACTGCCCTCGAACAGGCACCGAACAGGCACCGTATGTTCAGGCAATTCGCCAGGATTTGGCGAATTGCCTGCTCTCTGGATAGCCGAATGGCCAAGAAAACTAACCGAACGCTGATTTTCAGCGTTCGGTTACCTTTCTCAAGCAATTCGGATCTCTTTGGATAACCCTGATAGAAAATAGCTACAGTAATTAAGAGTGAGGGATTAAAATTTCCAAGGGCAAACACTATGAAAGAGATGGGTGGAGCCTAGCGCCACCCCCCCCAATTAAAGACATCACTAGCCGATGCCATGGACTCAAAGAAAATTACATTATTTTTAGAACTTTTTAAAATTACTTACTCTTTCCTCTTTAACAAATTCAAAGCTGACTCTACTCCTTTTGTGTTTGATACCATTTCTGGTTTCCTGTTCAGCTTTTTTAGATTCTGCTCTATCTAAAAGAAGAAATTGATCAAGATCAGCAACAGTGTAAAACAGATAAAATGGGAAGTAAGAAATCATGTTGACTGAATTTGGATTTTATATACACATATTAATGGCGCATGAAGCTTAAATGTCAATATTCATTTCCTTTTTTTTTTATACTGCACATTAGAAATAATATGTCAAGTTCTGATCCTAAAGATTACTAGCAGTACATGATAAACATGAGAACCATGTTCTTGCCACACACAGTCTGACACCATTACCTTAAAAATATATGACCATCTCTATAATTATTACTGAGCATTTAATTGCCAAAGGACCATATTCCATAGTTGGTGCTATCTTAACCAGAGCTGTTGTAAACTTACCAGAGCCATTCTAGGGCCCTATTACATTCTTCTCGCTAACGTTAGCGCTCACCTGTGTGAGCATTAACGTTAGCCCTGTTGGTCCTAGCGCGGGTGCACCATGTTACAATCCAAACACTAACGCCTGGAAAAAATTGTTAGCGTTTGGTATCTTGCGCTTTTCAGCCCGAGGTTACTGTACTTCGTGCTCACTATGCATAACATGGGGAGTGCAAAGAGTTAATTAGCGTTAGTATTACAATCTACTAACACTAATTACCGTCTGGCTGTAGTTAAAGCGACAGTTAACCACAGCCAGGACCTGGTGCTAACAGACTCCGCTGCTGCAGAATCCATCAGCACCAGCAGAAACCCACCCCAAATTGATCAGATACTCACCTCTACTCCCGCGGCGAAGACCGCGGCTCCAACCGTCTCTTCTTGCCGCCGGGAGCAGAGTGAGACTGGGGGGAAAAGTCCCCCTCTGCAGATCACTACGCTGACCTGCCGGATCTGTGAGCATCCCCGGGCTTAGCGCTGCATTACGATGCATGCAGCTTTTTAGCGCCTGCACCGTAATATCACGCTAAACTGGGGACACAAAGGAGAAACCTGCAGGCGCAGGTTTTTCTCCCTAGCTTCCACGTTTTAACGTTAATAATGTAATAGTGTCCATAGTCTATGGATCTATTAAGTTTACAACAGCTCTGGTTAAGTTAGCACCAGCTTTGTAATACTGCCCTAAGTTGGTGGCAAATTACAAGATAATTGGAAAATTTATGAAGAAAATGGCCAAACTGCAGGAATAAAAGAGTTGGGAACATTTTAAAACCAATTAACTTCTTGTTGTAGTGTCGGGTTCTTATATGTTTATCTCTGTCTCTCATTAAAATCACTGAAATTTACCTTTTTTTCTTGAATTACTGCACGAATGAAACAAAGCTGAATCTATAATGCAGATTGCAAAACAAGTACTACAATGTGGTTGTCCATTACACCACTGGCAGGACCCAATAGTTTTTTTTTCTTTTAAATTTAGTTTAAATACCACTTTACCTAACCTACACAATTAAAAATCATTGTATGTCTATAAATGCATTTTACTGTTGGTAAGTCCTGCTTGAAGGGCATAGGGCTCTCTCTGCTGGTCAAATATCACTACTGATAGTGTACATCAGCAGAAATCCTGTGTTTCAGACACAAAAGTCCAAGCTATTCATACAGTTTCAGTGCATCATCTGTGACACGACTGGAGCTCCATTTGCAAGGAATTTCTTTTTTAATTAATGACATTCCTTTGCATTGCTCTTGACGAAAGCCAGATCGAGTTAAATCAATCTTGGCTGCTGCAGGAGTTCGAAAATCAAGTTTACTGGATCATGGTAGTGAAGAGGTTAAATTTATTGTACATTTAATTATAATAATATCATTTACTAATACTACTTTATAACTACGAAAAAGAAAATGCAAACCGGACATTGATATAGACGTAAATATATTTGTATCTTACGTACACGTCTTGATAACATGCTGTTTGACACAATAAAGTGAATCTCTTACCTTAAGAATGTATTCACTTTGTTTAGCTGCAATAAGATTGTCTAGATGGTTAATCATATTGTCAATTCCAGTATATTTCAGGAAGTCTGCATTTTCAGCAATTACCGTATGTGGTGTTCCCTGTCGAAAATACAAAAAAAGAAAGTTGGTGATATCAATAAATGAAGAGAAATACCGCATTCGTATTAAGATTTAAAAAAAAAAAAATCAATGAAAAGCGAAAAAGAAAATACCACACTTGTACGTATACATTTACAGAAAAATATAACCCTGTCGTATAAACTACGTACATTTTTATTGAGTTGTACAGTGAGGGAAAAATTTATTTGATCCCTTGCGCTGATTTTGTATGTTTGCCCACTGACAAAGAAATGATCAGTCTATAATTTTAAAGTTAGGTTTATTCTAACAGTGAGAGACAGAATAAGAACAAACAAATTCAGAAAAACACATTTCAAAAAAGTTATAAATTGATTTGCATTTTAATGATTGAAATAAGTGTTTGATCCCCTACCAATCAGCCAGGTGTCTTTTATACAGGTAACGAACAGCAGTGGCATAGCGTGGGGGGGGGGGGGCCTTGGGGCGGTCGCCCCGAGCGCAATTTTCTTATGGGGCGCAAAATTTCAAAAGAAATTTGAACCACTAATCTTTTCCAGCAGGGATCAGCAAGGTGTCTGCTCATGGACACTGGTGTCTGTGAGAGGCCCTTGCACTCAGTGTCCGGAAGGGAGGACCAGGACAGAAAATTCTGTCCTGACTCCTCCTTAACGCTGACATGAGTCACGTGAAGCAGCGCAGCATTATCCAATGGAACACAGTGTTCCACGTTTGTCAGCCCCCCTTGAAGCCCTGTGCCAGGCCCCGCCGTTGGCAGCCCTGCAGCCGCTGAACAGGAAGGAGGGAGGCACCTGCCCTGCAGCACATTTAAAATCCAGTCTCCACTAAGCCCCCTGGACATCTCCCCCCCCAGGCCACCAGCAACTCCACACAGGTAGACGACACTGCGTGACACCAGAGTAGTGTGACCAACACACAGTGAGTGGGTACGGGGTGAGGGTGACTGGAGGTTCAGGGAGAGAATAACTGGGGATACTGGGAGAGTGTGACTGGGGTTACTGGGAGAGTGTGACTGGGGTACTTGGATAGATAGATAGTTGAGAGAGAGAAAGTGACTGGGATACTGTGAGAGAGTGACTGGGGGGGTACTGGGAGGGAGAGAGTGACTGGGGGGGTACTGGGAGGGAGAGAGTGACTGGGTAAAGTGTGAGAGTGGAACTATGCCAGGGTATACTGGGACAGGGTGACTGGTAGCAGTGGCTTAGCATGGGGAGGGCATGTGTGTTTCATTTTTTTATTATATCAGTATTTTGTTAATATATAATACATGTGATTGTGGGGTAAGGGGGTCAATACTCTAATGGTAGCAGGGAATCAGGGTGTGTTACCGTGTCCACAGGTTGGGGGGGGCGTACAATTCTTGCCTTGCTCCGGACGCTGACAACCCACGCTACGCCGCTGACGAGCAGAGAATAGGAGCACTCTCTTAAATAATTTCTGTATAATTTGGGCAGTATTACAATGTTGGTGCTAACTTAACCAGAGCAGTTGTTAACTTAACAGCTCCATAGGCTATGGCCCCTATTACACTCTTCGCGCAAATGCTCTCACGCTGCGCAATTTTTTTTGTGCACGCAAAAAAACATTAGCGCGAGCAAATTAACGCGGTATTACGATCAGAGCGCATTTTTTCTACCTTTAAGATTTTTCGTGCGCAAATCCAACACGCAGAGCCGTTCGCAAATGAATGCTGCGTGCAGGAATTGGTGGGCAGACTGTTTTTTCACGGGATTCAGCCAATCAGAATTGAGAACCACCATTTTCTAACGTTAGGTTGTTGCGCCTGTCAAAGTCTATCTGCGTATATGTGCTGCAGCAAAAAAATAAATAACACAATTTATTAATTCTATTGTTTGGGTATGTGTAGAATGTGTAACTATACTGTGCTGTATTTTTTTTTGTGCTGGTGTATTTCGTTTCGGCCAAATCGGTTATTTGGTCTAGAATTTTCACTTCTCCAGCCAGCCAATTCTCTTGATTTTCACCTTTCTTTGAATATACCTGAAAGTGATGAACTCTGGTATCACAGATTCCCTAGAGCAGGTAACAAGGAGCTGGTAAGGGTTAATGGCTCACGTCACATTTTTCCATTAGCAGCTTCTTATTTCCCGCTCAGCTAGAATTGGGGCCTTTGTGAATATAAATACCTGAGTGTAACCTTTGGAAAAAGCCACACATTAACTTTGTAAACGGGGCATAAAATACACGTAATATAAATTAAACAGAATTACTTTGTAGGGATTTATCTCTGCACGTGCCTACAACATGTCGAGATTTATTATTCAATAAGAAACTTATACGAGACACAAATATCAATCATTTACATTTCCTAGAAATTCTCCTAAATTCTTTTAATTGTCTGTGTTTTGCTTTGAAGAATACACTAATCAATAATCGGATAAAAATATATATGTTTATTACGTATACAAAAAAGTTTCAAATCTCATATCATAAACAAATATTTATAAACCACATATCCATCAGCACATAGACACTAGCTTCCCAATATATATATATCCCCCCTTTTAGTAACCGCATATATGATTAATATCATTTACTTTATCAGTTAGTAACTATAAACAAATGGTTAATAACATTTCTGCTTAACGAAAACAATTAACATGTATTTCCCAGCAAACCAATGTTTAACAAGCTAGATCTTGTAGAGATATATGTATCTCTCTATGCTACATGGATCAACAAAAGATGAGCTATCACTTACAGGGTTATTCAGAGAGCGTGAAAAGCAGGAGAATGACTGGAGAATGACTGGAGAATGAATAATTCTGTCAGGGTTATTCAGAGAGCGTGAAAAGCAGGAGAATGGCTGGAGAATGAAAAATTCTAGGTCAAAATAGCCAAACCAGAAAAATTCTCCCTTTCATCTCACTTTCCAAATCGGCTATTTTGACCTAGAATTTTTCATTCTCCAGTCATTCTCCAGTCATTCTCCTGCTTTTCACGCTCTCTGAATAACCCTGTAGATCAAAATAGCCAAACCAGAAACATTCTCCCTTTCATCTTGTCACGGTTCCCAGATCCCACCACGCAGTACTTAACGCCCCACACTCCACAGAGCCCAGAAGCTACCAACAGAGTAGCCGTGAAAGATCTCTAACTGTCTGGTCCTTAGAATTGGCCAGGTAAACTAGCTAGACAGAAAGGGTTAACAAGACGGGGAGTAATCAGCTGAGCCAGAATCAGGAATACAGAGTTCAGAATGGTCAAATGGAATAGCCGTGTCGATATCAGAGCAGTAGCGTAGTACAAGAAAATGGTCTAGGGCAACAGAAGGCAGAATAGTCAGAAACAAGCAGAGGTCAATAACGGGTTAATTCAATATAGCAGTCAGGTACAAGGAGCTCAGGTATGGATAACCACGATCTGGCAACTGCTGAGAATACACTGAGGGTTTTTAAAGACCTTCACCAGGCCACGCCCCCCACTCAAGCCGCGCCTCATGCAACCACCTCCCTGCCTGTCTCCATTTAAACCGGGCTTTGGTCAGCGAGCAGCATCAGACATGCTGCCCTCAAGCACACAGGTAGGGCTGGAAGCTCCCAACGTTACAGTACCCCCCTCTCCATGGGAGGCCACCGGACGACCAACAGGACGAGCGGCAGGACGACCACCAGGGTGATCGGGGTGCGAGGAATGGAACTCCCTGACCAACCTAGAGGCAGACATGTCAGAAGCTGGAATCCAGGACCGGTCCTCTGGACCATAACCCACCCAATCGACCAAGTATTGCAGAGTGCCCCTGCACAGCCTAGAATCCAAAACCCTCCTAACCTCATACTCAGATTCACCATCAACCTGAATAGGTGGAGGAGGAGGAACGACCCGCGTGTACCTGTTACACAACAAAGGCTTCAGTAGGGAGGTGTGGAAGACGTTGTGCATGCGAAGATGTTTAGGAAGGGCAAGGGCATAAGCCACAGGATTAATGCGGCGAATGATCTTATATGGACCTATAAACCGAGGTGCCATTTTCATAGAAGGCACCCGCAACTTCACGTTCCTAGTGGACAACCAAACTCTATCCCCCACGTTATAGGAGGGAGCTTGTAACCTATGCCTGTCAGCCTTGCGTTTCTGGACAGCAACATTGCGCTCCATATTTTCTCGAATCTGTCTCCAAATCTCTTGCAGTTGAGTGAGATGGTCATCGAGAGCCAGGATGGCCTGTTCAGTAAACTGAAGCGGTAGAGCCAGAGGGAAAAAACATAGATGGCAGAAAAAGGAGAGTGGCCAGTGGTCTCGTTAACGGCGTTATTACGTGCATACTCAGCCCAGGGCAACAACTCTGACCAATTGTCTTGTTGTTGTGTGGTAAAGCAACGTATGTACTGCTCGAGACCCTGATTTGCCCTCTCTGCTGCCCCATTAGTTTGTGGATGATATGCTGAAGAGAAGGCCAATCGCACCCACATCTCTGCACAGAAAACCCTCCAGAAACGAGAGACGAACTGGGCTCCTCTGTCAGAGACTATTTCAGACGGAACCCCATGTATTCGTACAATCTCTCTAGCAAATACAACTGCCAGTTCTTTGGCTGTAGGAAGCTTAGGTAGAGGGACAAAATGAGCCATTTTGGAGAAGCGGTCTACAACTGTCAGAACCACAGTATGACCCTTGGACTTCGGCAAGTCCACAATAAAATCCATAGATAGATGAGACCAAGGCCTCTTAGGCATGGGTAAAGGCTGCAGTAGACCGACAGGCAAGGATTTACTGGTTTTGCTTCTGGCACAGACTTGACAAGCCAAAACAAACAGACGTACGTCCTGTCGCATGGTGGGCCACCAGAACTGTCTGGAGATACTGGTAAGAGTCTTAGTAATACCAGGATGACCTGCTGGTTTAGAATCATGAAACATTATGAGTAATTCTTGTCTTTCCTTTTCAGGTACAAACAACATATCTGGAGGCTTGTCAGGTGGAGCCCCTACTTGAACTGCCTGGAGGCGTTCCAGGAAAGGCGAAGAGACAGACAAGACTGTGGAAGCCACAATATGTTCAGGAGGAACTATAGGATTGTGGTCTTGTGTATTAGATTCATACGGGTCATATTGACGAGATAAGGCATCAGCCTTTACATTGCGGTCACCTGGTCTGTAAGTCAATACAAAATTAAACCGAGACAGTAGTAATGACCACCTGGCCTGTCTCGAGTTCAGACGTTTAGCATCCCCGATGTACGTAAGGTTCTTATGATCAGTAATTATCAATAAAGGGTCAAGAGTACCTTCCAACAAATGTCTCCACTCTGATAGGGCAGACACAATAGCAAGCAATTCTCTGTTACCGATATCATAATTGCGTTCTGCTGGTGATAATTTTCTTGAAAAGAACCCACAAGGATGTAGAGGTTTTCCTGGAGACTCTCTTTGAGACAGGACAACCCCAATGCCTATCTCGGAAGCATCAACCTCAAGAACAAACGGAATCCTGGGATCAGGATGCCGTAACACGGGAGCAGAAGTGAAAGCTTGTTTGAGGACTTCGAATGCTTGTTTGGATTGAGAAGACCAGATCTGGTTCTTCAGACCTTTACGTGTCATATTAATGATAGGGGAGGCTACAGCGGAATAATTCTTGATAAATCTCCTATAATAGTTGGAAAACCCCAGAAACCTCTGTATGGCCTTGAGACCTTGAGGGAGAGGCCATTCTGAGATGGCCGTGAGTTTAGAAGGATCCATCTCAAAACCCTCTGGAGTGATAATATACCCAAGAAATTTCACAGTAGTAATGTTGAATAAACACTTCTCTAGTTTGCAATAAAGACCATTGTCCAGTAATTTTGCTAATACCTGTCTGACATGTGCATGGTGGGTTTTCAGATTGGGAGAGTAAATCAATATATCGTCTAGGTATACTATAACAAAGGTTTGTAAGAAATCTCTGAGCACATCATTAATAAAATCCTGGAATACCGCTGGAGCATTACAAAGACCGAAAGGCATGACCAAGTATTCATAATGCCCACTCCTGGTGTTAAATGCTGTTCTCCACTCATGCCCCTCTTTTATACGTATCAGGTTGTAAGCTCCTCTTAAATCAAGTTTTTTGTATACTGCTGACCCCCTTAACCTGTCGAACAGTTCTGATATGAGAGGGATAGGATACACGTTCTTAATGGTGATCTTGTTAAGCCCCCTATAATCGATACACGGGCGTAAATCTCCCTCTTTTTTAGACACAAAAAAGAACCCAGCCCCTGCTGGAGAAGAGGAACGTCGGATAAAACCTCTCTCCAAATTCTCCTTTATGTACTCCTCCATAATTTGGCTCTCCTTTATGGAAAGAGGATATACTTTGCCTCGAGGAGGCATGGTACCAGGATGAATATCTATGGCACAATCATATGGTCTATGTGGAGGCAGTTTCTCTGCCTCTCTTTTATCAAATACAGCCCTGAGGTCGGCATATTGGTCAGGAACCTCTGTAGACAATGGAGGAGCTGTGGGTGTGTTCAGGGCACCGACATGCTGAATGGGTATTAAACAAGTCCCAAAACAAGCAGGACTCCAAGACAGTATCTCTCCCTTAGCCCAATCAATAACAGGATTATGTTTCACCAACCAAGGGAAACCAAGTACAACAGGATTGGAAGGTGAATGGATAACTTGAAATATGATTTCTTCTTTATGCAAGAGACCAGCGGTAAGAACCACTGTAACCGTATCGTGAGTAATCCTAGGGCAGGATAACGGTCTGCCGTCTATGGCTTCGACGGCTAAGGGTGTCTCTCTTACAACCAGAGGTAGAGAAATGGAAGAAGCGTAGTTAACATCGATAAAGTTGCCAGCAGCCCCAGAATCCAAAAAAGCGGTAGTCTGTGTGGTCTTGGTCTCCCAAGCCAAGGATACTGGTAACATAAGTTTAGTGTCTTTGACAGGAGACATGCACGTCACACCCAAGGCCTGTCTCCTCAGCTGCCTTAGGTGCGGTAGTTTTCCGACTTATCATGCATCTTAGGACGAGTAGGACATTGAAATCGTACATGTCCCCCAAACCACAATACAGGCACAATCCCTCACAAAACGCCTTGTTCTCTCTTCCTCTGTAAGCCTAGTACGGCCTAGTTGCATAGGCTCAGAGGGAGGAGATAACTCTCTGGTGGTGCCTGAAAGACAGGGGCCAACCTAGGTAACGGTCTCTTGGGTTTCTCTCTTGGAGTCCTTCTGTCCCTTATCTGATTATCCAGATCTATACAATAATCAATGAGTTCACACAATACCTCAGGTAGTTTACGTGGAGCCAATTCATGCATCAATGACTCTGATAACCCCTCCATAAAAGCTAGAACCAGTGTCTCATTTGTCCAGTTCACATCAGAGATCAAGGTTTTAAATTCTATGGCATAATCAGAAACAGTCCTGTTCCCTTGACGTATGCGGAACAAGGATTTGCCAGCTACAGTGGCCTTTCTGGTAGGATTAAATGTACGTTGTAACTCGGCTATGAATTCTTTATAATCCCGTATGATAGGCTTCTCTGCCTCCCATAACGGAGTCGCCCATGTCAATGCTCTGCCAGACAGATGATTAATAATGAACCCCACTTTGGCAATGTCAGAGAAAAACATCTGTGGATTTAATTTAAAATGAATATCCACATGGACCAAAAATCCCCGGCACTCTGAGGGAGTACCGTCAAACCTCATAGGAGCGGTCATGTGTACCTGGGATGTCTGAACGACAGGGACATAGGTATATCAAGCGGGGGTGCAACCCCAGCTGGTTCCAGGTGAGCTGTACGAGTCAGGATAGTTTGTAAGGCAATAGCAAACTGATCCATCCTATGATCCTGCTCGTCCTGTCTGGATACAAAGTTAGCCAAGTGCTGTGTTAAGTCTGCGGGATCCATAGTGGCCAGATCGTAATGTCACGGTTCCCAGATCCCACCACGCAGTACTTAACGCCCCACACTCCACAGAGCACAGAAGCTACCAACAGAGTAGCCGTGAAAGATCTCTAACTGTCTGGTCCTTAGAATTGGCCAGGTAAACTAGCTAGACAGAAAGGGTTAACAACACAGGGAGTAGTCAGCCGAGCCAGAATCAGGAATACAGAGTTCAGAATGGTCAAATGGAATAGCTGGGTCGATATCAGAGCAGTAGCGTAGTACAAGAAAATGGTCTAGGGCAACAGAAGGCAGAATAGTCAGAAACAAGCAGAGGTCAATAACGGGTTAATTCAATATAGCAGTCAGGTACAAGGAGCTCAGGTATGGATAACCACGATCTGGCAACTGCTGAGAATACACTGAGGGTTTTTAAAGACCTTCACCAGGCCACGCCCCCCACTCAAGCCGCGCCTCATGCAACCACCTCCCTGCCTGTCTCCATTTAAACCGGGCTTTGGTCAGCGAGCAGCATCAGACATGCTGCCCTCAAGCACACAGGTAGGGCTGGAAGCTCCCAACGTTACACATCTCCCTTTCAAATCGGCTATTTTGACCTAGAATTCTCCATTCTCCAGTCATTCTCCTGCTTTTCACGCTCTCTGAATAATCCTGTTATTCTATTTCTAGAATGTTAAGT
The DNA here is from genome assembly GCA_009667805.1 of Leptobrachium leishanense. Taxonomy (NCBI): domain Eukaryota; kingdom Metazoa; phylum Chordata; class Amphibia; order Anura; family Megophryidae; genus Leptobrachium; species Leptobrachium leishanense. The sequence continues at coordinate 493,095,026 of CM019063.1, forward strand.
AATAAAAATTTATTTAGTGAATCCTCCCCTAATATCGAGAATTAAGCTTCTAATCTTCTGCTTTTTATATTGTAGTTATATAATTCCTTGCTTATTAATTTCAATCACAGTAATTTCCAAATTCAATATATATATATATATATTTTGTATTTCACTTGGCAACAATTACTTTAGGATAAATCCTTATATCCGATTCTTCTTCATATCTCTATCTGCAGATATAGAAATATTTTGAAGACTCTGGATATCTCAGTCTATCTTTTGCAAGAAATATTCCGGATATATATAATTACATTAACCTTAAATTTGCTTTCTCATACATTACCTCCAATCTGGATTCAATGAGTTACAGCCTTTGAATATTCTTTATGTAATATTGTTTTGGAATATGTGAAAATTATCAATGTAGATTTTCAATGCATGTGAGTTAGAGATGTGGACCTGATTAAGTGATATGAAATATGGTGTTGGAATGATCTGCAATCTTATCTCTATATTAAATATAACATTTACTATACCTCAAGAGGGCAGTGTTGCACTTCCAATTATTTACACATTTTAATTTTAATATATCTTATCTCAGGTCAAAAGATCAATCTGTCTTATCAAAGACCCTATATTCAGTCGTAGACTTTGGGTCTCTCCTGTCAAAAATTTAATTAGTAAAAACTTTGAGAGGAGTGGAGATATTAAGTAAATTCCTTTTTATGCAACAAATAAATATAATGACCAGCGAACAGACCAGAAGGATCAGTCACTGTTTATTTGGGAGCGGCAAAACCAATGGCAAAATTGCCTTTATTGAATAACTACGAGACACTCCCAAATACCAACTAAAAACAACATAGAGATATAATTAAGAACGGATGATCAAAAAACTGCAAAAATATGGTATAAGTCCCAAAACCATGGGTGTATGTAACAATCAATTGCAGAGTGACAAACAGCTTCTAGGGACTAAATTCCCAGACAAAAGGACCACATCCAAAAGACAGGATGGAAAATAGGCACATAATGAGTCCAATCACATATGAGCTGCTGTCCCTGACTCGCTGACTCAAACAACAGATTAAATTGATGTGCTCAAAAGATTATAGCTTCTCTTTTGAAGTTATATTGTGTTGAAGGATTACGATTTATCTAATGCAGAGTATAAAATACCATGTGGTGTGTTTCTGCCTATAAGGTATCGATGTTCGCGCAATTAGCTCCTGCCCTAAGTGCAAGATATATAAATCTTGCAATTAGGGCAGGAGCTAATTGTGCGAACATCGATACCTTATAGGCAGAAACACACCACATGGTATTTTATACTCTGCATTAGATAAATCGTAATCCTTCAGCACAATATAACTTCAAAAGAGAAGCTATAATCTTTTGAGCACATCAATTTAATCTGTTGTTTGAGTCAGCGAGTCAGGGACCCATCCCGCATTTAGCACTGTGTTGCCAACTATGATTCGCTTTTTTTCTTCACAATTCATGACCCTTTACAATTCTCTTTTGTAAACATCGATACGCCATTGGAGGAAGTAGACCACGTGACCTGTCATTCATGGTATTGGTCACTTTGTAGCCTATCAGCTTTAAGAGATTCTGAGAATACTGTGTAAGTTTACTATCGGCATTCTGTTGAGCGGCGCTATACATACATCTTCTATGTCGCACAATAACGATCTTTATTAGCTCTGTGGTTGCCTCTCAGTTACGTTCTGAATTTCATATGAACGTTATGGTCCATCCTTTCATTTATATGTGTGCAGCATTTGGTAAAGCTCCTCACTTTACGCATGTTTATTTAGTCTCACTGTTTATTGGGTCTTTACTGACATGTGATTAAATATAGACAACTCATTAGTAGCTCTAATCTATCAGCATCAGCTGCAAACATTATGTCTTTCACATGAAACCCCTTATCAATTACAGAAGTTCTTTTTCATTGGTCAACCTAATCAGACTGAACCTTTTTAAGGAGGGAGATCAATACCTATTACAAGCCATTAAATTTTCGCTCCAGATGAAGCCGGTCTTTACCGGCGAAACATATGTTGAGCTGAGTGTATAATCATGTTGATTTTAATGCTGTTTGTTTCTTAACCCTTTCGCTGCTGAGGCTTTTCCCGCCCCTGTGCTGAGGTCATTTTTTACCTGTTTTGCGCATCATGTTTAAACGTGTTTTGAAGGCTTATTTTAGTATATGACATCGACATATTATATATCGTTCTTTCCGTCAGACTCGGTAGATTCATAATATGTCATTATTATATGTATACGTTATGTCATGTTTGTATATTATAACAAAAAATGCAATAAAATATGTATTTTCAATAATTTACAGCGTGTAAAGTGTTTTTTTCCACATTTTAACATGCGAGCAATTGCGGATATATTTTGTATGGGGTGCGCTTGTTAAAAAAATTAGAGATGGGGTCTCGTTACATTTTTTTTTGGGGAAAATGACACCATTTTTAACAAACGCACCGCATACAAAAATCGTTAATGCAGCATCATTGTTCACATTATAATTGAAATGGGAACAATATTGCTGCATTAACAAAACAAAAAAAAAAAAAAAAGTGTTTATTTTTTTTTTATTATTTTTTTTTTTTTTATTTTTTTTTTATTTTTATTTTTCTTTTTTTTTTTTTTTTTACAATTTTTTTTACTTTCATGTTTGGTATCGTTGGAACGGCCATGCTCTGGCCGATCCAACGATATCAAAATTTAACCCCTAACTGCCACGGATCGGGAGATAGGGAGTTCATTGGAACTCCTATCTCCACACTTCGTGGCAGTTAGGGGTTAATGCTAGGACTGGCGTCATCGTGCTGCGCACGATGACGCCAGTCCTCTGGGGGAGTTCCCGGAAGCTTGGCCGACATCCAAGATGTCGGCCAGCTCCCGGGAAGGATCGCAAATCGGCGCTTTTCAGCGCCGATTTGCGATCCAGCTCCCCAGGGGTTAATGCCAGGCATCATTTGGAAGGGCAGGCTGTGCCCTTCCAAATGATGCCTGGGTTAAGCCCCTGTGAGCCGCCGATCGGGAGGGAGAGAGGTCCGAAGGACCTCCCCCCTCCCTTTCAGGCGCCTCCTCCGCACATGCGGGGGGGGCGCCTGAATTATGTGTCATCGCGGGGGCGCGATGACACATAATAATGCGGCCACTGCTCCGGATGCGGGCTGACATCCAGGATGTCAGCCCGCACCGGAGGGGCCAGCGATCGGCCGGTACCCGGCCGAACGCTGACCCCAATGCGAGGACGCGCTCAGCGCGTCCTCCGCATACCAGGGGGAATGCTGAGGACGCGCTGAGCGCGTCCTTAGCATTCAAGTGGTTAAGCATTAGGTGAGGGTCAGAGCAGAATCTGAATAATATTTCTAGGGACAGCAGCTCATATGTGATTGAACTCATTATGTGCCTATTTTCCATCCTGTCTTTTGGATGTGGTCCTTTTGTCTGGGAATTTAGTCCCTAGAAGCTGTTTGTCACTCTGCAATTGATTGTTACATACACCCATGGTTTTGGGACTTATACCATATTTTTGCAGTTTTTTGATCATCCGTTCCTAATTATATCTCTATTTTTCCTTCACCATGCCAATGTGTATATGTTGTTTTTAGTTGGTATTTGGGAGTGTCTCGTAGTTATTCAATAAAGGCAATTTTGCCATTGGTTTTGCCGCTCCCAGATAAACAGTGACTGATCCTTCTGGTCTGTTCGCTGGTCATTATATTTATTTGTTGCATTCATCCTTACAGGTTTAGTCCTGCTCAGGGAGTGTTGTCTCAGGGAAACACCTCTTGAGAGAAGTGATTGTCGACCATTGTTTGGTACTTTGGTTTTTTGTTTTGTTTTTCATTAAAATCCTTTTTAGTTAAAATCAACAGAATCTATTCTTCAGCAATTATACTATTTACCAATTCTACACTCTACAAAATATATATTGGAGCATCTATTTTTACTGTGAATATATTGATTATAAAAATATATTTCGGGAATATAATTATACATTTGCAAAAATAAATTTAGAATTTGTACCTATACCCAAAAAGAAAATATCTTTTTATCCTTTTTTCAAGACTTGTTAAAACAAACCAATAAATTTAAATATGACATGTCTGGCACTTAGCTCAGCATTATATCACATAAAGACATTTTATCGTCTATAACACCATGTCTGGCATTTAAAAAAAAACATAACTCTTCTGGTTCACTTAGGCATGAACTTTTTAAAAACAAATCTCAGTCCATTTCTAAAACTAGGGAAAATTGAAAAAGAAAAGACGTTCCATTAAGACAAGATGGCATCCATTTTAATTTTTCCATTTAATATACCCGACAAATTTGAAAATCCTGAAACATTTAGGCAGTGGATCTTTCAAGACAAGTAAAATATATTACATATCTTCACTAGCTGTTAAACATATGCAATCCCATTTAAATATAGTATAATTGTACAACATTTTATATTCACTGCCATCTCTACAACCATTCTGGATCTTTTCCAGGTATGAAAACACTAATATTATATAGTAACACTCCGAAAGATAGACGCCTCTCCATAGCGGAATGCTAGCGAGTGAGATTCATTCCATGTCTCAAATTTAAAGTTCATTGCAATTAAAAATGATCAGCAGGGGGGGGCGTGGCCGGCCATGCAGGGAAGAGGAAGCATAACGCTGGAGCTCCGTCTGCGTTCTCTGCAAAAGAGGGTTTTTCTGGGAGACCATTTCAGCTGATCACACTCTACAGGGTCCCTGGGCGGCTGGCCATAAGGGTGCACTCTCCGGAGCCTTTATTGCCTCCCCTCCGGAGCTGAGACACGAGTTAGACTGCCGAGCCCTTGGCTGAGGACCTCTGTCGGCGGCCATCTTGGGGCCTGTTTCCTGGAATACTACATTGCCTCCCGGATTTGTGTACAGATCTTTGCTGGGCAGATGCCTGCTGTCAGCCGGGGTGATGGAGGGCCCCCATCCCCTGGATGCTACGCTGGTTGTAGTGCCGGAGCCGGGAGCTGCGATGAGGAATTTGTGATGGCCTGTACCCCCTCCCCCCTGATGTGAAAATGGCCGCGAGCGCAGGCCTAGATGCCTGCTTGCAATTGCTGGGGAGGGTGACTCGGGCCCGCTTACGCGGGGAACGGGGCGCCTGATGATGGCCGCGTTGAGGAGCTGCAGGGAAGAGCAGGAGGCCTCGGTGGTGATCCGGTGGCGGTTATACTCACAGATGACGTGGCAGGCCGTGCTGAGAAGGTGGACAAGGAGGTTGTCTACGCTGAGCCGGGAGATGTGGAAGACCACTGGGAGCAGGCTCCTCTCACGCGGTGTGCGGAGTCCGTGCCAGCTGCTGGGGAGGCACTGATCATCCAGAGTAGAGATGCGGAGGTAGCAGTTGAGCGGGATAGCGGTTACCTGCTTGAGATGCCCGAGGCAGTGGTGCTTCCCGCGGCTGGCGCACTGTACCCCAGAGTGGCGCTGATGGAATCATGGCCACGAGGGGAGGCCTATACCGCGGCTGAAAATGCTCGAGGAGCCCTGGATGCCGTGGTTGTGCTTGGGGAAGCTGCACCCACAAGTTTCTGGCTGGATACTGGCTGAGGCGTCTTTGATAACAGGCCTGTTTGGCATCCCAGTGTCCCCACTCTCCCATGATGTTTAATCTCTGTGCCCCCCTCTGCACTTCTTCCTAACCCTTGTCAGAAGTGACTTTTTTGTTCCCTTTTGACAATTACCCCCTTGTTTATGTGACACTTCTTTTTGAGGACTTTGCTCGTTTTTGGCAAAAAAAAATTCTGAGGACTGAGGACTTTTACATTTTACTGAGACATACGCCACCCCTTATCTTTGCACGTATAGATGCTTTCTTGAGACCCCCCTCCCTATTGCTTTCTGCGTTTATTATATGTGCTTGCCTTTTGGCCCTGCGAGGCCAACCTTGCAGGTCGTTATGTGACCATTATTTTTCAAAATAAAAATCTTAGAAAAAAAAAAATGATCAGCAGGTCTATTCACTGAAAGGTGAAACTCTGGAGAATTGGCAGGAGAAGAGAACAATCTAGACCAAATAGCCGATTTGGAAAGTGAGATAAATGGGAAAAATTTTCTGGTTTGGCTATTTTGACTTAGAATTTTCACTTCTCCGGCCAATACTCCTGAGTTTCACCTTTAGTGAATAGACCTGCAAGTATTAAACTAAATCAAATCTTAGCATATAAATACTGTCGGCAGTTCTGGAAGTGGATGGAGCACCACTGGATCTATTAAAATTACAATAACCAAATCGTGACATTAACAACAATCAGGAAAATTCAATTTAGCATTATCATTTTACCTTAATTAAATAAAAAGATTGATTTTGCATTGTAAGTGGATCAATGAGGGCATTTTTTTATTGCAGAGTACTTTTTCAATACAACAAAATTCAATAGAATTCAATGTGATTATAAAAGGGAAAATCCTTGTGATTGTCTCTTCAGCCTTGTGTATCGTAAGATCTTCCACTCGGCTAAGAGCTCTGGCACATATACCTTACCATGTGTTAAACCTGATGGCGCTAGGTCAATGACGCATGATCATTGAATCTTTCATATTTCAAGCTGACACAGGCTCGTGAGACCTTGCCACTCTGATCTCGAGCAACGGTTTATACTGAACTTAGGTCAATGTTTTTTTTGGGTTTTTTTTATAAACACAAAATCATGTTTTTTTTTAAGAAATGAAATAAGGTATGCGTTGTAATTGGATCAACATTCTAAAATTTTCTTACCTCTTGCATTAGGATTGAGGTGTGCAGAACAGGTAACACATATGATGTGAAAATTGACTTATCCATGGGTGCAGATAATTTATCCTTATCCTATGTGAGAAATAATATAAAGCTGAATATAACAGTACATAGAGAATACTATAGACTCCGTACCTAACAATTTTTTTTAATTTTTTTTTAACAGGCTTGACATATTGAGCTGTGGACAGAATACACGAATCCCTTAGGGGTCTTACAAATTGATTTTAAAAAGGGAGCTAATTATCGTTACTCGTGTATTAGAGATAGAAACAACACATAACGCCTAGTTTTATCTTTCTTATTGAAGAATCAAGAAAATGTATTTGCAGAAAAATAGGACTTCCACAGAAAATAATTGCATAGTGTGTTACTTCTTGCAAGCTCTATGAGTTTAGAATCAGTGGTTGGAAACTTTACATTTGGGGTGAATGTAAGGTTAAGGTTTAGGGGACATTACTGTATGGGAAAATCTAAGGTACTGTTGGTCTGAAGGGATGTACCATTAAGAGGGCTAAATTAAGCTCCCCAAAATCTATAATCCAATATAAACTGTTGTACCCTGTGTAATGACATCATCAGGAATGACAGTGTGCACCGTGCAGCATTCTGTATTGTTATACTTGCAGCGGTATTATTAACATTTACACTACGAGCCATTTTTCTCCTGTGCAGAGCTCATTTTCATCATTTCTTGATAATCACGTTTAAACGCTAGTTGAAGTCATGTTTTTTATTGTAGGACCCAGGCAGATTATCTGTTTATTTACAGCACATTCAAAATATATCATTATGTGTGTTCGTCATGTCATGAAAGAATACTAGAATGAAAACTTTTAATTTCTCCCCCCAAAATTCAAACTGATAGAATTGAAAAAAGTCAAAATCTGAATAATGTCCCTGTTTAGAAAAACTATAGGGTCGGTAAAAAGCCAAAAAACAGAGTGTAAATATGTATGTACAGATGCGCTTTCTATGTTTTAACGAATGGTAAATTACAGATTTGCGAGTTTTACTGTGTGTCAGACGAGCACACGAAAGTCCAAGGATGTGCTCTGGTCAGATTAATAAGGAACAATAGGAAACCTAAAACCTAGGTGCGATACCAGTCCTTAAGGTGGCTGGGTTACGCACTAACGAGAGGTGAACCTGAAAGGCAGGGACAACAAACAAGGAGGACAGAAACCAGTCCTTAGTGTGGCTGGTAAAGAGACAGGCAAGTTAAGGAGATGTGAGGCAACACCCCGAAACTATAAGAGGTACCAGAGGAGGCTAACAAGCCCAGGACGCAATAATACACAAAATCCAAGGTCAAATTCAAAAAAGCCGGGTAAAAGGGGTATAGAGGTACTCAGGTCAAATTCCAAAAGCCAGGTCATACACAGATAAATCAATCAGAGTTCTCAGATTGAAGCACCAAGGGTCAAGCAAGCAAAAACCACGAAAGGGCAACGAGGAAAGGCAAAAGCAAGTTTAAATCTCGTGCCCTGCAACCTGATAGGTCAACAAGATCACATGGTACAGGAAAAGTCCACGGTGGAGGCGTGATGACGTCGCGCCGCTGGGAGGAATCAATCCCGGAAGGGCCGGCGGCATGCGCGCATAGGGCGCAAGGAAGAGCTGCGAGGGAAACGCAGCCCCCGGGAATGCAGTGATGGACGCCGGAGCCGCGCCAGCCGCCGGTCCGTGACACTGTGACAGTGTAACTTTTAATGTATGGACTTGCAATTTGCACTGTAATAGGGTAAATCTTAATGTACGGAGGTTACAGCTTACATGTTATACAGTCAATGCGTGTTTTACGTTATGGAGTTTGCGACTTACAAGTTTTACAGTAAAATGTGGGTCTTACTGTATAGAGGTTGCACTAAGGGGTTGCAGTAAGACCTGTATTTTATGATAAAGCTTGTAAAATCACAGCCTCCATACAGTAATGCCTGCACCGACAGTATAATGTGCAAACAGCACCCTCGTACACTAAGATTTACACTGTTACAGTACAATTCGCAAGTCCCATAATTTACCATTTAACCCTTTCGCTGCTGAGCCATTTCACACCTGTGTGCTGCGCTCATGTTTACCGGTTTCACTCATCATGTTTAAACGCAATTTGAAGCCACATTTTATTATATGACGCAGACATATTATATATTGTTCTTTCCAGCAGACTCGGCAGATTCATGATATGTCATAATTACAGTCAGGTCCAGAAATATTGGGACATCGACACAATTCTAACATCTTTGGCTCTATACACCACCACAATGGAGTTAGAATGAAACAAACACAATGTGCTTTAACTGCAGACTGTCAGCTTTAATTTGAGGGTATGTACATCCTACTGAGGTGAACGGTGTAGGACTTACAGCAGTTTGCAGATGTGCCTCCCACTTGTGAAGGGACCAAAGGTAATGGGACAATTGGCTTCTCAGCTGTTCCATGGCCAGGTGTGTGATATTCCCTCATTACCCCATTACAATGTGCAGATAAAAGGCCCAGAGTTCATTTCAAGTGTGCTATTTGCATTTGGAATCTGTTGCTGTCAATTCTCAAGATGAGATCCAAAGAGCTGTCACTATCAGTGAAGCAAGCCATCATTAGGCTGAAGAAACAAAACAAACCCATCACAGAGATAGCAAGAACATTAGGCGTGGCTAAAACAACAGTTTGGAACATTCTCAAAAAGAAGGAACGCACCGGTGAGCTCAGCAACACCAAAAGACCCGGGAGACCACTGAAAACAACTGTGGTGGATGACCGAAGAATTCTTTCCCTGGTGAAAAAAACACCCTTCACAACAGTTGGCCAGATCAAGAACACTCTCCAGGAGGTAGGTGTATGTGTGTCAAAGTCAACAATCAAGAGAAGACTTCACCAGAGTGAATACAGAGGGTTCACCACAAGATGTAAACCATTGGTGAGCCTCAAAAACCAGGAAGGCCAGATTAGAGTTTGGCAAACAACACCTAACAAAGCCTTCACAGTTCTGGAACAAGATCCTATGGACAGATGAGACCAAGATCAACTTGTACCAGAGTGATGGGAAGCGAAGAGTATAAAGAAGGAAAGGAACTGCTCATGATCCTAAGCATACCACCTCATCAATGAAGCATGGTGGTGTTAGTGTCATGGCGTGGGCATGTATAGCTGCCAATGGAACTGGTTCTCTTGTATTTATTGATGATGTGACTGCTGACAAATGCAGCAAGATGAATTCTGAAGTGTTTCAGGCAATATTATCTGCTCACATTCAGCCAAATGCTGCAGAACTCATTGGACGGCGCTTCACAGTGCAGATGGACAATGACCCAAAGCATACTGCAAAAGCAACCAAAGAGTTTTTGAAGGGACAGAAGTGTAATGTTATGCAATGGAAAAGTCAATCACCTGACCTGAATCCCATTGAGCATGCATTTCACTTGCTGAAGACAAAACTAAAGGGAAAATGCCCCAAGAACAAGCAGGAACTGAAGACAGTTACAGTAGAGGCCTGGCAGAGCATCACCAGGGATGAAACCCAGCGTCTGGTGATGTTTATGCCTTCCAGACTTCAGGCTGTGATTGACTGCAAAGGATTTGCAACCAAGTATTAAGAAGGGAAAGTTTGATTTATGATTATTATTCTGTCCCATTACCTTTGGTCCCTTAACAAGTGGGAGGCACAGCAGTTTGCAGATGTGCCTCCCACTTGTTAAGTCCTACACAGTTCACCTGCATGTACATACCCTCAAATTAAAGCTGACAGTCTGCAGTTAAAGCACATTGTGTTTGTTTCATTCCAACTCCATTGTGGTGTATAGAGCCAAAGATATAGAGCCAAAGATGTTTGAATTGTGTTGATGTCCCAATATTTCTGGACCTGACTGTATATGTATACATCATGTCCTGCCTGAATTTTATAACAAAAAATGCAATAAAATTAGAATTTTCAATAATCTACAGTGTGTAAAGTGTTTTTTTTCACATTTTTTTATCATGCAAGCGTTTGCGGTTATATTTTCGATGGGGTGCGCTTGTTAACAAAATTAGAAATGAGGACTCGTTACATTTTTTTGGGGGGGAAATTATGTGATTTTTAGCAAACACCCCCATAGAAAAAATCGTTAGTGAAGCATCATTGTTCACATTATAATTGAAATGGGAACAATAGGGGGCGTGGCTGGACGTTGCAGCGCGCGTTCGCATGTAGGAAGAGCTCCTGTGATCGGCGCTGAGTTTCCAATTCCTGCGGCTTTGTTATTGCATCCCCGGGGCTGAAACTTCACCCACAGGTGGGTGATACTTCCTAGCACCCAGATGGTGCCACCTAAGGCGCAGCGGGCGCTAGAGCCGCTAAAATCGGCAAGGAAAGATCGGGTCCGTGAGGCCCAAGATGGCGGATCTCCCTCCTCTGTTTCCTCCCCCACGCTGGAGGCAGCAGCTGCGGGGCCACCTTGCATGTCTGACATATCACCATCATCGGAAAGCTGACTTCATGCCATGCTGCAAGAACTTCGATCTCCCATCCAAGCGGATCGTAAAGAGGCGCTGCAGGAGCTGAGGCGCGATGTACAAGACCTGGGTGAGAGGACTGACTCTTTAGAATCTAAGACAGACGACTTATGCTTAGCCCATAATGACCTTGTGGACCGTCACATAGCTTTGCAAACAGCGCATGACACCATGGCAACGAAACTGGCCGATATGGAAGACCGCTCCAGGCGTAATAATATACGGATCCGGGGCATTCCGGAGGCAGTGGGCTCTGTTGATCTCCAGCCTTACATTATAGAACTTTTCCAGATCTTGGCACCTACATATTCATCGCAGGATTTCCTGATGGATCGAGCGCACAGATTGCCGCGTGCAAAAAACCTGCCGCCATCGGCCTCTAGAGATGTTTTGGTCCGGGTGCATTTTTTTCACGTTAAAGAAGCGTTAATGAGAGCGTCACGGAAATCTATGCCTCTACCGTCTCCGTATGCCGAAGTTTCTTTCTAAGCAGATCTGTCAACGGCTACTATGTCTAAAAGATGGGAATTTTCGTCCTTCACCAAAATTTTACGTGACCACAACATGGCGTATCGTTGGGGATTTCCCACAAAGATCTTGTTATGGTGGGAAGGAGTCCTGCACGTCATTCCGGAGTCCACCACTGGCATGCGTCTGCTGACAGAATGGAAGGTGGTGGCTGAGTTTACTCCCCCCGTGAGGAATCATCTTCGCCGCTGAAAGTTTCTCCGGAGTGGCACCGGGTTCGGCCTAAGTGAGATGATATGGTCCTGCATTTTTTCGCCTGTGGGCGTGTTCTTTTATTACGCCAGGTGCTCTATCGTGGTTTTGGGACTCATCCCCTTTTGTGATTCGTCCCTTGGGTGGCGCCCTCTGGGGTTCTGTTCCTGCGACTGACTAGCCCCGAGGCTTTTTACTGGCCTGTATATTGGCGCAGTCTCCTTCACGGATGAAGTTGGGACTGTGTTTTTCCCCCGCTGGGGTTTTTTTCTTGAACGTGTTGCTTTTCCAATTATACCATTCTGCTGTGTTGATTGACCCCACTCAACTGCATTTATGGAATGCAGTTCTCCTTTTCTTTTCTGGTCTGTTGGGTTGTTTCTGTTTTTCTTTTTCTTTTCTTTTTCTGGTTCGTCTTAGGTTTGTCTTGTACGTATTGTTTGTCTTATTGGTATGCACTGTAATATATCATTCTGGGCATTATTGTGCGCAGGGGAGTCCGACCCAGACAGTGAAGAGCTGGCCTGGATCCCTCTCACCACCATGGGGCATGGCTGTAACCAGTGGAAACGTGACAGTGTCTCATTTCTGAGTCCCGATATTGTTCAAGAGGCTAGCAGCTGGTGAGCCAAGATACCAGCAGTCACAGAGCCTAGATACGGTTCACAAAACATAAATGTATCGACGCAAGGAGGGTTGAGGTTCCTGTGTAACAATAGGGTCAATTTTCTATTGTATCAATGACAAATGACAATGACAAAGGGATACCCCATTGTTCCGGGAACTTAGCAGACTCAAAATATATCATTCTTTTATGCTTATGTCATATGATGTCAAAATGCTTTTTCAAAAAATGTCAAAATAGTGCAAATTTCCATTCGGATTTCAGTCATTTGCAATGTGTAAAAAAGTAATTTTCTTCACATTTGTTATCATCCAAACCTTTATTCTATGTGGTACTCTTTAAAATAAAAAATAAATGGAGAAACTGTTACTTAAATTTTCCAAGAAAATATGCTTTTTTATAGAAAACATTGTGCATTGTGCTTTATAAATAATGTGACTATGTACAAAGCGCTGAAATTTCTAGTAACATAGGAAATGAGAAAGTAATGGCTGTGACATTGCTAATTTTATACATGAAAAATGGGCACAGTCACTGCCTTTGTTAGTAGATTATTTTTTTTATATATTTTATGTGGTCATGTCTGTTATATAATCCAAGAAGCCAGCCCTGATTGTGGGTCATCCCTACACCTACTGACATTGAGCAAGGACATGATGACATCCAAGATGTCAGCCCACTGTGGAAAAAGTCCACGATAAGTGCCGGATTGGGGCAGAGCTGTGGGACTTTGATGATGTGCTGAGTGTGTCCTCTGAATTCTAGATGGAAAGCTGAGGACATGCTCAGTGCGTCGCCCACATGAATGGGTTAAATAAATACACATCAAAACTAAAATTAATAAGGCTTCTTTTCGGACTGGCCAGTTGTGTACTGTCGGGTATATTACACAGAAAAGGAGAATTTTAAAATGGATGCTTGTAGCCATTTTGTTTTTAAAGACAGTTTTTCTTTCAAAATTTCTCTACGTTTAGAAATGAACGAGATTTTTTTTACAGAGTTCATTCCTGGGTGAAGTCTTTTATATTTTTTTTTAAGAAGTGCCAGATATGAAGGAACCTAGAATGAATGTTAGATAATGCTAAGACGTGTCATAAGTAAATTTATTGGTCTGTCTTAAGTTTTTAAAACAAAAGATATTTTGTCTTTTGGGTATAGGAAAAAGAGTTAAAATTTCTCTAATATAGATTTATATTCACAAAATATATGTTTATAATCAAGGTATATTTTATTATATTTACAGTAGGAAATATACTCCAAAATATAGTATATAATTGGTAAATAATAAAATTTACTAAAAAATAGATTCTGTGAGTTAACCAGAAGAGAATTTAGCTGATAGTAAGCAACCAAAAGGGAGTGAGGATATAAATCAAGTATGACAGATGGAGACACAGTGTCTATACATTGGGAGAAGGTCTTTGTTTTGTGTAGTCTGACCTTTTTGACCCGAGATAAGAATTAAAAAGAAATGGTGGAATTAATTTAAGAAGTGCAATACTGCCCTCTAGAGGATAGTAAATATTATAATTCATAATATTAAAAATATTGCGTGACGTCAAATTGGCTATAATAAGCGACAATGTTGGTTACAAGTCAGTCGGAGATTTCAGCAGACAGACTCACATCGAAATGCATTCAGACGTCCATTACACATGACACTCTGAAGTTGGAGATTCCAGCATTCAGAGACTCACACTGCAATGCATTAGACATGACACTCTGAGAGTCCAAGATTCCAACACTCAGACTCACACTACGATGCAGGCAGATCCCAAGACATGAGGCCATCAAGATTCTCACTAAATTTCTGACTCTCACCAACTCTCTAACTCACATGCATTGATTATCTGATATCGATAATTTTCACACATTCCAAAAATTACTACATCAGGAATTCCAAATCAGACTTATCAACATCCAAATTGGACAGGTAATGTATGAAATAAGGAATTAATGTAAAAATACATTTGTAGAGATTCTTGCAACGTAGACTGAGACTTCTCGGATACGGTTAAATCCAAATTCTAAGTATTTCTAATCTGCAGATGGAAATATGAAGAAGTGGATATAAGGATTTATTCCTAAAGAAATGTTGTAAGATTGATACCAATATATATTGAATTTGGAAATTACTGTGATTAAAATTAATAAGCAAGGAATTATATAACTACAAAATAAAAAGCAAAAGATTAGAAGTTTAATTCTCGAAATTAGGGGAGGATTCACTAAATAACTTTTTATTACTTATCATTAAATTAGCTCATCTTTTGTTGATCCATGTAGCATAGAGATATATATATATATCTATAAGAGCTGACTGGTTAAACATTGTTTGCTGGGAAATGAATGTTGTATTAAGCAGAAATGTTTATTAACCATTTGTGTATTAGTTACTAACTGATAAGGCAAATGATATTAATCATATATGCAGTTACTAACCGGAGATACATATATTGTGAAGCTAGTTTTTATATGCTGATGGATTGTGGTTTATAAATTGTTGTTTATGATATGAGATTTGAAACTTTTTTTTGTATACGTAATAAATATATATATATTTTTATCCGATTATTGATTATTGTATTTTTGAAAGCAAAACACAGACAATTAAAAGAATTCAGGATAATTTCTAAGAAATATAGACGATTGATATTTGTGTCTCGTATAAGTTTCTGATGAAATAATAATCCCTGATATATTGGAGGCAACTGCCGAGGTAGGTCCAGTAAGTCCAATATAGACATATTGGAGGCTTGGCTGGTAAGTCCAATATATATAAACGTGTTGTATTCACGTGCAGAGATTATATCCGACAGTACACATGGCCACCATATATCAAACCAATCAGAAGAGGTGAAAGGACATTTTTTTTTATCTCTTCTCTGTTTTGACGTAGATTTACCATGAGCAACAAATATGGCCATCAGAAAACTACTAGGTCCCCTCAATGCCTTAGCGTCTTAGGGATCATGGGTTTTGCTCTCTATATGAACCCCTAACCCGCTGACCTCGGGTTGGCATGGAAGGACCAGAGGTCTTCCTTATACCAGTAACCCAACATGCCAGTTGGTTAGACTGGAACGGAAAACATCACAGCCATGTGTCACAATGTTGCGTGACCTCTGTGTTGTGGCTGGGGACTTATCCTGGCTTTTTGAGGACAGAAAGCCCCACTGTGAGTAGGGATGAGCCGAACACCCCGAGTTCGGTTCGCATTCGAATTCGAGCTTTTCAAAAGTTCGAATTCGAACTCAAACACGAACTCAATACAAGTCAATGGGACTCAAAGTTCGATTTTTAGAGTGCCCTCCAAGAGGGCATATATGCTAGATATTTGCCATGAAAGGTGTATGGAGGTCCGGGTAGTGCCCTGGGGGACAGGAAACAAGGCCAAAAAGTTTAAAAAAAATTTTTTTTAAAGGGACAGTGTGTTTTCCACCAAGTAAGGGTTAAAAATAAAAACGAAAAATTCCTTCAAATATCGTTCCTAGGAGGTCCCCATAACCTGCCCGTGAAGTGGCGGATATGTAGGATGTATAGAAACATTTAAAAACAATGTCCGGGTCCGGGTAGTGCCCTGGGGGACAGGACAAAAAGTTTTAAAAAAGACGTTTTTAACCCCTTCACTGCTGACAACGTGTGGGACACGTCCTCAGCTACTCCTGCTGTATGCTGGGGAGGACGTGTCCCACACGTCATCAGCTCTGCGGGACCCCTGGCGGAGATACTCACCTCTCTGTCCGGGGTCCCGCGGCGTTCTGACTTCAGCGTCCTCAGACGCTGAAGTCAAGCTCCTCCCGACGTAAATGGCGTCATTGCGCCATGCGCGATGACGTCATTTCCAGCCGACCCCCCGGCCAGGGCCAACACAATACTAGTGTAAGGCGGCACAGGCGGCCGCCTTACTATCTGGCTTCCTGTTAGTTTGTGGGGGCGGAATTCCCCGGCCCCAAGCGCCGCCATCTTGGTCGGCCGGGGAGACCCGGCACAGCGCTAGGGGCCGATCCACCTGACCAGCGGCACACGCGATCTCGCGAGAACGCGGCTGCGCTGGTCATGTGGTTCCCGCCCGGCAAGCGGCAAAGCTGCATCATGTCAGCGGCCGCTCGCCACCATGGAAGAGGAATGCCGGCAGAGCCTTGGGGGCCTGGGAGCAGGTGAGAGCCGGGGGCAGATATATCCATGAGCTGAGGGCAAATATATCAACATGTGATCTGGGGGCAAATATATCCATGAGTTGGGGCAAATATATATATATCTATGAGCTGGGGGCAAATATATCCATGAGTTGGGGGCAAATAAATATATATCCATGAGCTGGGGGCAAAATATATCCATGAGTTGGGGGCAAATATATCCATGAGTTGGGGGCAAATATATCCACATGTGATCTGGGGCAAATATATCCATGAGTTGAGGGCAAATATATATATATCCATGAGCTGGGGGCAAATATATCCATGAGTTGGGGGCAAATATATCCATGAGTTGGGGGCAAATATATCTATATCCATGAGCTGGGGCAAATATATCCACATGTGATCTATGGGGGCAAATATATCCATGAGTTGGGGACAAATATATCCACATGTGATCTGGGGGCAAATATACCCATATGAGCTGGGGGCAAATATTTCCATATGAGCTGGGGCAAATATCTCCATATGAGCTGGGGCAATATATACCCATGTAATCTGGGGGCAAATATATCTACATGTGATCTGGGGCAAATATATCCACATGTGAGCTGGGGGCAAATATATCCATGAGCTGGGGGCAAATATATCCACATGTGAGCTGGGGCAAATATCTCCATGAGTTGGGGGCAAATATATCCACATGTGATATGGGGGCAAATATATCCATGAGTTGGGGGCAAATATATCCACATGTGATCTGGGGGCAAATATACCCATATGAGCTGGGGCAAATATTTCCATATGAGCTGGGGCAATATATACCCATGTAATCTGGGGGCAAATATATCCATGAGCTGGGGGCAAATATATCAACATGTGATCTGGGGACAAATATATCCATGAGTTGGGGGCCAATATATCCATGAGCTGGGGGCAAATATATCCATGAGTTGGGGGCAAATATATATATATCCATGAGCTGGGGGCAAATATATCCATGAGCTGGGGGCAAATATATCCACATGTGATCTGGGGGCAAATATATCCATGACCTGGGGGCAAATATATCAATGAGTTGGGGGCAAATATATCCATGAGCTGGGGGAAAATACAGTGGCAAGAAAAAGTATGTGAACCCTTTGAGATTACGTGGAGTTTTGCATGAATTGGTCATAAAATGTGCTCTGATCTTCATTTAAGTCACAACAATTAGAAAAACACAGTCTGCTTAAAATAATACAACACAAACATATGTTTTAATGTTTTTAATGAACAGAACATGTAAACATTCACAGTGCAGGGTGGAAAAAGTAGGTGAACCCCTAGCCTAATGACTTCACCAAGAGCTAATTGGAGCCAGGAGCGAGCCAACCTTGAGTCCAATCAGTGCGATATTATTGGATGTGTTGCAGAAAGTTGTCCTGCCCTTTAAAAACACACACCAGTTTTGGGTTTACTGGTTTCAAGAAGCACTGCCTGATGTGAACCATGCCTCGCAGAAAAGAGCTCTCAGAAGACCTTCGATCAAGAATTGTTGACTTGCATGAAGCTGGAAAGGGTTACAAAAGTATCTCCAAAAGCCTTGATGTTCATGTGTCCAAGGTAAGACAGACTGTCTACAAATGGAGAATGTTCAGCACTGTTGCTACTCTCCCTAGATGTGGTCGTCCTGTAAAGATGACTGCAAGAGCACAGCGCAGAATGCTTAATAAGGTAAAGAAGAATCCTAGAGTGTCAGCTAAAGACTTACAGAAATCTCTGGCACATGCTAACATTTTTGTTGACACCTCTACAATAAGGAAAACATTAAACAGGAATGGAGTACATGAGAGGACACCACGGAGGAAGCCATTGCTGTCCAAAAAGAATATTGCAGCACGTTTGAAGTTTGCAAAAGAGCACCTGGATGTTCCACAGCACTACTGGCAAAATATTCTGTGGACAGATGAAACCAAAATTGAGTTGTTTGGAAAAAACACACAACACTATGTGTGGAGAAGAAAAAGCACAGCACACCAACATCAAAACCTCATCCCCACTGTAAAACATGGCGGAGGGAGCATCATGGTTTGGGGCTGCTTTGCTGCCTCAGGGCCTGGAGGGAATGTTGTTATTGATGGAAAAATTAATTCCAGAGCTTATCAAGACATTTTGTAGGAAGCTCCGCAGAGGATGGGGGATGCAACAGGACAATGACCCAAAGCATACAAGTAATTCAACAAAAAAATGGCTTCAACAAAACAAAATACGCCTTCTGGAGTGGCCCAGTCCTCAACCCGATTGAAATGCTGTGGCATGACCTTAAGAGAGCGATTCACAATAGACATCCCAAGAATATTGCTACACTGAAACAGTTTTGTGAAGAGGAGTGGTCCAAAATTACTCCAGATCGTTGTGCAGGTCTGATCTGCAACTACAGGAAATGTTTGGTTGAGGTAATTCCTGCCAAAGGAGGGTCAACCAGTTATTAAGTCCAAAGGTTCACATACTTTTTCCACCCTGCACTGGGAATGTTTACATGTTCTGTTCAATAAAAACATGAAAACATATAGTGTTTGTGTTGTATTATTTTAAGCAGACAGTGTTTTTCAAATTGTTTTATGAACAATTCATGCAAAACTCCACGTAATTCCAAAGGGTTCACATACTCTTTCTTGCCACTGTATATCCACATGTGAGCTGGGGGAAAATATATCCATGAGCTGGGGACAAATATATCCACATGTGATCTGGGGAAAATATACCCATATGAGTTGGGGGCAAATATACTTATATGAGCAACCCTAGTGTGTGTATATATATGTGTATATATAGAGATTATCATGGCACCTCTATCCTGATTGGCTTGACATCACACGGATGGGGGGGCACCAAAATGCACCTTCGCCTGACTGGATAAAAATGCTTGCACCGGCCCTGCCCCCGGCAATGCCGGGAGATCGCCTGGAAGGGAGGGGGGGATCCATTCAGATCCCTCCCGATAGGGAGGTCCCACAAAAAAAAGCCAGGCACCGCTTAAAAGGGGAGAGTCTCCCCTTTTAAGCGGTGCCTGGCTTTAAGGCTAAGGTCAGACTAACGCAGTATTAACTTGTGTTTAGCCGCACTAAATCACGGCCGCGCTAGCAGCAAATTACGTCCAATGCCGGGCAGCATACGGAGAACGGCCGCACAAAAGTGCGGCCGCGCAATGCAAGTGGCAAACGAACGCAATTTTTGAGAACGTCAAACCGCTAGTACTGACGTACAGAGTGCGCTGCGTCCGCCAGCGGCGTGTCTGCGTAATTAGGAGACGTCAGACGCTGCTAATGTCTGGCCAACATCGCGTCCAGACGCAAAAAGTGTTTTATTGATAGCCATACAAAATCACTGACGAAAATGTGCATTGTATGACCGCTATCGCGTATTCCGTGAAAAAATGCGTTCATTCGTTCGAACACACTTTTTCACGGACAACGCGAAAAATGCGTTGTCTCACCCTAGCCTTACCTCTTAGGCGCCCGGTCGCACTTCGGCGCCTTGCGGCACCGAAGTGCAGCCTAGCTCCGGTGAGGGCCGCCATCTTGGATGGTGGCTCCACCCCCTGTCCCCCTCACTGCCTGACGTCCTCACGCATAGCGTGATGACGTCAGATAGCCAGGGAACCCCTAGCTGCCCGGAATACCCTGGTGGAGATAGGGGGTTCATTTGAACCCCGATATCTCCAGAACCGTGGCAGCTAGGGGGTCATGGAGGGTGTCAATCGAAAGGCCTGAGCATGGCCTTTCGAATGATTCCCAACATGACCAGGTATAAAGTAGAATTTTTTTTAATTTTTTTTGTGTGTTATTTTTATTAATGCAGCAATATTGTTCACATTTCAATTATAATGTGAACAATGATGCTGCACTAATGATTTTTTTCTATGGTGTGCGTTTGCTAAAAATCACATAATTCCCCCCAAAAAATTTAATAAGTCCCCATTTCTAATTTTTGGACAAGCGCACCCCATAGAAAATATAACCGCAAATGTTTATGTGATAAAAGGTGAAAAAAACACTTTACACGCTGCAGATGATTAAAAATTAAAGTTTTATTGCATTTTTGTTATAATACACAGCCAGAAAATGACGTATACATATAAAAATGATATATTATGAATCTGCCGAGTCTGCCAGAAAGAACGATATATAATATGTCTGGGTTGTATAATAAAATGTGGCTTCAAATCGTGTTTAAACATGATGAGCGAAAGCGGTAAAAATTAGCTCAGCACATAGCGGTGAAATGCCTCAGCAGTGAAAGGGTTAAAGGAACAGTGAGTTTTCCATAAAATAAGGGTTAAAAATAAAAATTCCTTCAAATATCGTGCCTAGGAGGTCCCCATAACCTGCCCGTGAAGTGGTGGATTTGTAGGATGTATAGAAATATCGCCATCACAGCCCCACACACGACACCTAGCCACCCTTAAGGGGTTAAAATGCACAGGGACTGGCTACTATCCTGTTAGATGAGGGAATGTATTATATGTATAAAGCAAGGTATATATGACAATGGATAGTCAGAGACTCTAGGGACTCAGCTTGTACGCTTTATGACAGACATTTTCATGTTGTGTTGTGTTACTAATGCAGAAGCAGCAAGCCCTTCTTGCACCAAAACTATAGATCTAACACAATAATAATTGTATGCTCACATAGGCCCTTCGGGAGAGGTACATGACATACAGATACTGGAATATTACGTTTAAATCTAAGGAGTGTGATAAAGATTTTATTAAGCCCTTGATGACAAATGACGTAACATCTACAGTGGCAAGAAAAAGTATGTGAACCCTTTGGGATTACGTGGAGTTTTGCATGAATTGGTCATAAAATGTGCTCTGATCTTCATCTAAGTCACAACAATTTGAAAAACACAGTCTGCTTAAAATAATACAACACAAACATTATCAGGGTTATTCAGAGAGCGTGAAAAGCAGGAGAATGACTGGAGAATGGAAAATGCTAGGTCAAAATAGCCGATTTGGAAAGTGAGAATTTTTCTGGTTTGGCTATTTTGACCTAGAATTTTTCATTCTCCAGTCATTCTCCTGCTTTTCACGCTCTCTGAATAACCCTGTATATGTTTTCATGTTTTTATTGAACAGAACATGTAAACATTCACAGTGCAGGGTGGAAAAAGTATGTGAACCCCTAGCCTAATGACTTCACCAAGAGCTAATTGGAGCCAAGAGTGAGCCAACCTTGAGTCCAATCAGTGGGATATTATTGGATGTGTTGCTGAAAGCTGTCCTGCCCTTTAAAAACACACACCAGTTTTGGGTTTACAGGTTTCAAGAAGCACTGCCTGATGTGAACCATGCCTCACAGAAAAGAGCTCTCAGAAGACCTACGATCAAGAATTGTTGACTTGCATGAAGCTGGAAAGGGTTACAAAAGTATCTCCAAAAGCCTTGATGTTCATGTGTCCACGGTAAGACAGACTGTCTACAAATGGAGAAAGTTCAGCACTGTTGCTACTCTCTCTAGTCGTGGTCATCCTGTAAAGATGACTGCAAGAGCACAGCGCAGAATGCTTAATGAGGTAAAGAAGAATCCTAGAGTGTCAGCTATAGACTTACAGAAAGCTCTGGCACATGCTAACATTTTTGTTGACACATCTACAATAAGGAAAACATTAAACAAGAATGGAGTACATGGGAGGACACCACGGAGGAAGCCATTGCTGTCCAAAAAGAATATTGCAGCTCGTTTGAAGTTTGCAAAAGAGCACCTGGATGTTCCACAGCACTACTGGCAAAATATTCTGTGGACAGATGAAACCAAAATTGAATTGTTTGGAAAAAACACACAACACTATCAGAGTTATCCAAAGAGATTCGAAAAGTCACCGCACGTTCGGTGACTTTTCGTTCTCTTCAATTCGGTTCGTGTTGCCGATCCCATTTCGGTGACCCTGCGGTGTATTTAGCAAGTATCACAGGGTCCCCAAATTGCAGGGAAAAGCTACCACAAACCTGCTGAAAACTAACCGCAAAACCCGGCGAATGCACGCCGAAAACTCGCAAAAACATCTGGATTAACCCGTCGAAGACACCGGAAAAACCCGAGCAGGAGCCGATCACACGCAGCAAAGCCGCCGGAAAAAGCCGAGAAAAAGCCGACACCGCAGACAGAGGGAGGTGAATAAATTAGCAAAACAGTTTGTATGAATGTGAAAGTGAAAAGCTGTTTGCAAAGAAACTACTGAGCGAAGATATATTTCTTATCCTGTACTGCCACCTAGTGGCCATTCATAAACATTTCCATTTGTATTCAGTGAGTTTTGTGAATGAAATTTGCTGCGGTCCAGCCCCTCTGCATCATGTGACTCGCAGGGAGCCATCCAGGAAGAAGCTTGCTGCGATCACACTGCGGGGACAGCGAAGGAGCCAGGAGGAGGTGGGTAAACATCCAGCCCGAGTGCGGCTCGGGGTTACCGTTCGCAGTAGCGAAATTTAACCCCGAGTCACACTCGGGAATACCGCCAGGGAGGTTAATGCACATGAATTAAAAATGTCAAAACTCCTTGGGTTGTAAGTACAAAACAAGGAAAATTATTCACAGAGGGGTAAAAAAAAATTATATTTTATATATAAATTGTTTTGTATGTCTTACTAACCATGTCTAGCAGTTTGCAGAGCTCCTCTATTTCTTTTGACCTTTTTTTGACTTCTGAAGCATAGAGAGTTTGAATTGCATCCTTAGAATCTTCTCCAAATTGAAAGTTTGTATCCTAAAAATAAAAGGAGCAATTAAAAATAAGTCTTAAATAATAATAATTAATGTGTTAAAATATGTTGATTGCAAATCTGTCTGTAATGTGACAGCAGAATAACGGATACTAAGTAAAACGTGGTTAGATGATGCATACACTTTGAATAGAGCTCAAATCACATATTAAAAGGGACACTATGTTTCATGGGATTGACTCCACATGCCCTGCAATAGCCCTTCTCTTGTGTGGGGAAGATAGCAATGGAAGGACAGAACAGTTTAGCCTCTATGGCACAGTGGTAGCCTTATTGCTCATGTGATTATTAAATTCACCCATATATTTAATTTTAGAGATGACTGTTTTGTTTCGTTCTGAATCAAAATTTGGACAAAATTTGCCGATTCATATTTCGGACACACGTCCGATATAACTAATCGGATCCGTCCGAAACAGAACAAAACTGAAACAGAACGAAAAGGAAGGGAACAAAATACAATGAATTGATTCCGTTTTTCCGAACCAATTCATTGTATCGTTTCCCTTAGATTCTGCACCACTTCCCTGTCCATTGGCCGTGGTGCTGAATCTGTTGTATTCAACACCACTGGCCATAGACAGCACCATGGTGCTGTTTGGTGCAGTTCGGTGGCAGTGAAATTCCCCATAGAGAAGTAATGGTTGATCTATTCAGATAACGCCAAACAGCAGTGAAATGTCAGTGAAATGCCCTGATTTACAGTGGTTCATTCGACAGGTTTAAACAGGTGAATCCCATAGGTATCAATGTAAAAAATATTACCCATTTCTATTAAATATTTATTCAACTGTTTATTCTTTTCAATTGCAGCAGTAAATCTCTATTTTTTTGTATTTTTTTAGGTATGTTTCAGGATTTTTTTGTGAAAATTTTGGATTCCTAATTATTTTAAAACTTTTTTGCTTTGCCAAAAACACAGCATTTTTTATTTGCTTATTTCACTCTGGCTGCGTTCGGTGGGGCTGTCTGTGGTGATGAAACCTATTCTGCTGTCCTTGGTGCTGATTAGGTTTCAGCACCGAGGACAGGGGGATTAGGAATCTTTTTTTTACCCTAATCTAAGTAATTAATTCATCCGTTTCACATTCTGAAATAACTAATAAAAACGAAATAACTAATAAAACGATCCAAAATCTGAATTACTAATAAAAACAAAATAACAAATGGATCCGAAATACGAAATACCGATCGTCCGAAATAACGAATCAATCCAAAATATGAATCACGGAAACATAATGAACGCACCGAAATGAATTGAAAATCCTACTGGTTCGATCCGAAACCAAACTAATTTTTTGGTTGTACAACTGTTTATTTAATTTAATCTCACACCATGATTTCTTCATATCTTTATATTTATTTATTTATTCCTTTACTCTTGTGTATAAAATACTTTTGTTTGGCACTCTGTTTTTCAGAACTTGCAATAAACTTTGAATTATAAAACAGAAATAAAGGGACACTACCACTTCATAAGCTGTAAATAGATTACTTGTGCCTTACAAATAAAACCACTTTATAAAACACATGCTGCTGTTAAATTTCATTTGTTTGAAGTAACTGCATGTAAAAAGGAAAAACAAGTTAGGTTTTTATTTCCTGTTACCATTTTGTGGATTTTTCACAAGATGCTACAGTTACCAAAAGCTGCTGCTTTGCTTTCACGGTATATAACAGTAAGGCTAGGGTCAGACTAACGCATTTTTCACGTTGTCCGTGAAAATGTGCGTTCGAAGAATGGACGTATTTTTTCACGGAATACGCAATAGCGGTCATACGATGCGCAGTTTCATCCGTGATTTTGTACGGATCATCAATAAAACACTTTTTGCATCTGGACGTTATGTTGGCCGGACATTAGCAGGGTCTGATGTCTCCAATTCACGCACACACGCCGCTAGCGGACGCAGCGCACTCTGTACGTCAGTACTAGTGGTTTAACGTTCTCGAAAAAATGCGTTCATTTTCCACTTGCGTTGCGCAGCCGGACTTTTGTGCGACCGTACTTCGTATATTGGCCGTCATTGCCCGGCATCTGCTGCTAGTGCGGCCGTGATTAAGTGCGCCAGAACGCGCGTTCGCACTGCCTCAGTCTGACCCTAGCCTAAGTGAGGTGAAGGAGTGAATGTATAGATAAGGCCGCAGGGGCTATTGTGTTCCATAGGCTACTTGAGATAAGAGATGGCAGCTGAATGGTGACACTACAGGAGACACTACTGGTGTACCTGCGGGTGCAGCTTTTTCACGTTAGCGTCCCCATTTTAGCATTAAGTTTGTAATTTAGCCCTTATTTTTTTAATAATTTTATAATTTATTTATCTATAAAGGATTTTAGCAAGAAGGATACATTGAGATTTCTCTAATTTTCAAGTATGTCCTGGGTTCAAGAACATTGAAATGTTACAGTAGTTATAGAAATACAAAGTAATAAAATGCAAGATATTAAAAACAAAACACAAATATACAGATTAACACTGAAAATAAATATGTAAGAAATATACTCACTATCAGAGTTATTCAGAGAAAGGTGAAAACCAGGAGAACTGGCAGGAGAAGAGAACAATCTAGACCAAATAGCCGATTTGGAAATTAATATAAATGGGAGAATTTTTCTGGTTTGGCTTTGTAGCGCCGAGCGCACTGAGTGCGCTCAGCGAGGTGGCCAGACGGGCATCGAGTGGAATGAACGTCCACTCTCATGGACGTTCCTTCCGCACTCCAATGACGCTCGTCTAAACCTAGCCTAAACCTGACAAGCCTTGAGCTTGATCAAGACCCTTTGTAATTGTGCCTTTTGCGCCATGTTTATTCTTATTTAATTGTTCATTTTTATTGTAGAACATATCATGTATCAAGGAAAATTCCTTTGTAAGATCCTTGAGTGACACACTGAGTGAGATGTGTTACATATCTATCCTGTATTGTGTAACTGTCACTTATTGTATCCAATGTAGTGACACATTGTCTAAGGTTATTAAGGTTGTTATAAATCTGTGAGCTTATTTTCTATTTTGATATTGGTCACATTGTACATTGTCCAAATGCTGCCTTTTTTAATAACTTTTTCTTGCTTTGACTTGTTAAAGTTATTGGAGCGTTCATCTAGGTTTAACATAAATGCATACCAACACACAACTCCTCTTACACACACACACAACTACCTTGTACACACACACAAAATTACTACATACTTACACAATCACACACACAATTACTCTGTACACACACACACAAAACTACTCAATACATATATAAATATACACAACTTCTCTGTGCATACATACACCTAGTCCGTACATACACACACACAACTACTCCAATGCTGCATACATATACACCCACACGTTCTGCCACAACTCTATTAGCTGGCAAGCTTCTCTGTGCACTTCTCACCTGCTTATGGATAATGTCTATGTAGTGCTGCAGCCCTCCTACACACAGATGAACAGGCTGACAGTTTATCCACACAATACCTTTTCAGGATATGCAAGGAACATCAGCGAATAGTGCTCAGGGTCCTTCTTCCACGCCTGTACAAAATCACTTTTAAGCAGGATTTCCTTAACTTCTCTTTCTGCGATTTTAAAAGCAAAATCGCTCATGATGAATATAGCATCCACCTGCAAAGTAAAAAAAGTTATGACATGTTTTTGGGATACTCAAATACCTCATTTATAAATACGTACACAAATTGGTTGAATTTTCCTATTTCATAACAGAAAGTTTTAATTTTAATAAGGACTCAGAGGCGAGTATTTGGCTTCTCTTTCTTTAAATCTCCTCTCAGCAGCAAAGAAGTAGTTAACATAATAATAAAAAAACAGACTTCCCCACAACAGGGAATACGCCACGCCAAGCTAGCCCAACTGATAACAGCACCAACTGAGGAAGCAATTTTTATGTGTTTTGGTGTATTGTATGTTGATCTTAAAATAAATTATTAGTTTTTTAAACCTTTAAACTCTGTTCCTGATTTAACTGTCCAGCGGAGGAGGTGACCGAGGTTGAGGGGAGATCCGGTGCTCCAGCACATTCACTGTTTGCCTACATATTTGGTGTCTGGTGGCCATGACTTATTATGTTTATTTTATTTTGCTGCCATCACTTATCTCGGGTAGCTTGGTTCACAATAGTCCCCTGCTTCATTCTTTTTCTAAAAATTCCTTCCTCCACTCCACTGACTGTTAAATACTGTAGAAGCTAAACCACAGCAGTAAAACTTTTGCACAGATTTTGGTAAATGTTGCACCCTGGGAAAAAAAATCACAAAATGGAAATGGGAGATAAAAAAAACTAACTTTATTTTCCTTTTTACATGAAATTACTTCATACAAGGAAAAAAGCAGCAATTTATAATTTGGTTTTATTTTGTAATACACAAGTTACAGCTTATGTAAGTAGTAGTGTCCCTTTAACAGCAAAGTTTGATGTCTGTTCACAGCACCGTGCCCCTTCCAAGCTTGTTTATTACTCTGTTGCAACTTCCTGTTCAATAATAACTTTATGAATGCAACAATAGTGATAACAAAGCATATACTGTCAAGACATTAACAAACACTGCCATCTAGTAACGGATAGTTGTTGTGTATAAGAATATGAACATTGCATTTTAATACCTACCGTATTCAAAGCCGTTTGTATGAAATCCATCGCCAGTGGGTCTGAATCATCTGTTCCCGGCATCTCTAATATTTCTTTTCCACCGTATAATATTTTACTGGGTATATACAGGATAATTTCTTTGACTGCTGCAACTCTGTGTTTCCAAGCTAGGTTTTCACTGCTGTTATCATCCTGACCACTTGTTAAGTGTCTGAGAACAGCCTGGAAAATTAAGCAGACCATGTTATAAAAATCGAATTGACACAGTGTTACGTTATATTTTTTTCTTCCCCAGCAGATATTGTATCCTAGCTTAACCCTACAAACCAGTGGCATAGCATGGGGGGGTGGCCTCGGGGGCGATCGCCCCAGGCACAAAATTTCAAAAGAAGTTTGAACCACTAATATTTTCCAGCAGGGATCCGCAAGGTGTCCACTCATGGACACTGGTGTCCGCGAGAGGCCCTTGCACAGGTTGCCCCCAGTTTTGCGGCGCCGGTGGTGACTTAGCACTCAGCATCCGGAAGGGAGGACCAGGACAGAAAATTCTGATCCTGTCCTGACTCCTCCTTAACGCTGACATGATTCACGTGAAGCAGCTCAGCATTATTCAACGGAATGCCCTGTACCACGTTTGTCAGCCCCCTTGAAGCCCTGTGCCAGCCCCCCACCGCTGGCAGTCCTGCAGCCACTGAACAGGAAGGAGGGAGGGAGGCGCCTGTCCTGCATCACATTTAAAATCCAGTCCCCACTAAGCCCCATGGACAGCACCCCCCAGGCCACCAGCAACTCCACGCAGGTAGGCGACACTGTATGACACCAGAGCAGTATGACCAACACACAGTGAGAGGGGACTGGGGGTACAAGGGGAGGGTGACTGGAGGTTCAGGGAGAGAATGGCTGGGGATATTGAGAGAGAGTGAATGGGGTACTTGGATAGAGAGAGTGACTGGGGGATACTGGTAGAGAGTGACTGGAGGTTTGGGAAGAGAATGACTGGGGTACTGGGAGAAAGTGGGGGTACTTGGAGAGAGAAAGAGTAACTGGGGTACTGGGAGAGAAAGAGTGACTGGGGTACTGGGAGAGAAAGAGTGACTTGGGTACTGGGAGAGAAAGAGTGACTGGCGGTTCTTGAAGTGAGAGAGTGACTGGGGGTACTGGGAGAGAGTGACTGGAGGTACTGGGAGAAAGTGGGGGTACTGGGAGAGAGAGTGAGTGACTGGGGGTACTGGGAGAGAGTGACTGGGGTACTGGGAGAGAGAATGAGTGACTGGGGGTACTTTGAGGGAGAGAGTGACTGGGGTACTGGGAGAGTGAGAGTGTGGAACTATGCTAGGGTATACTGGGACAGGGTGACTGGTAGCAGTGGCGTAGCGTGGGGGAACATGTGTGTTTCATTTTTTTATTATTTCAGTATTTTTTTAATATACAATACATGTGCTTATGGGGGTAAGCGTGACAATACTGGTGGAAGGGAATCATGGTGTGTAACCGTGTCCACAGGTTGGGGGGGCGCTCAATTCTTGTCTTGCCCCGGTCGCCGACAACCAACGCTACGCCACTGCTACAAACCCAACCTCATGCAGCTGCATTCTAGATTATAGCAGGGGGTTATCCAAGTGTCCCTTTCATACATTCTTTCAGGATTTACTAGCAGGATTTACACTTTTGTAGTACAAATGGTTAATTGTCAAAATAAATTACATATTTTCAGCAAACATAACCGCTGGGGGAAAGTAAATGCCGCAAATTTTACTTAAATTGTAATCAATATTTATTTATTTATTTATAAAAGGATTTTAGCAGGAAGGCTACATTGAGATTTCTCTCGTTTTCAAGTATGTCCTGAGTTCAAGAACATTGAATTGTTACAGTTGTTAAACAATCATCTGTTACATTTCAGAAGACGATATGTGTATTGTGTATATTCTTACAAGTTCTTCTCTATGTCTGTTACCTGCATTGATAGTCGGTCCACAGCAAGTTCTGTTCCTTTTCCAACATACAGCTCTGTTAAACCCACAAATGTTGTAACAGCTTCGGAAAGAGCAATATCTTCATAGGTCTTAAACTGGCAAAGAAAATCCTAAACGAATTTAATAATAAAAAAAAATAATAAGTGTAATTACATTTTGCTATGATTTAGATTTCATATTTAAAGTGGCTCTTTTAGCTCAAATAATCCAAACCTCATTATATATTATTAGAAATGCACTAGAAGTAAAGCTGGCCAATTCCGGAAAAGTATAAAACTCTTATAAAACATTTCTATTTATTCCTGGGTATGATGGGTCCAGAGCAGCAATCTTGCATAGGCCAGTTAGGCCTGGGACTAGGGCAGCAGCAGCATTTTGTTTATATTTATATATTTGAGGTGTGCAGGTGTATAAACATACAGGGTTA
This sequence comes from Leptobrachium leishanense, assembly GCA_009667805.1. NCBI lineage: Eukaryota > Metazoa > Chordata > Amphibia > Anura > Megophryidae > Leptobrachium > Leptobrachium leishanense. The sequence continues at coordinate 493,125,564 of CM019063.1, forward strand.
TTCAAAGTGATCTGAATTGCTGGGAGAAAGGTAACCGAATGCTGAAATTCAGCGGTTACCTTTCCTGGCCATACGGCTATTCAGAGAGCAGGCATTTCGCCAAATCCTGGCGAATTGCCTGCACATACGGTACCTGTTCGGTGCCTGTTCGAGGGCAGTGAATTCCCCATAAAGAAGCAATGCTTCGTCTATTCAGAGAACAAAAACCAGCAGTGAAAAGTTGCGGAAATGCTCTGCTGTTCTGTGGTTTCTTTCGACAGGTTTATTCAGGCGAATCAGGCTTCAATGTTAAAAATATTCCCGTTTTAATTCAATATCTAATAAACCGTTGATTATAATATTCTGCAGTAAAAAGTCTCTTTATTTATAATTTTTTTATGATCTTTTAGGCATTTTTCGGGATTTTTTTGAAAAAAAAATTCCCGATATTTTTTTTTAACCTTTTTTCTTTTTTCTGTAACAGCCCTTTTTATTATCATTCATTGGATCTTATATGTAAATTTCAGACATTTTCGTTCTGTTGTTTCTTTGCAAACAGACTTTCATTTTTCAAACATTCAAGCATACTGTTCTTTTTTTTTTCTTACTCCATTCGTCTGCGGTGTCGGCTTTTTTCGGTGGCTGCTCTGCGCTGTGATCGGCGGCTGCTCGGATTTCTCCGGTGTGTTTGGCGGGGTTAATCCAGATGTTTTTGCGGCTTTCGGTGTGCATTCGCTAGGTTTTGCGGTGAGGGTTCGTCGGGTATGCGGCAGCTTTTTCCTGCACTTCAACAGCCCTGTGGTGCTTGCTGAATACATCGCAGGGTCACCGAAATGGGATCGCCAAATCGCACCGAATAGAAGAGAACCAAAAGTCATCGAACGTGCGGTGACTTTTCGATTCTCTTTGAATAACCCTGATAGTTACAAAACTATAGAACTCCCAGCAACAAGTCTATAAACTAAAATAAACGTTATTTTTTAATCATTTGGTGCAAGTAAGAAATGTCGCTTTTCTTATAAATTACATTATTATTGACATAAATAGCTGTGAACGGATGTGAATATATTTTCTTAATCTCCGGATTATGTTCATGTTCCTATTTTATATTTGGGAGGGGGCAAACATTTTTTTTTAACGTATATAAAAATCCAAATACTTACCTCTGGTCCCACAGCGTAAAGAATAGCGCCTCCTCTTTCCACTTGCAGAAGGAAACCTGCACAAATAGTTCTCAGAATCCATCCACTAGCCCTATGTAATTGCGTAGATGTGGACTCCTACTGACCAGTGGCAACAGATAGTGCAGCTAGAAACTGATCCATTATATCGAGTTGCTAAAATTCACTTGTAATCGATCAAGTACTAGAGAGTTGCCAAGGGTTAACATATCATGTTGAATTTGTCTATTACGGACTCAGCTGGGACAGCTGGAATAGGGCCCCCATTTTTTTAAAAAAGCTGTCATTTTTATTCTGTAATAGATCTTTTTAGTCTAATTATGTAGACACATTTTAAATACATTTTTATTGTTTTAAACACCTATTAGGAGAATAGGAGAGCTCTGTTTTTTTTTCAGTTTGGTAGAATTCGCCATTGCCATTTCGGCGTAGATCGGCGGTTATCGTGCACTTCAGTGGCTTTCACCAACTCTTAGGCTAGGGTCAGACGAGCGTGATTTCTACGGACTGTACGTCCTTGCACACGGACGTACGTCAGTACGGAAGACGCAGTAGTGGCCACACAGTCCGTTTATTCACTGACGTTTATTTTTTGACGGATGTAGGAGGAAAAATAAATTAAAAAGCAAAACCATTTTGTCCGTGAAAAATGCTGGACGTATAAATGCAGTCCGTCTGACCACGTTCCATCACTCACACACAAAGCTATGCAGACGTTGCGGGCGCAGCGCACTTTGTGCGGCCGTTCTAGGAGATGTACGTTCTTGCCTGCCTTGCGTCCGCGGGCCACGGCCGTTGTGCGTCCGCAGTTCAGTGCGGTCGTACTTCGTGTGTGGGGCTCCGATGGGCTTTCTGTCATGCTATCACGGACGTACTTTTAGGCGCAATCACGGACGTGAACACTACGCTCGTCTGACCCCAGCCTAATACCTGCTTCTGTGACTTCAAATTCATCAAAATACAAAGACCAATCGCTAAATAGTGAACTCACCGTATTTCTGTCTAATTGGAATCACCAAAGTACGGTGAAACCCAAAGCACTGAAATTATGTGCAATTTTGGTGCTTTGTGGATAGACCCTTAAGTGATTTCTCACCTCATTTATATCAGAGGCCGCATAATCTGTTAGAAGACCAAATCTCGTCTTCAAGCACTCGCAGGACTTATTTTTAACTGCTTTGTTTATTCCACATGTTACAGCATCTGCAACAAAAATTTAATTCACTTGTGAAGAGTCAGATACAATGAAATAAACGAGATAGACTTTCCATTCAAATAGCAGAGACATTTAAAAGAACGGAACCCCCAAATCCACTTCTCTTCATGGTGAACAGTATCCCTGTAGTAAAGCATTAAATAATTGGGCCAGTAAGGGCCTATTATCTTTAGGTTTTATTTTTATTTTAAAAAAGCTGTACAGTTATGTTTGTGAGTTAAAGGGACGCTACCACTTACAAAAGCTGTAACTATATTACTTGTGCATTACAAACAAAACCACTTTATAAAACACATTCTCCTGGTTTTTTTTTCTTTGTTTGAAGTAATTGCAAGTAAAAAGGAAAAATAAAGTTAGGGTATTTTATCTGACATTTCCATTTCATGGATTTTACCCATGATGCAACATTTACCAAAATCTGCACAAAGGTTTTACTTTTTTGCTGTGATTTATTAAGTCTACAGTATTTAATAGTTAACTCTTTCACTGCTGAGCCATTTCACCTCCGTGTGCTGAGCTAATTTTTACGGTTTTTGCTCATCATGTTTAAATGCAATTTGAAGTCACGTTTTATTATACGACCCAGACAAATAATATATCTTCTTATTTTTGGCAGACTCGGCAGATTCATAATATATCATTATTATATGTATACGTCATGTCCTGTCAGAATGCTATAACATAAAATGTAAAATAATTTGACTTTCCAATCAACTACAGCGTGTAAAATGATTTGTTCATGTGAACAATAATGCTGCATTAATAAAGATAGAACAGGATTTTTTTATTATTATTTTTTTTTCTTTACTTATAACATGGTAAGATTTGGTATCATTGGAAAGGCCATGCTCTGGTCTTTCAAAGGATACCAAACATTAAGTCCTAGCTGCCACGGATCGGTATATACGGGGGTCATTGGACCCCCCTATCTCCACCATAGATGGCAGCTAGGGGTTAACTCCCGAACTGACGTCATCACATCCATGAGTGATGACGTCAGTAGTGGGGGGAGATCCTGGAGGCATGACCAACATCAAAGATGTCGGCCACCTCTGGCAGAGGACCGCGATCCGTTGCCAAATCGCGGTCCAGCCACTAAGGGGTTAAAGGCAGGCACTGCCGGAAAGTGCACCCTTCCAAGTGGTGCCTGCCTTTTTTTCACTGCCTCTTATCGATGGGGAGGGAGAGAGGTCTAAATGACCTCCTCCCTCCCCTTCAGGTATTTTCCCTGCTCTGGTGGACGGGTGTCTGAAATAGACATAATTTTAACCAGCGCGATGACGGTATTGCGCCGGCTGGGGTTCCGGAGGCTGGGCTGATATCCAAGATGTCAGCCTGCATCGAGAAACCGCAGCGATCAGCTGATATACCGGCCGATCGCTGCTGCTAAGACAGGACTCGCTCAGCGCGTCCATAGCACAAAAATTCCATTTGGAAGGACACACTGAGTGCGTCCATGGCAGTGAATCAGTTAAGAAGGTGAAGGAGAGAATTTTTAGATAAGGCAGTGAGAGGCTATTGTTTTCCAGGCTACCTGAGAAAGAAATGCCAGCTGAACGCAATAAGAAGTCTTTTAAGCTCCCTGTCTTTTCTACCCCCTGGTGATGTCCTTTGAATACATCCCACACAATACCAAGATGTGAGTTGGCTGCTTGACCAATAGACTCCATTCTATAGCCAAAGCCACAAAGTGAGCAGCAAGAGATGTAAAGATACTGTAGGGGTTATTCAAAGAGATCCGAATAGCTGCAGAAAGGTAACTGAACGCTGAAAATCAGCGTTCGGTTACCTTTCTTGGCCATTCGGCTATCCAGAGAGCAGGCAGTTCGCCAAATCCTGGCGAATTGCCTGCACATGCGGTGCCTGTTCGAGGGCAGTGAAATCCCCATAGCTTCGTCTATTCAGAGAACAAAAACCAGCAGTGAAAAGTTGCCGAAATGCCCTGCCATTCGGTGGTTTCATTCGACAGGCTTATTCAGATGAATCCCATAGGCTTCAATGTTAAAAATATTCCCGTTTTAATTCAATAACTAATAAACCGTTGATTATAATATTCTGCAGTAAAAAGTCTCCTTATATATAGATTTTTTAGGATCATTTATGCATTTTTCTGGATTTTTTTACAAACATTCTTTTTCGGGTTTTTTTTTTAATTGTTTTTGCATTTTTCTGTAACAGCCCTTTTTATTATCATTCATTGGATCTTATATGTAAATTCAGACATTTTCGCTCAGTAGTTTCTTTGCAAACAGCGTTTCACTTTTCAAATATTTAAGCAAACTGGTTTTCTTCTTTTTCCACTCCATTCGTCTGCGGTGCCGGGTTTTTCCGGCAACTGCTCTGCGCTGTGATCGGCTTCTCCTCGGGTTTCTCCGGTGTGTTCGACGCAGTTAATCCAGATGTTTTTTTGCGGGTTTTGGTGAGCCTTCGCCGGGTTTTTTAGTGAGTTTTGGGCGGGTTTGCGGCGACTTTTCCTTGCATTACGGTGTCCCTGTGGTGCTTGCTGAATACACTGCAGGGTCGCCGAAATGGGATCGCCAAATCGTGCCGAATTGAAGAAAACGAAAAGTCACCGAACGTGCGATGACTTTTTGATTCTCTTTGAAAAACCCTGTGTGTGTGTGGGGGGGGGCAGCTTACAACACAAAAGATCACACAGTGGATCCACCCGGTAACACAAACTGAGTAAAATATTTGCTTAACTAAATAAACAAGAGAAAAACAAAGCACATGTAAGATATCAGCAACATAAAATAAACACAATAAGGACATTTCGTTTTTTGGTGGTAGTGGCCCGTTATGTAAACCTACATTTTTGGTCACTCATTCAAGTTGCTTTGGTTCATTTACCTTTTTTAAGCAGTGATACCAACTCAAATAGCTGTTCTTGCAGTTCTTCAGCTTCAAAATATTCCACTTTTAACTGATAGACCGTCCCATACCTCAGATGTATAATACATTTCGTGGTCGATTCATAACTCTTCTCCAGACCTTTCCTGAAATAAGAAAACATTGTAAATAGTCCAAAAAAAAATTATTGCAATAAAAATTTAGAGAGTAATTCCTTTCTTTATACAAACGAATCACTGGAGGTGTTATTTCTTAGTTATCACATGATCACCATGATCAGCGCTTTATAAATAATGAATAATAATAATAATAATCAGCAAAGAGAATCTCATTGCCTCACTCACTTTATTAACACTCCCTGGCCTAAACAATATTTATTGCATCTATTTCTATGTTTCTATTGCTTGGTTGTGTAGGGAGAAGTATTAGCAGTAGGAAAAGGGAAGTGCTCATGCCACTGTACAGAGCACTGGTGAGACCTCACTTGGAGTACTGTGTGCAGTACTGGAGACCATATCTCCAGAAGGATATAGACATCTTAGAGAGAGTTCAGAGAAGGGCTACTAAAATGGTGTACGGCTTGAAGGAGAAAAGTTACCAGGAAAGGCTTAAGGATCTTAACATGTACAGCTTGGAAAAAAGACGAGACAGAGGAGATATGATAGAAACATTTAAATACGTAAAGGGAATCCACAAGGTAGAGGAAGGGAGTATATTTAAAAGGAAACAAAGTAGCAAAACAAGAGGACATAGTCTTAGATTAGAGGGGCAAAGGTTTAAAAGTAACATCAGAAAGCATTATTTTACTGAGCGGGTGGTGGATACATGGAACAGTCTTCCAGTTGAAGTGGTAGAGGCCAAAACAGTAATTGAATTTAAGCAAGCATGGGATAGGCATAAGGCTATCCTAAACAAAAGATAAATCCAGGTTAAGTATCCATGTAATTGGGCAGACTAGATGAGCCGAAAGGTTCTTATCTGCCGACATCTTTCTATGTTTCTATGTTTCTATGCATCTAGGCTGCTAACAAGTCATTCGTATGATAGGGGCATTGTAGAGTGCACCTATCGTTACAAAAAAAGGATGTGCAATTTTATAGTTTCATCTATAGAGGAGTCTCCTTCTACAGACCCTCAACTCTCTGGGTCTCGGTGACACTGCACTTGCTTGGGTTGACTCCTATTTATCCAACAGGTCCTTCTGTGTGTCCTTTGCTGGTAACTCCTCCTCTTCATTGCCTCTATCTGTTGGTGTACCTCAAGGCTCTGTCCTTGGTCCTCTGCTCTTTTCCATCTACACCTCCTCCCTGGGCAAAATCATCAACAGCTTTGGCTTTAATTACCACCTCTACGCTGATGACACTCAGATCTACCTCTCTACCCCTGATCTCTCTCCCCCTGTCCTTTCAAAAGTCAGTGACTGTTTATCTGGCATCTCCTCCTGGATGGCCTCCCACCACCTAAAGATCAACATGTCAAAGACTGAGCTCCTACTTATTCCTCCCTCTAATGCCTCCCCACCTCCTGACTTCTCTATCACGGTGGAGGGTATCACCATCTCCCCATCAAACCAAGTTCGCTGTCTTGGAGTTACACTGGACTCTGCTCTTTCCTTCATCCCCCACATCAAGTCTCTTTCCTCCTCCTGCCGATACCAACTGCGTAATATTTCCAGAATTCGGCCATTTCTTACCGCTGTCACCACAAAACAACTCATACACGCCCTGGTAATCTCCCGACTCGACTATTGCAATAATCTCTTATCTGGCCTCCCTCTGTCCCGCCTCTCCCCCCTACAATCCATCCTGAACGCCTCCGCCAGGCTAATTCACCTCACCCGCCGCTCTGTCTCTGCCGCTCCCCTCTGCGAGTCCCTTCACTGGCTCCCCATCCACTGCAGAATTAAGTTCAAAATCCTTATCCTTACCTACAAAACCCTCACTAACTCAGCGCCCCACTACCTGTCCTCACTAATCACCAAATACACCCCAGCCCGCTCCCTAAGGTCAAACAGTGACCTGCGCCTAGCTTCTCCCCGCATCACCTCTTCCATGATAGACTGCAGGATTTCTCACGCGCAGCCCCCACTCTCTGGAACGCTCTCCCTCGTGCTGTCAGACTTTCCCCTAACTTCTCTTCCTTCAAACGCTCCCTGAAAACATTCCTATTTAGGGAAGCCTACCACCCAACTCACTGACACAACCATCAATCACTCTCACCTTACAGTCCTCTCCTCCTGTTTCCAACCCCAACCCTCCTAGATTGTGAGTTCCTACGGGAATAGGGCCCTCATCTCCTCCTGTACTGTTTGTCAAATGTTGTTCAATGTATTGTAACCCTGTCTGTACTGTGCTTATTGTACAGCGCTGCGGAATATGCTGGCGCTTTATAAATAAATAATAATAATAATAATAATAATAAGGAGTTGGTGCTCGAATTATAGCATCATTGTGCCTGGATGCATGCTGAACAGCAATAATACAATACCATACAGAGCGCATGATAGCGCAGAGAGAGGCATACACAGTACACTAGTGTTTCTAGATAAGCAATTTTGGCTTCCTGTGCAGTTCTTTGTTTAAGACTTAGCTAATTTTACTAAAAAAATATAAAATTTTTGTTTATTTACATTTCATATTTTTTTCAGTTGCTTTCCAGCCACGACCCCTATTCCAATTCGACCCTAAATGTTGGTGTGAAGCCCTGTAAATATTCTCGGTCAACATGCAAACATGCCTGACATTTATTTATTTATAAAGGATTTTACCAGGAAGAATACATTGAGATTTCTTTCGTTTTCAAGTATGTCCTGGGTTCAAGAACATTGAGTGGTTACAGAAATACAAAATAGTAAAATGCAAGATATTAACACAAAAGCAAATATACAGATTAACAGAAAAATAAATATTTAGGAAATAAAGTCATTATGTTACATGTTTACAGGTGCATTCCGTATTGAGGTATGTTAATAGGGAACTCTTAACCGACTTAAGACAGGGGGAAGATTTGATGGTGTCTGGGAGGTTATTCCATAATTGTGGTGTTCTATAGGAAAATGAGGACCGAGCCACTGTCTTTTTGTATTGTGGTATTGCAAGTAAGGTGCAGGTCCTGGATCGGAGGTTATAGGATGAGGGAACTGCTGGGGCAATGAGCCTAGTCATGTAGGGTGGTAGCTTCCCAGAAAAGCTCTTAAACACCAGGTTGGAAAGGTGACGGATGCGTCTAGATTCCAGCTATGGCCAGTTTAGTTCTTTTAACATATCACAATGGTGGGTCATGTAGTTACATTGTAGCACAAAGCGGCAGAATGAGAGTTTTTCGATGTGGGGGCCAAAAGATAGATTTGGGTCTAACCACATACCTAGATATTTGAGAGAAGTGACTACTCAGCGTGCCATTTGATTTTGTCCCCACACATAGATGGGGTGTTTGCAATTTGTGTAGTTTAGGTGCGGTTCCAAAGAGCATTGTAACAGTTTTGTCAGCATTTAGAAAAAGTTTACATTCCAAGTTGAGTGGTAACTTTAGCTACTGCTTGACTTTTATAGGTCCATAGTTTATTTTAACCCCTTCACTACCGAGATCGAGATATCTCGGGCTTCAAATGCACCATCTTGTGCCCCAATATCCAGATATTGCAACCTGCAGCCCAAGAGCAAATTAAATTTGTTGTAAACTAATTTTGTTTGCTTTTGGGCTGTAGAAGGTGCCCCAAATGTTTTAGCCCTGTGAGTCTTTTCCCATGACACCTCACTTGACCTTCTAGCTGCTATTGTTCCAGAGATTCAGGGGTCCAAATGACAGCTGTATCTCTTCCATAGGCAATCACTTGCCCGGCAAGGGGAGGTCCCATTTCTGATGTCATATTGCACACACGCAATGATGTCAGTGGGTGGGGGGAGGTCCAATGACGTGGACTGGCTTTACAAATTCAGATCATCCAGGGATTCCCCCTAGAGTCCCCACTGGTAAGTAATGATGTGTGGGGGATGTCCTCTGCATGTTGCTGTGCAAAACTAGGACGTCCCCTATATGTCCTCTTCAGCCAAGGGGTTAAACTTGTAGCGTGTGTTGCAGGTACTTCTCAGCCCTTCTGTGGCCTTGTGTCTCCCACTGCAGCTTAATAGGGACACATACAGCCTGTCAGCCAGCAGCTGCACGGAAATCCCCCTCCCTCCCCTGTCTCCTCATTGGCAGGAGAAGCTGATGAATACAGCGAGAACAGCAAGGAATTCTGGAACATGTAGTCCTCCCCAACATACGGTAGACAGCTCTCTATAATCCCTAAAGGGGGAGACTACACATCCCAGTAGCCCAGAGGCAAAGGAGATCTTACACAGTGACTGCCCGCCCCTTCCAGAGACAGGAGGATGAGCACATGCCTGTGGATGTGAGAAGAGGAGCCAGGCCCAGGAGCTTCCCTGACACCCTGTAAAAGCTGGATCTGGAGAGAGGCAGCTACAAGGTCATTGACAGTAGGGATGAGCCGAACACCCCCAAGTTCGGTTCGCAGTCGAACTCGAACTTTTCAAATGTTCGGATTCGAACTCCAACTCAATACAACTAAATGGGGCTGAAAATTCGATTTTTAGAGTGCCCTCCAAGAGGGCATAAAAGCTAGGTATTTGCCATAAAAGGTGTATGGGGGTCCGGGTAGTGCTCTGGGGGACAGGAAACAAGGACAAAAAGTAAAAAAAAAGTTTTTAAAGGGACAGTGTGTTTTCCATTAAATAAGGGTTAAAAATAAAAACAAAAAATTCCTTCAAATATCGTGCCTAGGAGGTCCCAATAACCTGCCTGTGAAGTGGCGGATTTCTAGGATGTATAGAAATATGTAAAAACCCATAAAATGACATTTTAAATGACGGTAAATGCTTTTCCTTTAATCTATCCATAAACAACTGCTTGGGGCGGCAGTCTGTATGAAAAGAGGAGACATTTTCGGACACGCAGAAAATGTTTAGTGATTTTTTGGCTAAATTGTGGTGAAACTTATGCAGGCTTTGGATGAAAGTAATAATAGATGCTGTAAAATTGGGCCTTTAGCGTCGGCAACAGTGCCATCACACAGTAACCCCTCTGAGGATATGAATCTGATACAGGCGTCAGTGGCAGTGCACCCAAATATTGTGCCTTTGGTGCCAGGCCAGCAAGTACCATCATACAGTAACCCCTCTTTAGTATTGTGGAAGAATGCAGGGGTGGACCTTGCGGTCCTATATTAAAAAGATATGAATCTGTTAATGGGCGTCAGTGCACCCAGATATTGTGCTTTTGGTGCCAGACTGCCGGGTAAGCAAGTACCATCATACAGTAACCCCTCTCTAGTATTGTGGAAGAATGCAGGGGTGGACCTTGCGGTCCTATATTAAAAAGATATGAATCTGTTAATGGGCGTCAGTGCACCCAGATATTGTGCTTTTGGTGCCAGACTGCCGGGTAAGCAAGTACCATCATACAGTAACCCCTCTCTAGTATTGTGGAAGAATGCAGGGGTGGACCTTGCGGTCCTATATTAAAAAGATATGCATCTGGTAAAGACGTCAGTGCACCCAGATATTGTGCCTTTGGTGCCAGACTGCCAGGCCAGCAAGTACCATCATACAGTAACCCCTCTGTAGTATTGTGGAAGAATGCAGGGGTGGACCTTGCGGTCCTATATTAAAAAGATATGAATCTGGTAATGGGTGTCAGTGCACCAAAATATTGTGCCTTTGGTGACAGGCCAGCAAGTACCATCATACAGTAACCCCTCTGTAGTGTTGTGGAAGAATGCAGGGGTGGACCTTGCGGTCCTATATTAAAAAGATATGAATCTGGTAAAGGTGTCAGTGCACCCAGATATTGTGCCTTTGGTGCCAGACTGCCAGGCCAGCAAGTACCATCATACAGTAACCCCTCTGTAGTATTGTGGAAGAGTGCAGGGTTGGACCCTGTGGTTCAAAAAATTAAAATGATATAAATATGGCACAGGCGTCAGTGCAGCCAAATATTGTGCCTTTCATGGCAGCAAGTGCATTCACACCGTAACCCTTTTGTGGTATTGTGGAAGAGTGCAGGGTTGGAGGTTTTGTGAATGCAGAAGACATCCCCGATTTATTCCGTTACGTCAGCATCAGGGGATTGATAACTGCTGATCCAGGACTGATTCATTTTTATAAATGTCAGCTGGTCTACAGAGTCGGTGGACAGACGCACTCTTTTGTCTGTGACAAAACCTCCAGCGGCACTGAACGTCCTTTCAGAAAGCATGCTAGATGAAGGGTAACCTAGTAGCTGCATAGGATATTGGCTAAGTTCTGGCCAGTGATCCGATCTCAACACCCAGTAAGCCAGTGGATCATCTGCTGGAAAGGTATCCAGGTCTGCCCTTGCCCCAAGGTAGTCCTGCACCATATGGTGAAGACGCTGGCAATGGGTGCCTACATTTGACGTCCCTGGGCGTAGTGGACTAAAAAATTTCAAAATGCATCAGTCAAGTGGCCCTGGCCTTCACCACTATTCCTCTGATCATCCGCAGCCTCAGAAGCACGTGTGTCATCACTTGGTAACCTACCAGTGCCTGGAAAGGTGTTACACAAGTGTCGCTTTAGAGCGTCCTCAAGTTTTTTCATCCTGTGCTCCCTCTGTGTGGGCAGGATGAGCTCTGCAACTTTACCATTGTATCGTGGATCAAGAAGGGTTGCCAACCAGTAATGATCCCTCTCCTTGATAGCACGAATCCTGGGGTCCTTTAGCAGACTTTGCATTATAAGGGAGCCCATGCAGCGTAGGTTGGAGGTGGCATTAGCTTCCGATTCTTCCTGGTCAATGAGGATGACCCCATCGTGCACTTCCTCCTCCCAGCCACACACTAGCCCTTCTGTTTCTCAGCACACGAAACCCTCCCTTGAGGAATTCCCACCTTCAATGCCCCCACTACTTAAATATTCCTCATCCTCCTCCTCCTCATCCTCCTCCTGTCTAATCTGAGTAGGACCCGCTGGAATGCTGTCTGCGGAAAGACTGGGGCCTTGAGAGCTATGGAAGGCCTCCTCTTCCTCCCGCTGCTCTGCCTCTAGAGCCACATCTATAATTCCCCGCAGAGTGTGCTCCAGCAGGAACACTAAAGGAATTGTGTCACTGATGCATGCACTGTCCCTGCTCACCATCCTCGTTGCCTCCTCAAATGGTGACAGTACAGTGCATGCATCCTTGATCATCAGCCACTGCGGGGGGGGAACAAGTTGACCTGAACCTGTGCTTGTGCCATACTCACACAGGTACTTGTTGATGGCCCTCTGCTGCTTGTGCAGATGCTACAGCATTTCTAATGTCGAGTTCCACCTGGTGGGCATGTCACAGATCAGACGGTTTGTGGGAAGGTAGAATTCTCTTTGAATTTCTGCCAGGCGAACGCTTGCTGGGAATGACCATCTGAAGTGGCTGCAGACTTTTCTGGCCTGGCTGAGAAGCTCTGCCAGCCCTGGGTACTTGGTTAGGAAACGCTGTACCACTAGATTTAAGATATGTGCTAGGCATGGTACATGCGTCAATTTACCTTTGCGTAGGGTGGAGAGAAGGCTGCTGCCATTATCACAGACGATCATTCCCAGCTCAAGCTGGCGTGGTGTTAACCATCTCTGCACCTGGCCCTGCAGAGCTGACAGAATTTCTGGCCCGGTGTGGCTCCTGTCCCCTAAACAAACCAGCTCAAGCACAGTATGGATTCTTTTTGCTTGAGCCATTGCGTAGACCCTGTCAGGTGTCAGTTTAACTGCCACTTTGCCAGAGACAGAGAAGGAGGAAGAGGAGAAAGAGGGAGAGGTGGTGGTGGAGCAGACAGACCTCATACAAGCAGCTTTCTGGAGGCGTGGTGGATGAACAAACTCCAGCACAGAGCCCCGTCTTGGATCCCTCCCAGCTGCAATCAGAGTTACCCAGTGTGCCGTGAAGGAAATGTAACGACCCTGTCCATGCTTGCTGGACCACGTGTCTAAAGTCACATGCACCTTGCTGCTGACTGCCTTTCCCAATGACTCGATAACATTGTCTTCCACGTGCTGGTATAGTGCTGGAATGGCCTTGGGTGAAAAGTAATGGCATTTTGGAACCTGCCACTGTGGTACAGCACATTCAGAAAAATCACGGAAGGGAGCAGAGTCCACCAGCTGGAAAGGCAGCAGCTGCAATGCGACTAATTTTGCTAAGCTGGCATTTAGACGCTGTGCTTGGGGATGGTTGGGACTATATTTTTTCTTACGCTGCAGCATCTGCGGCAAAGTAACCTGACTGCGTAAATCTTCAGCTGATGGGATGATGTCACATTGTGAGGAAGGACCTAGTACATCCATTACTGTAGCATGATCCCTGTCAGTGGAGGTTGTAGGCAATGACATGGCAGGACATACAGTGGGGGTCAGTGGTGTATTTAGGTTTTGTGCTGCCCTAGGCCTGACTAAACTCGTGCACCCCCTAATTTAAATTTGACACACCCCTTCCTGTCAAGGGCACACCTCTTCCTGGTTAATCCCCACCCTTCCTCTTTAAGCTCCACCTTTTCCTCTTAGAGCTCCGCCTTTTCCTCTCTTTATATTAAAAGTGGATACCAAGTGCCTACTTGTATATTTTGTATACCATTTCAAATGTACCTATTGCGATAAATAAAATTATGAAATGTTTAAATTCAAGCATTTTTACAAAGAACAGCCACGCATGTCAAGTATACTGGATCACAGCCGCTCTAATTGGTTGAACAATAAAATCCACAGAAACGTGCACTGCATATGAGTGTATCACAGAGCTGCACAGCAATAAACCCACAGAAATGGGCACTGTGTATGAGCATATCAGAACTGCACAGCAATAAAACTCACAGTAATGTGCAGTGTGTATGAGCGTATCCCAGAGCTCCAAGGCAATAAAACTCACAGTAATATGCAGTGTGTATCACAGAATCCACAGCAATAAAACTCCCAGCAATGCAATGTGCGGTATGTGTGTCAACGTATCAAAATCAGCAGCAATAAAACTCCCAGCAATGCAATGTGCGGTGTGTATGAGTGCATCAGAATCCACTGCAATAAGACTCCCAGCAAACCGAGTGAATATGAGCACACAGCAATTACTTATTCTATATTTACCGGCCTCTGTCTGCGGTAGGACTGTGTGCAGAGTCAGCAGGGACTGTGTACTGACTCAGGATCGCGGCTGTGTCTGTGCGTGGAGCCATCTTGTCAGCAGTGGGGTGCCACTGCCAGAGGGTGCACCGTGGCTTTGATTCCCTTCCGGTGGGTGTTCAGTCCAGAAAAGAGTGAGAGTCCGTGCCATTTACTGTCATCTTCTCTCTCTGCACACAAATCACGTCCCCTTTCCCTCTCCTAAAGCTGCTGCGGGGCAGGGGAGGAGCTATGGAGGGAGGAGAGGGGGATTTTTATTCTATTCGATTTTATTCCGTATGCAAACGCCCTGCTCCGCTGCTCGTTGTTTGAGAACACAGCTCAAAGCTGACACACAGTGACAGTGGTACCTCCTAGTACCCCCTAATGACACTCAAATAATCACTGGTACCTGGGGCAGCCCGCCCTCCGCCACTCCCCTAAGTACACCACTGCTCTGTGATATGCTAACACACAAGTTTGGTGAACTGCCAGCAAGTACGGTGCTGTTTGAAGGCTTTGCAAATCCCCATAGAGAAGTAATGGTTAATCTATTCAGAGAACACCAAACAGCAGAGAAATGGCAGTGAAATGCCCTGATGTTCGGTGGTTTCAATCAGCAGGTTTATTTAGGCGAACCCCATAGGTTTCAATGTTAAAAATATTCCCGTTTTTATGCAATATCTAATAAACCATTTATTATTTTAATCTGCAGTAAAAAGTCTTTGATTTTTTTTAGTACCCTTTAGTAATTTTTCAGCAAAATCCCCCCCCCTTTTTTTTAATAGCGGTTTTTCTTTTTTTGTAACAGAACTTTTTATTTTCAATCATAGGATCTTTTATGTAAATTCCAGACATTTTCGTTCAGTAGTTCTTTTGAAAACAGCAGGCCACAGGTTTGCGGTGGCAGCATTCAGCGGCCGACTCCATGCACTTTGGGGCCCTGCGGTGAATGGTGAATTCACTGCAGGGTGGGGAAGTTTTATTCCCTGAAGTGCAGGGAACTACAGAACACCAACATGTTGGCGTCATTTCGGTGCTCTGTGAGTAACCCATTTAGTGGTGAGGTTTTTTGCTGCCCCCTGGAAATTGAAAGCCTAGGCCTTGCCTACCTAGGACATACTTGAAAATGAGTGAAATCTCAATGTATCCTTCCTGGCAAAATACTTTGCAAAAGTAAAAAAAACAAATATATATATTTTTTTTAGGGGTGGGGCCACCAATGCGGGCCGCCGCCCCATGTAAAGTGCCGCCCTAGGCCTAGGCCTTGTTGGCCTAGGCCAAAATACCCCACTGGTGGGGGTAGAGACAGATGAGGAGGAGGAGGACCTACGCAAAATTTTGTGACAACGGGATGTGTGGCAGGTGTTCATATGTCACCTCAAGCAAGTGGTACCCAAGCGTCCGGTGTCTTTCCCACGCTTGAGCCTCATCTGACATAGATTACAAATAGCAACGGTGGAGTCTGCTGCACATTTCTTAAAGAACTCCCAGACAGCAGAGTTCATGCATGTGTGCTTTGAGACAACAGCGCTCTGCACCTGAGCAGCTCTGACATCTGATGCCTTGGACTGGCTAGTGCTACGGTTGATCATAGAGGATGTTGTCCCTCGTGTTTGTTGTGCCTCCTCCTCACTTGACTCCTCTGTTCGATCAGGTACCCAGGTGGAGTCAGTGACCTCATCATCATTGTCATCATCACCCCCTATCTTCTCGTCACTTGAGCCAACTTGGCAGTATGCTGCAGCTGCTGGGGCAACATGAGTGCCAGTTATTTGTGTGTCATCACTGGCACCCCCTTCCTCTAGGTTGATTATACTCCCTTCCTCAACCTCAGAGATTGAATCAGAGCACTGTACTTGCTGCGCATCCTTAAGCAGCATGTCACTGTCATTGTAGTCTAACAATTCAGCTGACTCCTCCGTGTGTGATAACGAGGCTACGGCAGGAGTAACTGTGGACATGGAGGCTGCATTAGATGCTTTGGCAGCTGAGGTGAACTGTAAACCACTAGAAGCCTGGCCGGCAGAGGACTCGGAGGATTCGGATGGCCTGGTTAGCCAATCCACCAAATCCTCTGTATGTTGCTGCTGCTTAAGACGGCCAGCACTAGTTAGAAAGGACAAGCGTGCCCCTGCAGAGGATGCACCATGTCCACCACGACCAGAGGCACAGCCTCCTGACACAGGGGCTGCTTGCCCTCTTATCTGTGTCTGGGAGCGTCTGCCTGTCCTTTTTGTTCATTCAGACATGGTGAGTGATATATAGATTAAATATATACAGAACTCTGATTCAACTCTGGTATAAAGATTAAAGATTTACAGAACTCTGGTATAACTCAGTGAGACACCCTGATAGCTAGCAGCCAGTGACAAGACACAGATTACAATTCCCAGAAACCTCCTATAAATCAGTGAGACCCCCGATGGGTGGCAGTGAGAAGACACAAATTACAATTCGCAAAAATCTGCTAGAAGTATGTGGGACCCTCTAATGGGTGGCAGTGAGAAGACACAGATTACAAGTTGCAGAAACCTCCTATAAATCAGTGTGACCCCCTGATGTGTGGCAGTGAGAAGACACAGATTATAAATCGCAGAAACCTCCTATAAATCAGTGTGACCCCCTGATGTGTGGCAGTGAGAAGACACAGATTACAAATCGCAGAAACCTCCTATAAATCAGTGTGACCCCCTGATGGGTGGCAGTGAGAAGACACAGATTACAAGTGTCAGAAACTCCTATAAATCAGTGTGACCCCCTGATGGGTGGCAGTGAGAAGACACAGATTACAAATCGCAGAAACCTCCTATAAATCAGTGTGACCCCCTGATGGGTGGCAGTGAGAAGACACAAATTACAAGTCTCAGAAACCTCCTATAAATCAGTGAGACCCCCTGATGGGTGGCAACCAGTGAGAACACACGGATTATAAAAAATCCCAAATATTTTGTAGAAATTACTGACTCCCAAAATACTGCGTGGCACTGGCTGTGTGACAAGACACAGATCACCTCAATTCCCAGATATTTTGTAGAAATTAGTGACCCCCAAAATACTGGGTGGCACTGACTGTGTGACAAGACACAGATCACCCCAATTCCCCAAAATTTTGTAGAAATTTGTGACCCCAAAATACTTGCTGGCAGTGACAAGACACAGATCACCTCAATTCCCAAATGTTTTGTAGAAATTACTGACGCCCAAAATACTGCGTGACACTGGCTGTGTGACAAGACACAGATCACCTCAATTCCCAGATATTTTGTAGAAATTTGTGACCCCCAAAATACTTGCTGGCAGTGACAAGGCACAGATCACCTCAATTCCCAGATATTTTGTAGAAATTAGTGACCCCCAAAATACTGCGTGGCACTGGCTGTGTGACAAGACACAGATCACCTCAATTGCCAGATATTTTGTAGAAATTAGTGACCCCAAAATACTTGCTGGCAGTGACAAGACACAGATCACCTCAATTCCCAGATATCTGGTAGAAATGACACCCCCCAGACCCCCCCAGTAGCGTGGCAGACCGGCAGTAAGAACACACAACAACAATCTATGAAATCTCCTCTCAAATGCATGCAGAAGCTCTGCGTGGAAACCTTATATAGTGTGCGGCGGGACTTAGCTCTGTGAGCCCATGATTGGGCAAAAATTGCCCAATCAGGACTCTGAGCCGTGATTGGCATAGTGTTGAACCTGTCTTGCACCAGACCTGTGGTCAGGTGCAAGGCTGTAGCCAATTACGAGCCTCAGGCTAGTGGAAAAGTGCATTGCGGTCCGTTGTGGTGCATTGTGGGCGAACACGCGGCGAACACCCGGAAATGTTCGTAGTTCGCGAACATGCGAACAGGCTATGTTCGATGCAGACTCCGAACCGATCGAACCGAACAGCTTATCCCTAGTTGACAGACATCCTGCTGGAGAAAGGACCCCAGGTGCATCTCTGAGAAGCGTGTGGTGACACAGTAAAGGGGTTGGTCAGTCAGGCAACCTGAAGAATCAGTCCCAGGATATCTCCCTTTTAGGCATCTGGACACAAAATTGGTGAGAGGGCACTTGTCCAATCCTCCCTAAGCCAGAACACTGAATGGCTCTTGTTTCTCTGTCTCACTTAGTTAAGGGAGCTTCTGAATGCTCTCACACTTGCCTGCCTTATCTGGATACAGACAACATACTTTGAATACTTTGTCCACTCTACCTAAAGTACATCAAGTGCACCAATGTGGGGGCTCATCTGGGATTCTCTTACTTTACAATCAACTCCAAGGCACAGGCACCATGCCAGACCCAGAGGTCAGCACCTCAAGGCCAGTTACATCCCCTGAGATAACTCTTCCCTCCTAGTGTCCAAGTTTGGGAAGCTAGTCACAGGGCTCCTTAAGAATCCAGTGGTGCCAATGAATTATGGGTATCGCAAGCTATGGTTCTTCTCAGGGAAGGTCCCCACACCCTCCGAGGAAGATGATTTTGATACCTGGATTGATCATGCCATCCAAGTGGTTGAGGAGTGGGAAGTTATTGATACCGTAAAGAGGCAGAGGGTGGTTGAAAGTCTGCGGGCCCCAGCTTCTGATGTAATTTGAAATTTGAAGCGGGATAAA